>CM066033.1:532448738-532851749 GCA_033557465.1 Ichthyophis bannanicus
CCGTGTGTCTGCAGCAAGTGTCCCTGCTCGGGATCCTCTGAGGCTGGCAAATGGCCACAATGCGTCCACAGTGAAGGCGAAGAGGTCATCGACAATGTGTATAATTACCATGTCCCCATGTGCAGTGCCCACTGTTGATGCCGATCCAAATTATGGCGATATCTGTGATACATACTGCTGTTGCGCATGGGTCTATCAGCACACAAGATATAGGTCAGCTCACAATACAACAACAACATGCCCACAAGGTTCAACAAGGTCAACAACAGTACGTTAATAATAGCACAGTCACCAACCACTCCACAGGTGTACAGACCCTTCACAGCACATGATACTGCCCAAAATTCTTGCAGACTGTATCATCGCACCAAGCCAACCCACAACCACACACAACACAAACAGTAATGCTAAGGTGATGTGCCACCAGTAGCCTACGGCCTGTATGTGCCCATGTGGAGATTCGTGGAGATAAAGGCTTGTCAAATGCAGTGATACACTGCTGTTGGCTGATGCTACACAATGTCAGGGAAGGGTGTATGTGCAGCCCACCACCAGAACACCTAGTACCTACAGACACACGCAGCTCTGTTTGGAAAAAAAAAAAAAAATGTGTCTCAGAGACAGTGCTGTAGATGACAAACTGGCCAGGCACCCATGTGGATGGTGGTGCCAACATCAACATATGGGGTTTGGGGGTTCATGGCAAAGATGTGAACAACAACATATGTGAACTATGACATATTAACTCAGACATTTGCTACTCCTTATTGTACTAACAGACAAATAACCTGGAGTTCCACCTACCCCAGACGACTGCATGGTGAATGACGTACATTCAGCTGGCACTGTACCACAGCACCAGGAGGGTCACCAAGGAATGTTTCCTGTGGATTTATAAACCCAATAGAAACATACATATGTCATGTTGTAGCTGTGAAACACACACAGCACCTTCACGTCCCCTCAGCTCTCATACCCCCCAATATCCTTTAAACAGACTGGCTGTTCGCTCCATCACACTGTAAACCGACTCGCTTCATTCTGAATTTCTCACTGAAGTGTGTGTGGGCCAAAATACAAGGCCCCATCCTCGGTCCTGTCCCCTCCTGGACTCTCTGCTGCCCTCCCAAACTGTTGAACACAACCGTCTCCTTGCTACCATGTCCCTTGCCTCATCTCTAAGGGCTCTGTACTATCCTGCCGCTCCCCATATTCTCTCCCACTGCCCCTTAAGTGTGTGTTCTGGTGGCTCCATGTCCTCTGCTACCCTGCTGCGCAATTTCCTGTACCACACGAAATATATCCAGGGGTTCTTTCTTGCCTTTCCTCTCTCTCGATATCCAGTTTCCCCTTGCATGGCTATCTCATCCCTTGACTTACATTCCCAGCTGTGTGCTGATGAGTTGAAAATATATTTCTCACACACCTATGAGCTATTTCTCGCCAAACGCACACACCCGATGTTTGCTTGCCACCTGGACATTGCTGGCTGCATGTCACCCCACTGAGTGAAAATGACAGGGCAAAGAACGGATATCCCATATTTCTACCTAAACCCTACCCTCCCATTACAAAAAGCGTCTATGTGTGGGTGGCCACACCTTCCTTTCTCCCATGGTCCTTCAATGTAGGGGTTTTCGTAGACTCCACTTTCCGCCTCTCCACACATACCTAGCTTGTAGCTGAGGCTTGTGGTGTCTCTTTCTCTAGATGAAATCAGTCTATCTTTTTCCAGTTTCCCCAGTCCTCCGCCTGAACACACAACTAAAACGCCAACCCACCCCTTAATCAGCTCCCGCAAGCTCCCGGCTGCCTCCTGTCTCTACATCTTGCTGATCTGCCTATGAATCATCTGTGTCTGCCAGGGAAATAATGCAACAACTAGCCACTGCATGGCCAATCTACCACCAGACGCATAATGGCAATTAATACTCCCCCTGTCATGACACCCATCACAGGCTCCCTATCCGTCTTCCCGCATCCCTGCTTAATCAAGGCTCACCTGCCTGCCACTATACATGCACAGTCAGCACTGATAGACTTACTTTGTAGTAACCCCTTGCCTTGAATGATCTCACACTACTAAGTAATACAACTACTACTGAGCATGTATATAGTGACTACCTGTCATATGTAGCACAATTCAGAAACAAGTAACAACGCAACACTGGTTTTTTCCCTGACCCTCATGACCCCCGCCACCGCACGCCACGGAGCATACATTACCAATCAATCAACCTCATATCTTTACAAAATGTTGAACCACACCACGTCTAGGCAACTGCGTCCCATCTATTGTCCCCCCCCACACACCCACACCCCACACCTACTGCTGACCCAAACAGACTACCACGCCTAGTCCACCTTGCTTGCACCCAAAGCGCTGCGAACTAACTATCATGTTGCCTGCCCTACAGCAGCCCCGGTCCCCCAATCAGCTACAAATCATGTTGCTGACAGCTTATACCACCCCCCTACCCCAAGCTTACTAATCCTGACACACATAATCCACCTCCACTCGGCTGATTGGATACCCTGCTCACATGCTTTCTGTAACTTTATGTGGAGTAATGACTAGATTGTAAGCTCTGATGGCCGATGAATGTGTCTACTCATATGTCAAGTTGCCCAGTGTTGCGTCTTACTGCTATTGCGATACAAATGTTCACCAGTAGTACGTAGTACACACATATCTAAGAAAAAGAAATGCATGTTCCAAACATAGGCAGTACTTACATGAGAAGACCTCCTCACATCACCCGCAGCCTGCCTGACCTGTGCCTTCACGTGTGTCACACACAGCCACATACAGGAGGGCCACCGTCAGGATCATCTTCCAGATCCTCAATTAATTTCTTTTTTTTTCCCCCCCCCTCATTTCTTTTTTTTTTTTTTTTTTTATATTTTTTTTTTTCATCTTTTCTGGGGACATGGAGATTGTGCCTGAGAGCAGTGTTGTGCAGGATGCAACAGGCTATAATGATCTCTGCCACAGTCTGGGCTGGGTATTGTACGGCCTCGCCGGTCCTATCCAGACACCTGAAATACCTTTTCAAAATGCCAAAGGTGCGCTCTATGACAGAGCGGCTGGAGGCATGGGCCTCATTGTACCTCATCTCTGCACGTTTCCGTGGTTGACGCACAGGGGTCAGCAACCAGGGGTAACATCCATATCCTGCATCACCTGCAGAAAGAAATGTGTAACGTTAAAGCAGGAGCTGATGTCCACACACATGGCGAAAAGCATGTACGTGCAAACCAAAAGCACAAACAATTCTAACACAAACATATGACATCACATGATGGGGCACCACAACTATGCAGCAGCGTTTGAAGGACTGACTAACAAAACAAGGGGTAGGTGTTAGGATTGCAATCAACATAATCTGTAACCACGACACAAATGCTCGTGTACATCCTACCATCAACACACAGCACCATAGCAAGGAAGAGCTGGAGGGCCCCCCCTAACATTAGATCACACACAGACAGATGAGACACACACACAACTAGGGATACACTCCAAAGACATACATGTGCACATACGGTTAGTCAGAGGATCACCATGTGCATGTCAGAGATGCATAAATACCCACCAGCAGTATACAGTCTTCATACTGTCCTGCCTCAAATTCTGTCTGAATAGTGCCGAGTGCTTCAGTATATAGGAGTTATGGGTGGACCCGGCAAACCTAGGGCGAAACACATTCAGAATATGCATATCTGCATCACATACAACCTGAACATTCATGGAATGGTAGTGTTTGCGGTTGCGGAACACTGCCTCCCTGTCTCTGGGCGGGACCAGGGCAACCTGTGTGCAATCAATAGCTCCCATCACGTGTGGCGAGGGAGCTACACGTGGCGAGGGAGCTACACGTGTGGCGAGGGAGCTACACGTGGCAAGGGAGCTACACATGTGGTATCCCAGCAAACGCCTCAAAGGCCTGGTTCAGGGTCTCCCACTGTTGCCTAGTGTTGGGAATGGCAATGTAATTCCCCACCTGGCTGATCATGGCACGCAGTACCTGGTGGAGACAGCGTGAGAAGGTGGGCGGCCTCATGCCACTCAATGCGGCCCACAGATGACTGGAAACAGCCAGAGGCAAAGAAATGTAAGGCACCAAGGAGCTTGACCAACACCGGTATGGCATGTGACCGACCCAGTCAGGGGCTCGAGTTCAGGTCTTAGATCCTCATAGAGCTCCCTAATAGCCCCTGTGCTCAGGCGGTAGAGGGAGATGACCTGGTCCTCACGCATGCCCTGGAGCTGAGCCCTGGGCCTGTAGAGGCGAGGCTGGCATGCCTGCAACTCCACACGCCTCCTGCGCCATGCCGGCACAGCCCCTGCATGGCCTGCCCCCACAGCTGCAGGTCTGTGTTGCAGCGGAACTGCACCCATGCCCTGTACCTCAGCCCCATGGACACCATCACCCCAGTCAGACAACTGCAGCCCCTGCACACCTCCCAGTGCACATGCAGCAACCACAAAGCCCACCATACACTCAACCCCCCTCACCTCCTCTAGCTCACACAAACCCAGCCACTCACCTCATCCACCACTCACCAACCCAGCCACACAACTCCACCAGCACTCACCAACCCAGCCACTCTCCATACCAAACCTGCCTCTAACACTCTCCTTGCTTCACCAACAACCAACACCGCACGCCTCATCTCCCTCGCCTACATAAACCCCTCAGTGTGTACCACGTGTGCATGTATTTATGTTTTTTATGTCTGTGCATCCTTGAGTGCGTGGAACATGTGCAGTGGCGTAAGCATGGTGGCTGCATGCATTGTGCAAGCGTAGGGGAGATGCGGAAGGTGCGTGCGTGGGACACATGTGATGAGTGGCGTTCCGCACATGTGATGTGAGGCCTGCCACATGCACGTAACGGCACGCAGCACATGCGCACGTCTCACATTCACACACATGTACAGTGCATGCACAATGTGGTGTCCCCGTGCACGCAACTTCCGCATCTCCCCTGCGCATGCGCAACGCATGCAGCCACCACACCCACACCGATGTGCATGTGCAACACGCGCAAGGATGCACAGATGTAAAACAAACATATAAATACATATGCACACGTGGTACATTCTGAGGGGTTTGTGTAGGCGAGGGAGACAGAAGGCGAGCTGTGGAGCAGGCGCAGAGAGAGTGAGGTCAGGACTATAGCAGGAGAGGGGAGGTGTGTTGCGGAGCAGGCAAGAGAGAGAGGAGGGGTGGCGAGGAGCAGGTGAGAGAAACAGGAGGTGAGTTGAGGAGCAGGCGGCAGGGAAAGGAGGTGAGGGGATGTGAGGAGCAGGCGTGAGATGGAGCAGAGGAGCCGAGGGGCAGGGGAGGGGAGATTAGGTGAGGAACGGGAGTCCTGAGGATGTGTGACAGGGAGGGAGAGCGTATAGAGGGCAGGGAGATGGAGCGTCAGGAAATGGCAGAGGGGAGGAGGGGGGACACCTGTTCAGCAGGACCCAGAGCCGGCAGGGAGAGGTGGGCCTGTGGTGGTGGCTGCAGGCCTATCGGTTGTGTCGCAGCCCACCCAGGGGCCACCCAGTGCCAAACGGAGGCATATGCCGGTGCCAGCCGAGGAACGGAGGTGGGCTGTTAGATTCAGCCATCAGGAAAACAACATCCTTCTGGCCAGTGTTTTGGAGTGGTATGAGGTGCTCTATGGCCGACTGAGCACCAGCACCACTGTGAGCACACGCATACAAGCGTGGGAGGAGGTACAAGAGGCTGTAGCCCAGGCAGGGGGCCCAACTAGGGACCTGGACAGCCTGAGGAAAAGATTTAATGACATTAAGCGTGGTGTCTGTGCACACATGGTGGCGGAGAGGCGACATGCCATGGGCACCGGAGGGGGTGCCCCCTTTTCCCCAATCCTGACACCCCTGGAGCAGGAGCTCACAGACTGTCTTGGCCCCATCTACCTGCGTGGACTTCCTAAAGCACTGGACACCGCCCATCCATAGGCAGGTAGGTCAGAGATATGCAGCACACGTACAGCTCACCTCCAAGCACATGCCGGCCATGGAAGGGAAGGTGGGGGCCTATGTCCTGAGAAAATGTGTGCCCTAACACAGGCAATTGGGGGCCACAAATCCAGCAAAACATGGCTGGGTAGGTACAGGGTGGGTGTGACAGGTACCCGGGCTGTGTGCATGACAGCCACAGTCCTGGATGTTGTAGAGCACTGCATGGGTGTACTGAACCAGGGGGGGCAGTCCTTCAGCCAGGTGGAGTGCCACACCCCCTCCACTGCACATGAGGGAGAAGGATGACCGTACATATGGGGAGGGCCCAACACCCCCCACCCCATGAACCCAGCACATGCAGCAGCTATTCATACCTGGCATATAGGTCACACAGAACATCATACATCTGCAGCCAGGCACGTGCCACAATATGACAGGGGGACACAGACAGGAGGAACATACAACTAGGCCAGAACACATTGACCTGGGGGGACCCACCCACACCACCTATAACAGCTATGATGTGTGTTTGCGTTTACCTATCCAGGGACATAGACCACACCAGTGACAGAGGAAGGCCTATCACACTGTGATGACGAGGTAATTGCAAACAAACCCCAATGACCACATCACGCAGATGTCAGACACATAACACTCTGTCATTGGCCAACATACAATGGGGATCCCCCACCCACCATCACAAGATATTGGGGTGCACATTAGCACAGCTGTACCAACTGCACCTAGCCAAACCCCCAAACCACCAGGGGTCAGCTCATATACAGGTACCGCAGTGCCACAGACACATCCCTATGACCCCCACCCATGGTGCAACTCCATGCTCAGCATTACTCCACCCATCCCCCGAAGCAACCCACCACACACACTGAGTATGTGATAGCTGTCCACCCATGCCACAAAGTGGCTACCAAAGCGGCAGTCCCCACACACGTCTGGCTGACCCGGATGCATGCTGCAACACCTACCATGCATGCCACTCAGGCCAATGCATACACATCACTCACAGACACTATGACAGGCCACAATCCCACTCAGGGCTCCCACATGCACCCTGGCCACATGTAGCACTGAGCCCACATCCAATGTCACACGCACAGTGCATACCTAGTGCTGCATATAGTTTGGCCCGGCACTTGCCACCACATCCCCCCAAACAAAACAGCAAATGTGTCACAGCTCCACCAGTGCAAGAGGCCGTTTCCCCCCCCCCCTGCCAGGTACAGTACACTGTACGCACATGTGATGTCTCCATTGTAGGCACAGCAACAGCAGGTACAGGAAGACACCACATTGCTTTTGGGCGGGGATGTACTACACAGGTGTACATATGTGCCCTGCGCAAACTCATCTTTGCTGTGTACCCTGTTCCACCCCCCATGTGACATCCAGGCCATGGAGGTCCATGAGGAAGAGGATGTGCCGGCGCCAGAGGATGCTGAGGGGCCTGAGGCCACAGAGTCCAGGGACATGCTCAGCACTGGTGGGGAGACCCCAGGAAACAATGTGGTGCCTGAGGCACAGGACAGGGCAGCGGATGCTGATGCACAAGTGGGGGCCAGTAGCAGCAGCACACGGGCTGTGGAGGATGTGGAGATGGAGGGGAGTCACCACACAATGCAGGCGCCGGGGACATCAGGCACCCCACATACCAGCATGGATGTCATCCTTGCGGAGCTGCGGGCTCATACTGCCTCATCAAGGCACAATCGGAAGGTGGGTAACAGAATACACAACAAGCCCCCTGGGGGTTGACATAACATCCTCAATGGCATTCCATGTGCTCCCCAATATTATGACACCATAGCATGTAGGATTGTATGTTTAGTGGGGGTCTGTGCCATGTGCACTCTCCCCTCTTGTAGCATGGGTCATCTGGTGTCATCATGTTAATGAACTCATACATCCGCCCACTATTCACCACCATATACCCCAAGGAGATGTACAGTGGTACACACCTATCCCAGATCACCTATACAGCTTACTGGGCGGACCCCTCTCCCTGGGTAATAGTACCTAGCATAGATAGTCGGGGTAATCAGTATTGTGTGGCAGGTTTAGAGCAAACAGCACCCCCCAGATATCTATCTGTGTGCCATGAATCCCCACGTTGTCTGGCCTATCCCATACGACCAGTGCGCAGATCTAGCAGTGACACAATGAACTGAGACACAGTACCATGTGTCATATCTGTGATTCTCATGACCCCTCAGCAGGAGCATTTCCTGGCCTGAGGATGGATCATGGGACACACAGATGTAAACATGGTACTGTGTTGCTGGTCATCGCATGCATGATTGCTCTGCGGACCGAACTTTTGGGATATGCCAGCCATGTGCATGTGTCACGGTGGGGGGTGCAACACATGTCTCACACATCACCTTGTGTCTCACCCACAGCCACTCATCAGGCTCTGATGGACATTCGGGAGGAGGTGAGCCAGCTGCATGTCACAGCTGAGATGATGGCAGCAGCGCTAGTGTGCATTGCGGATGCCCAGGAGGCCATGGCTCGGCGTCCCCAGCAGCCAGCACCAGAACCAGAGGCAGCACCAGCGGACCCAGCACAGAAGGTTGGGTTGGCCCGTGGGCACCGTGGACGTGGGTGGAGATGCAGGATGTGAGGTTGGGGGACAGGTAACCACATATGTGATAATAAAAACATCAAAACCTATTTATACCTATGTGTATGGCTCCAGTGTGTGCCACTGTGCTCCTCTGCATACCCTGCAACCCATGTTGTCACCCTGGCCACATGTGCCTCCCCATTTCCCATAGGGGTGTGGTGTCTGCACTGCCACCAATCACCGCACATACGTTATACCATTCCCTGTGTGCCATGCACTGTGCCATGTGTGTGCCCTTCTACCTATGAGTGTGGGTATATCCTACTTCTCCCGTCGACCAGCAATATCTTTATGGTGGTACATGTATGTTTTATGGATCTGTCACTCTCTCACACCCCATATGCTCTCCAGTAGTCTACCCACATGTGTGACCATCCTCTCTGCCCACACCAGAGCCTACGTGGCTGTTTACCCACATATGCTTGCGGGGGCACAGGCAGACAAAGGTATCTGGCTACAGTCAGCTGGTTACTCATCCCCAGCACTTGTAGTGAGCCGTCGCTCATCTTCCTGACCAACATCCACCTGTCACGGCCTCACCAGCTATCCCCCTGTGCAGCTCCTGGATACAGCAGTCCCTCCTATCCTTCCTGCCACATGCCTGCTGCTAGCCTTTCCCTCCATTCCCCCCCCCCCCCGAGCATGGTGCATCAGATATGCAGCCTACACATCACAGGCAGCATGAATGTGACCATAGCTGCTGGGACACACAGCACATCGGTATATCACAGGGGCACCAGGTGACACAGACGTCTACACACATGGGCAGCCCCCACACTTGAGTGTGGAAACGGTCCATGTATGTTACCTATGTCTACCATGCATACACATAGGGATCTACACACATGTCTCATGCTCACGTATACAGTCTGTGTGTAAAGGAGACACATGACCATTGTGCTGTACTTATAAACTTTTTTACTGTTACCTGTACAATAGGTAATATTTACAAAAAAACCCCCATGATGTGTCCTGGGTGACAGGAAAGCACAGGGCACGTGTGTGGGCGCCCCTGTGGCCCTCAAACGCTCCTGGGACGCCCATCAGGTGATGGCTGTCGAGATGCACTGCCCATACCAGCTGAACGTTGCATGTGCATCTCAGCAGCCAACCACTGAATGGCACCTGCCAGCCACTGGATGGTGCGGTCCTGGGACCACTGTCATTGCAGCAAGCCAACCAGTGCCACAGGCAGGTCCCGGACACACCTGCCACCACATCCACACCAGGTGCCTGGTGTTTGTGCGGTGGCATGTGTGTGGGCCCTTTCTGTGGCAATGGGTGGTGACGCTACACCCAGGCGGCCACCATCACCGCACACATGTGGCAGCTGGCAGGGACCCACAGTGCCCTGTGCTGTCCTGTGTCCCTTCCCACCCTCCACACCCCCTCCTCCCCCTGACACCTCCCACCCACCCTCTCCCTTGCCCCCTCCCCACTTTCCTCTTCCTCCTCCTCCTCCCCCTTGCCCTCCTCACCCCCTGCTGCATACAACACACCCACCCCTCCCCTCTCTCCTGCCCCACCCTCCACTCACCTCCATGTTGTCTTCTTCCTCTTTGGCCTCTGCCCCCCCCCCTCCTCCTCCTCCTCCGCTGACTGGACTGGAGCTTTGGTTCCTGTTGTGGGGATCCCTGATGTAGATGGGCCCTCACCAGCAGCAGCATCCTCTGTGGGGGGAAACAGTCATTAGAACACCATCATGCGATTCACACACCACATAAACATAGTGTAGCCTCCCACAGGCTGTTGGGCCACTGTGACATGCTGTACTGCGCTGTAGAGGCCACAACACTCACCACCACTTTGCTCCAGTGCCCTCCTTTGGAAGTGAGCAAAGACATCCGGGCAGTGCAGCCGCAACTCCCATCCCTTTTTCCATAGGTCCTCTACCTGGGGGGGGGGAATGCAATGGGTGGGAGCATTAGGGGCCAGACATCTCTGGTGGGTGCCCAACACATATCACAAATCACTGTGAGCAGCAAGGTGCTGCTGCTGCTCTGGCCAGTGTGTCCTCTACTACCTGTTGCTAGCACCGCCTGCATGTGTGGCTGTGGGTCTGGGCATGTGTGGGGTGCCACCTATGTGTACTGTGTGCAACCCCCCGCACCCCTCATACCCTGTTCCTACACTCCCCTTGCATGACATTGCAGCACCATGCCATGTGTGGGGTAGGCATGCTGGTCTCCAGAGGAGGTGTTTCCTAAATCCCTGTCTGGTCCGGCACACACCTGTGTGTTTGCCTGACCTACACACATCAGCCAACACACCTGCCATGGCACCATGATATCTTTACAAAACATGTGTGATGTGTTCTGAGATAGAGAGGGAAGTGGGTGGCCCTGAACACATCGCCAGAAGCCACTACCATGACACCAGGCTTTCTACTATACCTCTATGGTCAGGAGTAAGGCCTCTTGCGAATAGGGCAGTTGTGGGTGAATGCAACAGGAGCATGGACCACCACACCTAGCTGAGCTATTGACATCTCTGATATGCTCTGGGGCATCCTGGAGTTAGGGCACAGCTGTGAAACCCTAACAGATGCAGGTACCCTAACATCAGCATCTATGGTCCTCTGTGATCAGGTATGGGCCTCCTGGGGATAGGGAAGATGTGTGAACCTTGCAACAGCAGCAACTATCATACCACGAGGATGATTAACAGACCTCTGTAAGCAGGTCTGGGCCTCCTGGGAGTAGGGTGGATTTAAACACATCAACAGCAGCAACTACCATAACAACAGGATTTATTACAGACATCTGTAATCAGGTCTCAGGCCTCCTGGGAATAGGGCAGATGTGTGAACCTGCAAATGCATAAACTACCATAACAACAGGATGTATTACAGAACTGTGTAATCAGGTCTCAGGCCTCCTGGGGGTAGGGTAGATTTGAACACATCAACAGCACCAACTACCATAACACCAGGATGACTAACAGACCACTTTCATCAGGTCTCAGGACTCATGGGGGTAGGGCAGACGTGTTAACCTCCAAATACATAAACTACCATAACAACAGGATTTATTACAGACCTCTGTAATAAGGTCTCAGGCCTCCTGTGGATAGGGCAGATGTGGGAACCTGCAACTGCATAAACTACCATGACAAAAAGATTTATGACAGACCTGTGTAATCAGGTCTCATGCCTCCTGGGAGTAGGGTGGATTTGAACACATCAACAGCAGCAAGTACCATAACACCAGGGTGACTAACAGACCACTTTCATCAGGTCTCAGGACTCCTGGGGGTAGGGTGGGTCTGAACACATCAACAGCAGCACCTACCATACCAACAGGATCTATAACAGACCTGTGTAATCAGGTCTGGGCCTCCTGGGGATAGAGCAGATGTGTGAACCTGCAAATGCATAAACTACCATAATAACAAGATTTATTACAGACCTCTGTAATCAGGTCTCAGGCCTCCTGTGGATAGGGCAGATGTGTGACCTGCAACTGCATAAACTACCATGACAACAGGATTTATGACAGACCTGTGTAATCAGGTCTCAGGCCTCCTGGGGGTAGGGTGGATTTGAACACATCAACAGCAGCAAGTACCATAACACCAGGGTGACTAACAGACCACTTTCATCAGGTCTACGGCCTCCTGGGGGTAGGGCAGATATGTTAACCTGCAACTGCATAAACTACCATCACAACAGGATTTATTACAGACCTCTGTAATCAGGTCTCAGGCCTCCTGGGGATAGGGCAAATGTGTGAACCTGCAACTGCATAAACTACCATGACAATAGGATTTCTGACAGAACTGTGTAATCAGGTCTCAGGCCTCCTGGGGGTAGGGTGGATTTGAACACATCAACAGCACCAAATACCATAACACCAGGATGACTAACAGACCACTTTAATCAGGTCTCAGGACTCCTGGGGGTAGGGTGCATTTGAACACATCAACAGCAGCAAGTGCCATAACACCAGGGTGACTAACAGACCACTTTAATCAGGTCTCAGGACTCCTAGGGGTAGGGTGGATCCGAACACATGAATAGCAGCACCTACCATACCAACAGGATCTATAACAGACCTGTGTAATCAGGTCTGGGCCTCCCGGGGATAGGGCAGATGTGTGAACCTGCCAATGCACAAACTACCATGACAACATGATTTATGACAGACCTGTGTAATCAGGTCTCAGGCCTCCTGGGGGTATGGCAGATGTGTGAATCTGCAACTGCAAACACTACCCGGGTGACTAACAGACAACTTTAATCAGGTCTCAGGACTCCTGGGGGTAGGGTGGATTTGAACACATCAACAGCAGCCACTACCATAACACCAGCATGTCTAACAGACCACTTTAATCAGGTCTCAGGACTCCAGGTGGTAGGGTGGATCTGAACACATCAACACAGCACCTACCATACCAACAGGATCTATAACAGACCTGTGTAATCAGGTCTGGGCTTCCTGGGGATAGGGCAGATGTGTGAACCTGCAAATGCATAAACTACCATAATAAAAGGAGTTATTACAGACCTCTGTAATCAGGTTTCAGGCCTCCTGGGGATAGGGCAGATGTGTAACATGCAACTGCATAAACTACCATGACAACAGGATATATGACTGACCTGTGTAATCAGGTCTCAGGCCTCCTGGGCGTATGGAAAATGTGTGAACCTGCAACTGCAAAAACTACCAAAGAACCAGGGTGGCTAACAGACCACTTTAATCAGGTCTCAGGACTCCTGGGGTAGGGTGGATTTGAACACATCAACAGCAGCAAGTACCATAACACCAGGGTGACTAACAGACCACTTTAATCAGGTCTCGGACTCCTGGGGGTAGGGTGGATTTGAACATATCAACAGCAGCCACTACCATGAAACCAGGGTGACTAACAGACCACTTTAATCAGGTCTCAGGACTCCTGGGGATAGGGTGGATCTGAACACATCAACAGCAGCACCTTCCATACCAACAAGATCTATAGCAGACCTGTGTAATCAGGTCTCAGGACTCCTGGGGGTAGGGTGGATTTGAACACATCAACAGCAGCAACTACCATAACACCAGGATGACTAACAGATCTGTGTAATCAGGTCTCAGGCCTCCTTGGGGATAGGGCAGATGTGTGAACCTGCAAATGCATAAACTACCATAACAACAGGATGTATTATAGACCTCTGTAATCAGCTCTCAGGCCTCCTGGGGGTAGGGTGGATTTGAACACATCAACAGCACCAACTACCATAACACCAGGATAACTAACAGACCACTTTCATCAGGTCTCAGGCCTCCTGGGGGTAAGGCAGATGTGTTAACCTGCAACTGCATAAACTACCATAACAACAGGATGTATTACAGACCTCTGTAATCAGGTCTCAGGACTCCTAGGGGTAGGGTGGATCTGAACACATCAACAGCAGCACCTGCCATACCAACAGGATCTATAACTGACCTGTGTAATCAGGTCTCAGGACTCCTGGGCGTAGGGTGGATTTGAACACATCAACAGCAGCAACTACCATAACACCAGGATGACTAACAGACCTGTGTAATCAGGTCTCAGGCATCCTTGGAAAAGGACAGATGGGTGAACCTGCAAATGCATAAACTACCATAACAACAGGATGTATTACAGACCTGTGTAATCAGGTTTCAGGCCTCCTGGGGGTAGGGTGGATTTGAACACATCAACAGCACCAACTACCATAACACCAGGATGACTAACAGACCACTTTCATCAGGTCTCAGGCCTCCTTGGGGTAGGGCAGATGTGTTAACCTGCAACTGCATAAACTACCATAATAACAGGATTTATTACAGACCTCTGTAATCAGGTCTCAGGCCTCCTGGGGATAGGGCAGATGTGTGAACCTGCAACTGCATAAACTACCTTATCAGCATGCTGTTTAACAGACCTCTTTAGGCAGGTCTAAGGCCTCCTGGGGGTAGGGTGGATTTAAACACATCAACAGCAGCAGGTATCATAACATCAGGATGACAACTAGACCTCTGTGATCAAGTCCACAGCCTCCTGGGGATAGGGCATACTTACACACAGCAGCATACACAGCTACATTCAGCACTGGTTGGCCCACAGACTGGTATATATACTATGTTGTACATGTATGATGTGTGTTCATTGCTGGATATTGTTTTGCACACTTTGCATTGTGTGACCTGTCCCCATACACTTACCTCACGTGGGTAGTCTGCAATACGATTGAACCGCCTCGTGACGCACTCCCATGCCCTTCTACCGTGGCAGAGGTCCTGGCGTTAGGAGGAGCCGGGAAATAATTTTTGCTGCTGAACGCAGATTAGTGCTGCCAGGTGTCGCAGCTCCCGACTGGTGAAGACAGGCTTCCTTGACCGCATCGCCATTTTCTCAGATGCCTTGCTGATGCATGCACACACATTGCATATGCACGCATGCGCGCTGCCGCGCATCAGTACAGCACGCTAGCTAGGTGCCAGTGCCATGCCCGGTACACGGCAAACAACGGTGGCACTGCCAAGATACTGGGTGTCAAACACTAAAACCCTACTCTAGTTCCCATAATAGACATCCAAACCAAACAAAAGGAAACACATATATTCAAAAAAATTTTTTGTTGGAACTCACACCATGAGGGGACCCCCTCTCATTGTGTGCTGTTCCGTTTTTTTCTATAATTTAAATTAGGGAATTAACCCTAAAAAAGGGATCCGAGGGATAATTCCCCTCATACACCAACTGAAAATATGTAATAATAGCCGAAGGGGATTAATCAAAATCACTTAGCTTGGAAACAGGATCTGGCATCCAGGAGATTACAAAGAAATTGGTGAAACAAGCAGTCATTGCTGTAGCCGTGTAGCCATACCCAACACCAAAGTCCATGTATGAAAATCGGACCAGGGAACCATTCCTCAATCGTGAAGAAAGTGTCTCCTGTTAACCAGCCAATCCGTATTCCAAATCCCCAGCTTCAAAGCAACAATTCGAGGGGAACCTCCCCTTCCAAATGACTCAACGTTGTAGCTGTTTCGAGTCTCTGAAACTCCCGACTCTTTCTCAAACTATGTTGCTCATCACCACATGGAAAATGAAAAGCCTTTAATCCCCAACTACGGGCATGTGATCAGTTAGTGTCCAATCGGCTTGCAGTCCATTCCGCTCTGACGTTCAAATCAGAGTCCACCAATCAACAGTCGAGTTCAATCCCCGAGGTTCTAAGGAATCCAGAGTAAAGATCCAAAATTGTTCCCGGTGACTCAAACGCGAGACGCGATCACCTCCTCGAGCTGTAAGAGGAACGTGATCGATGATTCGCCAATGTAAATCGGCAAATCTATGCTGATGTTCCTGGCAATGGGCTGCCACCGGGGCTGTCAGTACTGCACCATTTATACGAGAGCGATGTTCCTGAAGACGTTTCTTCATTATCCGTGTTGTCTTTCCAATATAAATCAGCTGACAAGGGCAGATAAGAATATACACAACAAAAGCAGTCAAACATGACGTAGTATATTTACTATAAAGATTACGGTGGGTATTGAGATGTTGCCAGACAGGGCCTTCTAAAGTTGACAGGCAAAAATCACATCACGTACATTTAAAATGGCCCTTAGTGGTCCCTGTCCGTGTGGAGACAATACTATCATGATGCACCACCCAATCAGCTATGTTCTTCCCTCTTTGTAATGCAAACATTAGGGGTTTCGTGAAACTTGAATGTAAGGAGAGTAATGACCAATGAGACTTTAAGATCTTAATGACCTCTGCTGTGCCAGGCATATAAGGTAACACTCCGACAAAAGGAGAAGATTCCATCAAATTAATGTCCGGATTGTCCCACCAATCGGGGTAGCTGAAACGGGCTCGACGATAAGCCCGATTTAGGATGGTGTGGGGGTAACCCCTATCTAATAGACGGGTACGTAACTGGGATGCTTGGAGTTTAAAATCCTCCAAAGTAGAACATAGACGTCTTAGGCGTAAAAATTGTCCTACTGGCAACCCCCGACGTAGGGGGCCAGGATGGTAACTTTGATAATGGAGTAACGTATTCCGTTGGACATCCTTCCTATATAAAGTAGAACGAATTTCCGATCCTTCCTTTATCAATCGAATATCCAAAAAATCAATTGTGACATTATGAAAAGTAGGTGTAAATTGTAAATCAGGAGACAGCGTATTAATCCAAACAAAAAATTATTTTAATTGTGTCTCTGTACCGTCCAAAAGAAAAACACATCATCCAAAAACCGAGACCACATTCGGATCCATTGAAACCATACTGAGGGATATATATGATTAGTCTCAAATTCAGCCATAAAAAAAGTGGCCACTGATGGTGCCACAGTTGCCCCCATCGCGATACCATACACTTGCTGGAAATACTGATCCTCAAACCGAAAATAATTTTTGGTCAATACCAATCGCAACAGCTGAATCACAAAAGATTTTGGTAACCGTGATGGCAAATTTAACAGAATCCGCTCAATCATAGCTAATGCAGCCTGCTGATTAATATTAGTGTATAGAGCTTTAATGTCCATGGTGACCATATACCAGGAGAACTTATCACCTGGTAGAGCATTCAATGTTCTCAAAAATTGAAATGAATCCCGTATGTAAGATTGAACTGTAGGTAGTAAAGGTCGAAAGAATAAATCGCAAAATTGGGAAAGCGGCTCTAAAAGAGAGCCGCGGCACGAGACGATAGGGCGGCCCGGGGGATTCCGAACATCCTTGTGAACTTTGGGCACCATATAAAGTATCGGGATCACTGGATGCGCCTTATTCAAAAATTGATATTCTTTAGACGTAATCCACTGAGATGATACTGCTAATGCTGTCAATTCCCGTATCTCCTCCTGTATTAAAAGGGAAGGATCAGATGGTAAGATCTTATAATATTTAGTATCAGATAAATGGGCCCACACTAAAGTCCGGTAATATGTGGTATCCTGAAGCACTATTGCGCCCCCTTTATCTGCCCGATGAATTACGACACTCTCACAATCTCTCAAAGATTTCAAGGCTCGGAACTGAGCTGTATCCAAATTAGAGAACCGCCGGGCTGCACCTTGTTCTTCCCAACTAGACAAATCCCTTAACACCAGCTTCTGAAAAGTATCTATTGCCGGGTCCACCATCCCCGGAAGGATCCACTTGGAAGGATTGCGAATCACTGAATCATCCGTAGAGCCTACCCCAACCTGTTGAGAAAAAAATTGTTGCACTTGTAGTTTCCTAAAAAACTTATATACAGCTATGCGCATCCGGAACGGATCATATTTGGAAGAAGGTACGAAAGACAACCCAAATTGTAACACTTGTCGTTGGTCCGATGATAATATCATAGAAGATAAATTAATTATTGAGTCCTCGTGTGGGACCTGGTGGTTGGTCCCCTCCGACCTTCCTCGATCTGAATGGGCCGGCGTGTCTGAGGGTGGCCCCTGAAAAAAGGACGCCAAAATGAACCCCCCCCCCCCCCACGGTGTTGTTGAACCGCTCACGGCCGCCCCTTCAAACGAGCTCTCACTATCTTCTGTGGAATCCTCAAAAGTGACCTGGCGTCTCTTCTGAAGTTTCTCTTGTGGCAAAAATTGTCACCAAGTGTATACTTGGTTTCGTTCATAATCTCCAGTATCACGTTTATATTTGATAATCTTCTTCTGTTTCACCGTATCCTGAAACTGCTTCAACGGCAGTTCCAAATCCTTTACATCCGTTCTAAATTTCTCCAATGAGGAGGCTGTAATTAGTTGTTCCTCCATTGCCGTCAATTGATCTTTAACAATGATCTCCTCCGCACTCAAGCGTTCCACTAAAAGGGCTATCAAATCTAACCCGCATTTATTAAAAATCTTATCCCAAGTCCCACAAAACACTGCATCGTCTTGAAACATATGTGGTGGTTTCAGGACCCGAAGGCCTCGAGGAATCATCCTCTGTTTTAAATACTGTGCCATGGTTGCTGTGTGTAGCTGAACCCTAATCTGTTTCTTTTTGAGATTCTTAAAATCCACCCAAGTCGGAGAATGAGATTCCTCAATGACTTCCTCCACTAATTCAAAAAGTAGTGGGCGATAGGTTAGTTGATTGATTTTATCCTCAGAATAAGCAAAAGTAGCTGTATTCGTTGTTATTTCTGATTGTTCTGCAGCCATTGTAAATTAGGTATACTATTGACTATCAAACACTAAAACCCTACTCTAGTTCCCATAATAGACATCCAAACCAAACAAAAGGAAACACCTATATTCAAAAAAATTTTTTGTTGGAACTCACACCATGAGGGGACCCCCTCTCGTTGTGTGCTGTTCCGTTTTTCTCTATAATTTAAATTAGGGAATTAACCCTAAAAAAGGGATCCGAGGGATAATTCCCCTCATACACCAACTGAAAATATGTAATAATAGCCGAAGGGGATTAATCAAAATCACTTAGCTTGGAAACAGGATCTGGCATCCAGGAGATTACAAAGAAATTGGTGAAACAAGCAGTCATTGCTGTAGCCGTGTAGCCATACCCAACACCAAAGTCCATGTATGAAAATCGGACCAGGGAACCATTCCTCAATCGTGAAGAAAGTGTCTCCTGTTAACCAGCCAATCCGTATTCCAAATCCCCAGCTTCAAAGCAACAATTCGAGGGGAACCTCCCCTTCCAAATGACTCAACGTTGTAGCTGTTTCGAGTCTCTGAAACTCCCGACTCTTTCTCAAACTGTGTTGCTCATCACCACATGGAAAATGAAAAGCCTTTAATCCCCAACTACGGGCATGTGATCAGTTAGTGTCCAATCGGCTTGCAGTCCATTCCGCTCCGACGTTCAAATCAGAGTCCACCAATCAACAGTCGAGTTCAATCCCCGAGGTTCTAAGGAATCCAGAGTAAAGATCCAAAATTGTTCCCGGTGACTCAAACGCGAGACGCGATCACCTCCTCGAGCTGTAAGAGGAACGTGATCGATGATTCTCCAATGAAAATCGGCAAATCTATGCTGAAGTTCCTGCAATGGGCTGCCACCGGGGCTGTCAGTACTGCACCATTTATACGAGAGCGATGTTCCTGAAGACGTTTCTTCATTATCCGTGTTGTCTTTCCAATATAAATCAGCTGACAAGGGCAGATAAGAATATACACAACAAAAGCAGTCAAACATGACGTAGTATATTTACTATAAAGATTACGGTGGGTATTGGGATGTTGCCAGACAGGGCCTTCTAAAGTTGACAGGCAAAAATCACATCCCGTACATTTAAAATGGCCCTTAGTGGTCCCTGTCCGTGTGGAGACAATACTATCATGATGCACCACCCAATCAGCTATGTTCTTCCCTCTTTGTAATGCAAACATGAGGGGTTTCGTGAAACTTGAATGTAAGGAGAGTAATGACCAATGAGACTTTAAGATCTTAATGACCTCTGCTGTGCCAGGCATATAAGGTAACACTCCGACAAAAGGAGAAGATTCCATCGAATTAATGTCCGGATTGTCCCACCAATCGGGGTAGCTGAAACGGGCTCGACGATAAGCCCGATTTAGGATGGTGTGGGGGTAACCCCTATCTAATAGATGGGTACGTAACTGGGATGCTTGGAGTTTAAAATCCTCCAAAGTAGAACATAGACGTCTTAGGCGTAAAAATTGTCCTACTGGCAACCCCCGACGTAGGGGGCCAGGATGGTAACTTTGATAATGGAGTAACGTATTCCGTTGGACATCCTTCCTATATAAAGTAGAACGAATTTCCGATCCTTCCTTTATCAATCGAATATCCAAAAAATCAATTGTGACATTATGAAAAGTAGGTGTAAATTGTAAATCAGGAGACAGCGTATTAATCCAAACAAAAAATTCTTTTAATTGTGTCTCTGTACCCGTCCAAAAGAAAAACACATCATCCAAAAACCGAGACCACATTCGGATCCATTGAAACCATACTGAGGGATATATATGATTAGTCTCAAATTCAGCCATAAAAAAAGTGGCCACTGATGGTGCCACAGTTGCCCCCATCGCGATACCGTACACTTTCTGGAAATACTGATCCTCAAACCGAAAATAATTTTTAGTCAATACCAATTGCAACAGCTGAATCACAAAAGATTTTGGTAACCGTGATGGTAAATTTAACGGAATCCGCTCAATCATAGCTAATGCAGCCTGCTGATTAATATTAGTGTATAGAGCTTTAATGTCCATGGTGACCATATACCAGGAGAACTTATCACCTGGTAGAGCATTCAATGTTCTCAAAAATTGAAATGAATCCCGTATGTAAGATTGAACTGTAGGTAGTAAAGGTCGAAAGAATAAATCGCAAAATTGGGAAAGCGGCTCTAAAAGAGAGCCGCGGCACGAGACGATAGGGCGGCCCGGGGGATTCCGAACATCCTTGTGAACTTTGGGCACCATATAAAGTATCGGAATCACTGGATGCGCCTTATTCAAAAATTGATATTCTTTAGACGTAATCCACTGAGATGATACTGCTAATGCTGTCAATTCCCGTATCTCCTCCTGTATTAAAAGGGAAGGATCAAGATTCCTGAATTTTCCCTGTACCTCTCTATTGTCTCCAAAAATCCTCTTTGATAAGTATGTAAAGGAAGTGCTTGCTCTATCTGATGTAGTGAATGTGTCGCAGATTTACTATATTCCTTTGGCTACTAAAAAGCTTAACCCCATAGAGGGTGAATTAGATGAAATTGTTCCCAATGTAGTGAACCTTACTGAGTTTCTAGAGGATTCCTCTGATACTATAAATATTCGTTCAACTTTGCTAGTTACCTTAGCGTTTGCTACGGACAAGCAAAGGATTATGAAAGCTTTCTTTAAGGTGAAGTCTGCGCTGTTTTGCGGACAAAAAGTAAACATCTTTCCGGATGTGTCTCGTAGCACCCAGCTGCGACGCAGACAGTTTCTATCTTTAAAGTCGCGCGTGGTTGAGCTGGGTGCTACTTTTTTCTTAAAATTTCCGTGTAAGTGCCTGATTACTTATGAGGGCACTTCTTATGTTTTCCTTGAGGTATCACATTTGGAACGTTTTTTACTTGATAGACAGGGTTTAATTAAGGCACGAAGTATAGATGTATCCTCCTAATATATGGTATTTTTTTTGACTTAGTTTCTATTTATTTATTTTTTTTCCTTTACCTTGCCAATAGATAACTCCCGTGACGTGGACTAAGATTCTGGTGTTGATGTAATATTCTGGTTTTACCTTTTATGTGACTGATGGATTTTGCTTGTTCAACATCAGTGATATGTCCTGTTTTCATATTTGTTATTGTATATGACTTAAAACCTCAATAAAAAAAAAAAAAAGGGAAGGATCAGATGGTAAGATCTTATAATATTTAGTATCAGATAAATGGGCCCACACTAAAGTCCGGTAATATGTGGTATCCTGAAGCACTATCGCGCCCCCTTTATCTGCCCGATGAATTACGACACTCTCACAATCTCTCAAAGATTTCAAGGCTCAGAACTGAGCTGTATCCAAATTAGAGAACCGCCGGGCTGCACCTTGTTCTTCCCAACTAGACCTCCCAGCATGGACTTTGGTGTTGGGTATGGCTACACGGCTACAGCAATGACTGCTTGTTTCACCAATTTCTTTGTAATCTCCTGGATGCCAGATCCTGTTTCCAAGCTAAGTGATTTTGATTAATCCCCTTCGGCTATTATTACATATTTTCAGTTGGTGTATGAGGGGAATTATCCCTCGGATCCCTTTTTTAGGGTTAATTCCCTAATTTAAATTATAGAGAAAAACGGAACAGCACACAACAAGAGGGGGTCCCCTCATGGTGTGAGTTCCAACAAAAAAGTTTTTTGAATATAGGTGTTTCCTTTTGTTTGGTTTGGAAGATACTGGGTGTAGCAGGCTTTCTGCCGTTTTTCCAGGCCGCTTCATAGGGCGCCTTATGACGCACTTTCTGCCACGCCATGCTGTGAGGCACCTTGGGGTACACAGCTACAGTGAAAATGTTTTATGCTGCAGACACACATTGCAAAGATGTGTCTGACTATTCTTGCCATGATATGTGTTTTGGGCATTTATCTTGATGTTGGCACACTGGGGTATCAAACCCATCACCACTGGCTTTGAAGACATTGTATTAACCAGTGTGCTATGCCTTTTAAAATCGCAATGGCTGGCTACACAGTAACACCAGGTCATCTGCACACACTTTCTGCTCTGCTTATCGGGAAAGTGTAAGGCCACAGCTAAGGCACTATACAGGGCACCTTAGGTTGGGCAACTGAGGTGAGGGTGCTTTGGGGTGTGAACACTGATGTCAGACTATTACAGGCATAAATGGGCGTAGCCTTGGACAGTTTTAATAATGGATGCACTTTGTATATAGCTCATCAGCAAATCTAGCAACCTGCAGCCCACACCACTCTTCCAACATACCCACTGAATGTGACTGACCACACTTAAAAATTGTTTCATGTGATAAAACACTTTGATGTAATGATAATGCAGTATATTATATCCATCCAGATAAATTAAATATTCAGGCCCACGGAACCCATGACCTCTCCCACTGAGGTCAGTGCATTAGCCATTGTCCTACATCACTATTGACTGCAGCTAAACTATGGCTAGCTACTGAACC
Organism: Ichthyophis bannanicus; assembly: GCA_033557465.1. NCBI lineage: Eukaryota > Metazoa > Chordata > Amphibia > Gymnophiona > Ichthyophiidae > Ichthyophis > Ichthyophis bannanicus. The sequence goes on from CM066033.1 coordinate 532,471,967, forward strand.
AGTGCAGGCCACCAGACACACTGTCTGGTATGTCTACCAGCATAGGATAGCATCATGAGTACCCATGATCAATTCACATGCAGAACAGCAGTCTACATCTGCTCACCAGATGGGGTTTGCACTTCAACAACACATCAACTAGGTAGTGGGATTGACCGTGTGTGTTACTGGCACAGTGTACCTACTAACCATTGCATTGTGCGTGTTCTGTGATCATCCTGAGGGTAAAGTTGTGTGGCCAGCACCAAGTCCACAGTACCCGGGTTGTTTGTGGAAGGCTTTGCTACAGTTCACCATCACTGTCAGTGTGGGTAGTATTCTTTGCAGACAGCCTTAGGAGTTTTCTATGTCCATTTCTATTTACCAGTGATGTGTAGCCCTTGTGGATCATGATGCACACAGCATAATGCATATTCAGTGAGGTTGCCATAGGCACCTGTTTTTGGAGTAAGGTCGTGTCTGGACTCACATAATGAAGATAGACATAGCAAACCCACCTTCTCTGGGTCAGAGTAGGGAACATGACCTGCGAACAACAGAGACACACTATCACCGTTTGCAATACGGGCAGTGGAGGTACATGATGATGGACTGTGGGACCAGCAACCCACTTCCAACTTGCGAACGGAGAGCTGACGCAGATCTGCACATGGAACAGGACCACTGGCAGAGAGGCAGTGTGCCTGGTCAGCTCAGCTGCTCCCCACTACAATCTGACATTCACCAGCAAAGGGCAGTCAGTGTGCACCTGCTGCATTCTGCAAGGTGTTGCAGCCATACACATGCTAACTGCAGACAGTCTGCTAGCACATACATAGGGCATGGTCTAAAAGGAACAATGTGCACCCAGATGTGGGATCTGGCAAACACACCAAGCAGGTTTGTCAGTGATTGGGCCCCAAAAATAGGAACCCACAAAAAATCCCTTACAAAAACAGTGTATAGCATGATGTGGGAACCTGGACATGCTGTGGTCACTGCTCAGTCAGAGTGGGAGTGACCTCCCAGCATGACATGCTGTGGCCACTGTGTCCTTGCAGGTGGTGGACGCACACTACAGTATCCCAGCTATTGCCCTATGTCCTGTGCATATGCATCCTGTCCAGACCACCCTGTCCGGCCCATACCCACAATACCTTGCCCCTCACTATGCACAATGGCAGGCTAACGCTGGAAACTGTGTAAGTATTGTGGGCTCAGTAAGGTGTAGGCAGCCACAAAACACTGGATAGAATATACACACTCCAACACCTATTTCTGCATTGTGCAACAATAGAGGTGGTTGCCAGCCCTGGCTGCCACACCGGTCCTGGGCACAGTGCAGGCAGTGCGAAGCAATGCAATACTTTTAGGGTTACTCTCCGGGGTGGTAAACAGTGTCGTAAACACATATGGCAGCACACTCCACATATAGGTTGCTATGATGAATCTCTTTTACCAAATTGCTTTTAAGTTTGGCACGGCCCTTAGGCTAAGGCGCGTAAGAAACAAGAGCTGACCAGAGACACGGACAACAACCAAACGAAGACCAGCGACAACTTCGTTCCACGGCTGGAGCTCCCCTAGGGTTGAGCTCGCGCATCATCATTCTTCCTACTTTACCCGCAAACGCAGCAAGTATATCCTACGTCGAATGCACCTATACTGATATTCTTCTTAATAGACTATTATTTTAATTACATGAGATTACTACCCCTGCATCTCAGCTACTTTATCATTGTTATATTTCAGTATGCTAATTCACTAGCATTATTAATTAATGTGTCTTATTAGTATACTGGGGCAAGTGTACACTACCAGTAACTCAAACCCATTTCTGACTTAATCTTTATCACTCCAAATGCTATGGTCAGATGTTTACTACCGAAAGTATCTCAATTATAACTACTGACTGAGTTATACTGTTGCCAGTAAGTCATTTTATAACCACTGACTGAGTTATACTGTTGCTAGTAAGTCATTTTATAACCATTGTCTGATTAATACTGTTGCCAGTAAGTCATTTTATAACCATTGTCTGATTAATACTGTTGCCAGTAAGTCATTTTATAACCACTGACTGAGTTATACTGTTGCCAGTAAGTCATTTTATAACCATTGTCTGATTAATACTGTTGCCAGTAAGTCATTTTATAACCATTGTCTGATTTATACTGTTGCCAGTAAGTCATTTAACTACTGTCCATCACTGTTGCAAGCAAGTCTTTACTCTGTATAAGATACAACTGTTGCCAGTAATAGATACCTGTCATTGCTACTCTTAGGCACATTCCAACTGCTAGCAATATAATCTACATCAAACCCTTCCTACACATTGAACATGTCACACTCAAACACCTTGACACTAAAAATAACTTACAGCTGTATATTATTGACTATCTTAATTGACCTAACACTAAACTTAACATCCAAAAATCACATGGCAATACCTATTATACAAACAACAATTAGAAACTACAACCACATTGGACACACAAACCCAAACCAACATGCAAAAATAAATTACCACCGACTATACAAATAAAACAAACTAATTCACTACAAATAACAAATGTAACTAGCATCAACAACACTACTTCTCTAACTTGCATCCTTATAAATGCCCCGCTCAATGAAAAACAAACTCCCCATTTTCAACGATTTAATAGCAGACGCAAAACCTGATATTTTTATGCGTAACGGAAACCTGGCTAACTGAAACGGATACAGTCTATTTAAATCAACTTAATAGCGAAGACTACGATATAAACTATACACATAGAACTAATAAAAAAGGAGGAGGAGTACTCATAATGACAAAAAAGAGATTAAATGCAAGAACAATACCATCAACTATAGCCAACAATATTGACACTTTAATTATAAAAACCAACATATTCAGAATTTGCCTAATATATAGACCCCCTGATCAAAAAGCAGATAGCCTAGACTCACTAATTGAATTCCTAGGCTCATCTACAGAACAAAATCCCATAATCATGCTTGGCGATTTCAACCTCCCCTCACTTCCAGCATCAGAATCCAACTTGTTCCTAGAATCCATATCAGACATGGACTTTCACCAAATAATCAATACAACAACACATATAAAAGGAGGCACTCTAGACCTTATTCTCCTCCCAAACACACTCTTCAAGCTATTCAACCCAGATTCCATAGAATGCTTACAAACACCTTGGTCTGATCATTACATTATTTATTTAACAGTTCTTCTATACCGCTCTATTTTAGATCAGAGCGGTTTACATTTAACATCAACTATACAACACAAGGAACTTTGAGTTGTATTTACAATAAACAGGGAGATCAACTTGGAAGTAACTGGGGGAAACTATGTACATTCTTAATTCTATACATTGTATCACACTGGTACCTGATTTCAGGCAGAACATATCTACATTTTATTTACACTGGGGTACATTCTGAGCGATCATTTGATTATCCTTATTTGATTATCAAAACAAACTTCACATTCCACACCAATAACACTAATAAAAACACACGAAGTGATCCCACTACAAAATTAAAAAAATTTAATGAAATTGAATTCTTGGATACAACAATACCCTACCTCTCATCATCCCCAACGAATCTAGATGAAGCTGTCAAAAACTGGCATGACACAATCAACAATGCAGCCAAACTTGATCAACGAACCAAAAAGCCCAATAATTTAAAAATAAACAAAACACCATGGTTCAACAACACGCTAAACAAATGAAAAAAGAACTAAGAAAAATAGAGCACAAATGGCGCAAAACCAAATCATTCATCAACAAGGAAATATATAACAACTATCTCATAAAATACAAGGATACTTTAGATAGCACAAAAAATCTTATTATGCGGCAATCCTATCAAAATCTTATAACAGACCACGAGAACTATTCTCCATTGTTAGAAATCTAACTAATAATCCCCAAACATCTAACAATGAAATCACCGATATTTCGGTACAAACCCTAGCCAATCACTATCAAACAAATCTACACAACCTAGAATGACTCTAGACAATATCAATACGGTTCATCATTGCTCAGATGAATGGTCAGACTTCCATCCAGTATCAAAAGATTCACTAAAGAATATAATTTCCAATCTCAACACCACAACTTCCTTTCTTGATCCATGCCCTGTAACATGGATAAAAAGTACACTTCCAATACTTCTATCATACATTCTCCCCATAGTCAACCTCTCATTACTTCAAGGACACCTCCCATCCATGCTCAAACATGCTCAAATCCGCCCAATTCTCAAAAACAACACGCTTGACAAAACATCACCAAAATCATACAGACCCATCTCAAGTATCCCTTTTTTGGCTAAAATAATAGAAAAAGTGGTACAAATCCAGACACAAGAATACCTAGACTCATCCTACCCACTTGATGAGCACCAATATGGATTTAGACCTCAACATGGAGTTGAAACACTCTTAACAGTCTTAACTGACGTACTACTGAGAGGGATTGACAATCATAAACAAGCATTTATACTCCTATTTATTGACATTTCTGCAGCATTTGATAGTGTTCATCACACTATAATGCTTAATAACCTGAAACAAATAGGAATAAATGCCACTGTACACAAATGGTTCACCTCTTATCTAAACAACAGAACGCAAAAATGTAAGAATAGGCAACCAAACATCAACCATTTATAAACAAGAAATTGGACTCCCACAAGGCTCTGCGCTATCAGCCCTCCTGTTCAATATTTACATAAAACCAGTCTGCAATATTTTTAAAAAATTCGGAGTATACTATCATCTATATGCAGATGATATTATGATGTACATCCCTTTCACAATCCCTAACTTACCAATAAAACAACTATCAGATTGTTTCAATGAAATAACAACCTGGCTAAAAGCTCAAAACCTCCACATTAATCATTCAAAAACAGAAGTCCTAATTGTAACAAAAAAACAATCATATATCCCTCCAACCCACATAACAATACAAAAATCATGACATTAAAATAAAGAACGAAATAAGATACCTAGGTGTTATATTAGACACACATCTGACGATGACTACTCATATCAGAAACACTATAAAGAAAATATATTTTAAACTCAAAATACTTAAACAACTTCGCCCATTAGTACACCTACAAGACTTCATTAATATAATCCAGGCTACAATAACCCCGCACTTTGATTTTGCTAACCTAATTCTTTTAGGAATAACGAAACAAAACATCAAAAGAATCCAACTAGCACAAAACACCGCAGCTAGAATTATAATGAAAGCACACTCATTCCAGCACATAACACCAATACTAGCTTCCCTTCACTGGTTGCCAATTCAAAGCAGGATAATATACAAAACTACAATAACTACATTTAAAGCCTTAAATCACATGGCTCCAATCCCACTAAGCAACCTATTCAGTATGGAATCTCAAAAAACTACGCACAGAAAAGGACACTCAAATAAACTAAATTCTCCTCATGATTTCATAAAAGCAAATAAATTAACTAATAACAGAGCTTTTTCTCATGCAGCCCCATCCACATGGAATTCCCTTCCAGAGGACCTACGATCTATAAACGAAATTATGGAACTCCGTAAAAAACTAAAAACCTACCTATTCTCCATGCACTACGGCAACATAGATAATCCCTCGAAACACTCAGATAAAGGCTAAAATCACCTGACTAATACTAAATCCAACAACTTAACAGAAAAACCACTGAACTAAAAACTCTATGATTCAACCCTAAAGTACCTACAACTTGTATTTGTATATAGTTTATTGTACATAGACTGTACATATTGTACAAGCCAGTTATGCTGTTATGTATTAGCTCATGCTGTTAACCATTATATTGTTTATTGTTACAAAATGTTCGATGTAAAACCAAGCTCTTGCTTTGTGGATTTTGTTTTATTGTGAACCGCAACTGAACTCTGGAAGATGCGAGATATAAAATGATTGTTAAATAAAATAAATAAATAAAAGTTAGGATTTGTGGTCTCACATTAAGCATAGTAACCTTACGATACATATATGGAACGTGTTTCCATGGTTCTGACCGCATTGCTAAGGTATAGAGGGGCAGGTAGTGGTAGCTGCTGCTCCACGCAGGGCCCAACAGCCTGACTCTCCATGAGGCTTTTTATAGTGGAGCCCGTGGGTGTGGGTGTTTGTGCGTCTGTCGGCCGATGCTCTGGTGCAGAGGGTCCAGACTCCGGTCCTGGTGGGCCAAACACGATTCCGGTTTCCTGGATGTCGCTAATGAATATGCATGGGATACATTTGCATACAATGGGGGCAGTGCATGTAAATGCATCTCATGGATATTTCTTAGGAACATCCTGACAACCTGAATGGTGTTTGGACCTCCAGGACTGGAGTTGGGAACCTCTGCTCTAGGCAGTGGACATGTTTATGGTGTATGTGCTCTGTAGGGTAAAATGTTGGGACATGATCTGTAGGGGCCCCAGCTGGTACTTGAACCTGTGACCTTCTGCCTTGAGCACACTGGCTGTGTGTACTGCACCAAACTGTTACCACAGAGGCAGAGTGTTACCTGGGAATCCCATGACTGTTCCTCAGACAGACCTTATCTGTTGCACTGCACGCCACCCACCTATACAGGGCTTGGCTTTGCTCTGCTGTAGGCAGCTGCCACTGCCCCCTCCGGTGCCAGCACCCCCTCCACCACCATGCTAAAATGCCCTTTTGCCGGTGGTGCACAGTCCCATGCCATCCAGTGTACCGCTAGGCGGGTGCCTATGGTGTGGGGTCTGGGGTAGGGGTGGTGACATGGAAATCAGCACTTCCCCCCGTCTCCGCCTGCCAATGTTCTGTGCCCTTCGGGGTACCTGCTGGGTGCTGTCCCCGGGACACTGTGGGACGCACACTCGTGGCCATGTTGGACCCTGGTCAGTTGCTGTCTTGCTGCTTTTCAGTTTTTGCATTCCTATGTGCCAGGTAGGCATCTGCCTAGTCCACACTGTGCCCCATGCAGCCCCCTGTATCCCATTTACACCATCACCATAGTGCTCTTTCCCACGTGCCCACTCTGCTGTTGCTGCACATGTGACATTCCCAAAAGCAAGTTACCCCATACACACCACAGAAAACCCTCATCAGCACTATTTCTGTGTTGGAACATTCACTTTGTAGGGGGACTGAGAATTGACCCTTCCAAATGTGAGTTCGTACTTTTTATTCTTTATAGGTTGTGTTCATTACCATTTGTCATTATTTGTTCTATTGGCCAGCTCGGTATTTTGGATTTCACTTTTAGTTCTGGTCATTATATATGGTTTTTGCCTTTTTGGTTGCTGCACATGTATCACTACTATCACTTTTCTGGGTCTCCCTGTCTTTGCTGTACATTGCTGACTGAACTGGTTTCTCTCTCCTGCAAATGTGCCTCTAACGCGAGGTTTTCACTGGTGCTAATTTTCAGACCTTCATTTCACGGCGTTAGTGTGCATGGAGCCTCTCCCCGCCCACTCTCCGCCCATTGACCCCTTCTCTCCGCCCCTGGGGTGCCTTACTCAGCCCTCTGGGGAGCCTTACTCCACCCTCTGGGGAGCCTTACTCCACCCTCCTTTAGTGCCGAAGGAGACGTTATCGCCCGATACGTGACATTCTCGCATGGTAAAGCGCCATTATCGCGCGATAACATCACGTATCACGTGATAACGTCGCCGTTGGACGTTAGCACAGTTTAGTAAACATACCCCTAAGTCTCTAAGGTGGACTTGCAGCTTTTCACAGATACCGAAAGCAGTTTGGGTTTCGGTATTTATTTCCAAAGTTCCTGGTGTGCTGATCGTTGGCCACAGGCCTGACGAGATTTAGGTATCACCTGCAACATCACATTTTTGTAGCTTTTCTCCATTGTAATCATGTTGGAGATATGGCCGGAAGGCTTCACAACCGCAAGGAAGTTTTTTGGTGTGACAATGCTGCAGTGGTCAGGGTGATTAATCATTATTCACCACGCTGTGTGCAAGTTGCTGCGTTAATGCGAGATTTTGTTTTAGTTTGTTTACATTTGAATGTGTCAGTTAGGGCTCGGCATATTCCGGGTTGTATTAACAAGATTGCTGACTCTCTTTCCCATTTCAAATGGGCCGTGTGTTCCGGACTTTGGCGCCAGAAGGGTGTGCAGTCCCGGAGCATCTTTGGCAGATTGGCCACCAGAGATGCTGAGTCTTCTGCAAAGATCCTTGGCGCCAGCGATATGGGCGGCTTATTGCTGAAGTTTTGACTAAGTGGCAGCCTTCTTGTTGACACTAGGTTGGCAACACGGCAAGGTATCAGACCTGCTCCTTGGACAGTATATAGTTTCCGCTAAGGACAACGGGGTCTCTAGATTGGCTGTGCATGCTCACTTGGCTGGTTTTGCCTTTTTCGCCAGAGCGGTGGGCTGGGGCAGCCCGGCAGGGGGATTTTTGGTCCACAGGATGCTGCAGGGATGGGAGTGTTCTTGGCTGGAACCTTGTGACTCCAGGCATCCAATCACACATGACCTGCTCTTGAGACTGTGCCAAGTGCTACCCCTGGTAGCGGAGTCAGCTTATAAGGCCGCCATGTTCCGGGCAGTGTTCTGATTGGCCTTCTTTGTTGCTTTTAGGATCAGTGGTGATTGCAGGAGGAGTTAGTAGCCAACTCCTCCAGCATGTCGGGCGACATGGGTATGCTGCACAAGCATGTACAAGCTGAAGTTGGTCAGCTTTGCATCTTGCTTGCCAAATCTTAGATGGATGAGTTGGGAAAAGGACTATGGGTGATTCTTAAGCGAATTGAGGGCATTCCTACATGCCCAGTAGCCAGCCTGAGATCTTACTTGGCCAGTTAGCCGGAAGTTGGTGGATTATTATTCGTTCATATGGACTTGCACCCTTTGACCTATTTCCAATTTTCTGCAGTTTTGTGAATGGCACTGAGGCACTTGGGTGAAGATCCAAGCCGTTTTGCTCCTCATTCTTTTTAAATTGGTGCAGCGACCAGTGCAGTGGCCGCCAAATTGGCAGATGACATCATAAGGCAAATTGGCAGATGCGTCCCCAGGCTTTTATGGGTTATGTGTGCTTATCAGTCTGGAGTAGGATGGCTACCTTTATTTGTTCCTAACTGTCTTCTCTTTTTCAGATGTGAGGCGAAGCATCAGTGCTGTTGGCTGATTGGTCATTCCTTTGTGCATTGGGCCAGCCAGTGAGCAATGGTGTGACCGTTCAGGCTTAATTTGGGCCTAGATCCAGCAGAGATGTCCCTTACAATGGCAGGGCAAGTGCGGCCTATGTTGGAGTCAGCTCCTGCCTTTGCTTGGGCATCATGATCGAGTGCGGAGTCACCTGGCGGTGATTCTACTCCATTTAGGTGGCAATGACCTTGACATAAGAACATAAGATATGACATACTGGGTCAGACTAAGATCCATCAAGTCCAGCATCCTGTTTCTAACAGTGGCGGGGACTATTGGCAGGGATCAAAACAACTGCCAAAGAACACTGTAATTCAAGGTTAGTCTAACGTACCTGTAACTAATCTTGGCTAACATAAAATCTTCTCATTGCCGCTATAGTCATCCCTCAAGCCTAAGCCTACCCTTCTTATGTTGTGCAGCTTAGCTTCTTCCAGCTGTCCAACAACACTAGATTCAACCAGCACTCTGTACAATTTACTATTTTGACTGTTAAATGCCTCCGTTATTGATGTACACACTATAATCTGGACTTTTCTCCGTAATTCATATTACCTTATCATTGATCCTTTGTTCCTCCCCACATCTTAACTCAACACTCCACAGCCATAAGAACATAAGATATGCCATACTGGGCCAGACCAAGGTACATCAAGCCCAGTATCCTGTTTCCAACAGTGGCCAATCTAGGTCATACGTACCTAGCAGTTTCCCAAAAAGACACAGGTTCCTCAATGCTTGTATTGGGTCAAGCAGTGATATCCTGGGTCCCTTTTAATAATGGTTTATGGACCTTTCCTCCAGGAACTTGTCCAAATCTTTGTTCTTGGATGTGCAAGCAGATTATCAGAGCAGCAAAAAGGGATTTAGCGGAAGTGCTGCAAATATTCCTTAAAGTAGTGTTGTTGTGGTCAGACATCATTCCAAGGCCTTCCTATATGGACTAGTGACACTGGTCCAGAGGGTTAGCGAAGATTAATTGCCAGATTGGGTGCTGGGTTTGTGAACAGGGCGGCTATCAGGTCATGCATTCCTGGGTAGAGGTCGAGTGTACAGGCCTGTTTTGGCAGGATGGCGTTCACTTATCCCCATTGGGTTTGGATCTGTTGCTCAATGATTGGCAGGAGGCTTTGGAAGTGATAGTTTGACAGGATTCTCACTGGTCGCAGCTTTAGGGGGCTTCACAGGGTCATAAACCGTCCCCCTTGGCCAGTGGTGGGATCTCGGAGGTTTCCGAGGTCTGGAGCCTTTGGGTTTTACTTTGGGCAGGGGTCGGGTACTCCCATCCCGGATAACCCTTGGTTTGCCTTTGCTAATCATATGGCAAGGTTGGCTTGGGAGGGGTCTATAAATTTGCCACTGGCTTGACTGCAGCAGAAGGCGGAGACAATCTCACCTTGTTAATAGCATGGCTGGTGAGGTATCGGATCCGGTGATGGTGGATATTATGGTTATACTTGAATTGTAACTTGATTGTTGGAAAGTTATCTTTATGTTTAATAAAGCTGTGACCAGTTTATTCCCAAATAGCCTGTCTGGTGTTCTTGTGGCTGATTCGGGGTAAAAAAAATAAAGGTGGGGGGGGGGAGGGAAACTTGGAATGAGGTAGTTCCGGGCAAGAGAACAGGTGAAGTGGGGACTCTGGGTCCGGGCTACTCCGGTTAATGAACGCTAACCTTTTTTTCTCACCTTTGCAAATACTTCTTTAAAAAAACAAACATTCTTACCACCTTAATTTACTTTCCTAATAAACTATTCATTACCTTTACAATATCAGCTTTCAGTTTTGCTACTGTTCTTCACCTTATCCTAGATTTTCTCGTCCAGCTAAAGATTCCTTTAAGTACTCCTCATCTTAACAAACTTAGTTTCCTGAAATCTAGGATTCTTGCCCGCCTGTGGTTTAAAACTGAATCAGATATCTGGTTATTAGTAGATTCAGATGATCATTTTATTTATTTATTTATTTATTTAACCGGTTTTATATACCGCTCTATCATTCAATAGAAGTGGTTTACAATTAACATTTGCAATTACATTGTAACAGTTACATAGGGAATGGGAAACAAGGAAGTGGGGAGGGACTGAATGTCTTGGAGTTACAGGAAGGTGATATATAAACTGTGATACGTTTGATAGATGAGGAGTTATCCATCACCATCTGACCCAAACATGCTGATGAACAGGTGTTTTTAGTTTTTTGCATAGCTCAGGTAGTGTCACAGAAGATCTTAAGTGAGTGAGTTCCACATGGTGGGTGCAGAGAGGATACTATCTTGGAATCCCAGACCAGCTGTATTCCACGCTTTAAGAAAAGTGGAAGTCCAAAAAACTGCCAGCATGGTTTAAAGGTGAGGTCAGAGAGGCTGTTGTTGCCAAAAAAGCATCTTTCCGGAAATGGAAAAAAGAGCCAAACGACGAAACCTGGAAACAGCACAAGCACTGGCAAGTCAAATGCAAGGCATTGATAAGGCAGGCAAAGGGAGAATTTGAGAAGAAGTTTTCTGCGGAAGCAAAAACGTGAAGTAAAGACCTTTTCAAGTACATTCGTAGCAAAAAACCTGTGAGAGAGTCAGTTGGTCCATTAGATGATAAAGGGGTTAAAGGAGCACTAAGAGGCGACAAGGCAATAGCAGAGAGACTGAATGAATTCTTTGCTTCAGTCTTTACTGAGAAGATGTAGGGATGTTACCCATGACTGAAGTGGTATTTAAAGGTGCGGAAGAATTGAAGGAAATATCGATACATCGGGAAGATGTATTACAACTATTAGATAAACTGAAGAGTAGCAAATCACCTGGGCCAGATGGTATACATCCAAGGGTGTTGAAAGAACGGAAATACGAGATTGCAGACCTGCTATTAGCAATCTGTGAACTATCATTAAAATCATCTCTAATACCTGAAGATTGGAGGATCGCCAATGTAACACCAATTTTTAAAAAAGGTTCCGGGGTGATCTGGGAAACTACAGACCGGTGAGCCTGACATCAGTACCAGGAAAAATGGTAGAAACCATCATAAAGAATAAAATTACTCAGCATGTAGATAGTCATGACCTAATGGGAGACAGCCAATATGGCTTTAGACAAGGAAGATCTTGTCTTACTAATCTGTTATGCTTTTTTGAAGGAGTGAATAATCAGGTGGACAAAGGTGAGTCGGTTGATATTGTGTATCTGGACTTTCAGAAAGCCTTTGACAAGGTCCCTCATGAGAGACCTTTGGCAAAACTAAAGAGTCATGGGATAGGAGGCAGTGTACTATTGTGGATCAGGAACTGGTTAAAAGATAGAAAGCAGAGGGTAGGGCTAAATGGCCAATTTTCCCAATGGAGAAAGGTGAATAGTGGTGTACCCCAGGGATCTGTGCTGGGTCCGCTGCTTTTTGACATATTCATAAATGACCTGGAAAGTGGAATAACGAGTGAGGTTATCAAATTTGCAGATGACACAAAACTATTTAAAGTTGTTAAAACCCAAGAGGACTGTGGAAAATTGCAAGAGGATCTTGATAAATTGGAAGACTGGGCATCAAAATGGCAGATGAAATTTAATGTGGACAAGTGCAAGGTTATGCACCTAGGGAAGAACAACCCAAACTATGGTTACACGATGCAAGGTTCCACATTAGGAACCACCACCCAGGAAAAAAGATTTAGGCGTCATTGTGGATACCATGTTAAAACCCTCGGCCCAGTGTGCAGCGGCGGCCAAGAGAGCAAATAGAATGCTAGGTATGATAAGAAAAGGAATGGAAAATAAAACAAAAGATATTATAATGCCTCTATATCGTTCCATGGTGAGACCGCACCTTGAATATTGTGTGCAATTCTGGTCGTCGTATCTTAAAAAGGATATAGCGATTTTAGAAAAGGTTCAGAGAAGAGCCACCAAAATGGTAAAGGGGATGGAAGGATACTCCTATGAAGAAAGGCTAAAAAGGTTAGGGCTCTTTAACCTGGAAAAGAGACGCCTGAGGGGAGATATGATAGAAGTCTATAAATTAATGAATGGAGTGGAACGGGTAAACGTAGATCGATTGTTTACCTTATCAGAATATAGAAAGACTAGGGGACATGCAATGAAGCTACAGGGTAAACTATTTAAGACTAATAAAAGAAAATATTTTTTCACTCAACGTGTAATCAAACTCTGGAATTTGTTACCAGAGTATGTAGTAAAGGCTGTTAATGTAGCTGGGTTTAAAAAAGGTTTGGACAAGTTCCTGGAGGAAAGGTCCATAAACCATTATTAAGAAGGGACCCAGGATATCAATGCTTGAACCAATACAAACATTATGGAATCTGTGTCCCTTGGGGAAACTGCTAGGTACATATGACCTAGATTGGCCACTGTTGGAAACAGAATACTGGGCTTGATGGACCTTGGTCTGACCCAGTATGGCATATCTTATGTTCTTATGTAGGATGAAGGCTCATTTGTACGTTTGTTGAGTGCTTTTGATTTTGATAGATGGGGCTTTGCTTATTAGGTTTCATTGTTCAGTTGGGGATTGCTTTTGCAAGAGTTTAAAGATGGAGATGACCTTGTATATTATTCTTTGGGATATAGGTAGCCAGTGGACAGATGGTAAGATGATTGTGATTTGGTCATATCTAGATGAGTTGGTGATGATCCTGGCAGCAGTATTCTCGACCAATAGAAACATAGAAACTTGATGGCAGAAAAAGCGACATGGCCTGTCTAGTCTGTCCTTCAATATCAACCACTACAACTGTCCCCTTTTTTCCTTTAGAGATCCTCTGTCCCATGCTTTTTTAAATTCAGATACTGTCCTCATCTCTACCACCTCCACAGGGAGATTATTCCACACATCTACCACTCTTTCCGTAAAGAAATATTTCTGCATATTATTTCTGGGTTTATCCCCTTTCATCCTCATCATATTATCCCTCCTAGTAGAACTTGCTTTCCATCAAAAGAGGAATTCTTTCTGTGCATTTATGCCACAGAGGTATTTAAATGTCTCAGTCATATCACCTCTATCCCGCCTTTCCTCTAAAGTATTGTGATGAAGAAGCCCATACTGAACATATGGAATTAGAAGAAAAGGATGATTTTACCTTTAAACAAACTGACAGTCAGGCTGCACACACGTTTCAGTGTTTGCAAGAGAGAGGCAAGCATAGGGAAACAGGAGCTAGGCTGACACACCCAAGCTCTGACGTAACTGCAAGCCTGGAACCTAATTACACGCACCTGTTCAGGAAGGCAGACCCAAGGCTCAGGGAACAGGAATATAAACCCTGGCTAGGAGAAAGCAGAGGAGGAGTTGGTGATTGGAGTCTCGCTGAGAGAGCCAGTAATAGTGTTGATGAGAGTATTGACTGGAGATGTGGTTGGAGAGACAGTTGGAGAAGAGCTGGGAGGAGACCTTTGAGGAAACCCAGCTGCAGTTCTGGAATTGAAGCAGACAGAGCGGAAGGAGAGATGGGACAGACTGCTGTCAGGAACCTGCCTAGAAGGAGAGAGCAGAGAGCCCTTCAGACCTCATTGCCAGATAAAAAGCTTCAAGGAGCTCACAGGTGGAAACCTAGCACTAAACCCAGGAGTATGCAAAGCTCAGTTTGGGACTGGGAACCAGAGCAGTGCTCCAGACAAGAACTCCAAACAGGGAATCAGAGAGCGTTTCCCTACAGCTGCAAAAAGCTAGCTGAACAAAGCCAGAGAGGAATCTCCACAACCTCAGGTATTTCCAATCCTTACCATATAGAACTGTGCCCAAAGGAAGCACCAGAGGTCTTAGAGGGAAATTATCCTAAGCCGTATAATAACAGCTTAAAGCCAAACTCCTTAGTTCCAGAGTTTGAAGAGATGCAACAGGACTTTAATGAGAGTGACTCAGCAGAAGTGCCTATGGACTGTACACTGTGTTTGGCAGATGATATAGAATTCCTTTGCTAAATGTGTATGAGGGAGCTGAGGGTGAACAAAGGGAAAGAAGATATTTTTCTTTGTGAGAAGCTGTTATGTTTTCTATCTGTTACATGTGATATGCATTGCACGTTTTGTGAGCAAAGAGTGTGAAGCTCAATCAGTTTAAGTTCTGTAAATATCCTTGAGCAAACACCTGAAGAGTATCCTGATTTAATCTGCACTGAATCTTTTTGTTGGGGAATAAATTCTTGTCATTTTGCCTTACCACTGGTCTCACAACTATTTCCTTATCAGAGGGCAAAGGAACAACCATTCCCAGCAGGCATAGCGGGAGCAAAAGGTTTTATCTCACCTTCTGCAAGGAGCATATAATGGCAACCCCAACCCTCTGAGCCCTAGGCGGAGGGCTGGGGCTTGACAGTATACATATTAAGATCCTTAGGTCTATGCTCATATGCTTTATAACAAAGACCACTAACCATTTTAGTAGCCACCCTCTGTACCAACTCCAGCCTTTTGAAGATACGGTCTCCAGAATTGCACACAATACACCAAAGACTTATACAGAGGCACTATCACCTCCTTTCTTCTGCAGGCCAATCCTCTCCCTATGCACCCAAGCATCCTTCTAGCTTTCGCCGTTACCTTTTCTACCTGTTTAGCTACTTTAAGATTATTAGACACAATCATGCCTAGATCCCACTCTTCTTTTGTGGACAGAAGTACTTCACTTTCTATACTATATCACTTCCTTGGATTGCTGCAGCCCAAATGCATGACCTTGCATTTTTTTACATTAAATCTCAACTGCCAAATTCGAGACCATTGTTCAAGTTTAGCGAGATCCCTTCTCATGTTATCTACACCTTCCTGGGTGTCTACTATATTGCAGATTTTGATATCATCCGCAAAGAGGCAAACCTTACCTGACAGCCCTTCCGCAATATCACTAACAAAGATGTTAAAAAGAATCAGACCAAGGACAGATCCTTGGGGCACACCACTGGTAACCTCTTTCTCCTCAGAATGAGCTCCATTTACCTTTACCCTTTGTCGCCTCCCACTTAACCAATTTCTAAACCAAGCAGTAATTTTAGGGTCCATCCCTAAGGTGCTCAGTTTGTTTCTAAGTCGCCAGTGTGGAACAGTGTCAAAGGCTTTACTGAAATCTAAATGCACCACATCTATGGCTCTCCCTTGGTCCAACTCTCTGGTCACCTAGCCAAAGATATCAATCAGATTTGTCTGACAAGATCTGCCTCTAGTGAATCCAAGCTGCCTCAGATACGGTAATCTGTTGGACTCCAGAAACCTCACTATTTTCTCTTTAAGCAGCACTTCCAATAATTTATTCACCACTAAGGTTAACCACCACTAACCAGCCTATAGTTTTCAACCACATCCTTGTTTAGGGAGACCTTGATACGGAATATTGCAATAGTCCAGGTGTGGTTTAATTATGGCTTGGCATACTGTTCTGAAGTCATTTGGGTCAAATCGTGGAAAACTTTAAAGAAAGCAACAAGCAACAAGCAGTCAAGAAATCCGACGATGAATTGCTGTTGGCAGAATGGCTATGAAAGATCTAGACAAGATTTTCAAGAGCAGAGATGTCTCTCTCCATACAAAGATTCGACTTGTTCCAGCCATGGTATTTTCAATAACATCATATGGATGTGAAAGCTGGACAGTGAAAAAGATAGGAAGAAAATTGATGACTTTGAATTATGGTGCTGGTGGCGAATACTGAGTATACCATGGACTGCCTGAAGAACAAACCAGTCAGTACTAGAGATCAAACCTAAGCTTTCTTTAGAAGCTCAGATGACAATACTTCGACTTTCATACTTTGGACACATCATGCGAAGAGAGAGATCATTAGAGAAAGACATCATGATTGGCAAGATAGAAGGTCAACGCAAAAGAGGAAGGCCAGCCATAAGATGGATCGATACAATATCAGCAGCTAGGGGTACCAATCTGTCAACAATGAGCCGCCTGACTGAAGACCGAACACAATTTAGGACAACTATCTAGAGGGTCACCATGAGTCGACACTAACTCGACGGCACTTAACAACAACAATAGGTGGTGTAGGTTCTGTAGGGGTTCTTAGTCTGTGGTATGTAGTGTTGGTGGTTCTTTTATTGTGGGAGAGCATATTCATGTTTTGGTCTAGGGCAGGGGTGGGGAACCTTTTCTCATTTAAAGGCTGCATGAGATCAAACATCCTTCCAAGAAGGCCACATTCTAAAAAACACCCCAAAAAACACCCAAATTTGCTGCAAAATGCAAATAATTTAATACTAATTTAGCTTTTATACAGAATTAACCCTTTCAAGTATCTTATACTGCCATACGGCAGAGTGCATACTAAAAAGGTTTCAATACAAATAAATATATATATATATATATATATATATATATATATATATATATATATATATATATATACATTGTCACGCCTTTAGCACCTTACCTTAGTATGGAGGGGTGCGCTTCTCAATGGAGTGCTTCACCTTTAAAGGCCTTTTCCTAACTGGTTGCCTTTTTAATGCATTATGGGAAAGGTAGTTCAGTTAGATGTTATGTGGCCTCAGGTAAAGAAAAAAACACCTTCTTGTAGTTGGGTTGAGTGGTAGGCAAATGACAGAAATTATCCATTGAAAAGACACGCTAAAGGTTCACAAATTTTCACCTTTTTAATGTTTCACCAGGATTCTTGTATTTCAACACAGGATACAACTTGAACTCAAACAAAACAGCTTTCTTCAGCTTAAATATTCAATACTTCTAACAGCACATGCCACCAGGCATGGCTTGCCGTGCAGTCCAAAACAAACAGGAACAAAACTTTAAACCAGGTTTCTTTTCCTTCAGTCCAGAACTATACCTGGCAACTTTGTCTTCTTAAACACAGCAAAACTTCTTACAGGCAGTTAAACTCTCACTGGTAGAAAAATCACTTTGCAAGGTTTTCTCAATATTTAGCCAAATAAAACCTTTCTTATTTTCTCTGTTTGTACAGCTTCAGATGAAGCACAGCACTCTTCACAGCTGTTCTCAAGTGTAATTAGGTAGGCTCAGCTTTGCACAGTAAAACACTTCTCCTGAACTGAGAACCTTCACAAGCTGAACACAGTTCTTAGGGCTATCGGACATTGGAGGTTTTTTCCTTTAAGGTTGACTCCCTTTCAACCCCTCTGAATTGGCAGACTGGCATACAGAACAATCCATACATGAGTCCTCTTCTACCAAAGGTAAATCTGGGTCACCAAGTTGCATTGGCTCAATCTCTGACTCACTCAGATAGCTTATCTGACTGCTTTCCATTATGGTTAAAGCTGTCTTTAGCAACTCTGTAGTGCTCCTTATTAGATAAGCTTCTAGGACTCATACCTTGGTCAAAGCTTGTATCAGCTTCCCCTCTTTCATGCTCTGGCCACCATTCACCTCGTCCTGTTCTCCACCCTGTGTTCCAGGTTCCTGCTGTTCTTACTGTTCCATTCCTTCTCCAGAAAGCATTCCTACTTCCTTCTCTTTCTCTCTCATCAGCAGCTCTCCTTGTGCTGCCCCTCCTCATGCTGTTGTCCTCCGTGCTGTCACTCTCCGTCCTGCACCTGCTCTTGCTGCTGCTCCTGCCCTTGCTTCTTCCATTCTCTGTATAAATGGAGCTAAACTTAAACCTCCCAGAGACCTGCTCCACCCTCTCTCCTCTCAGGTGAGAAAGATCAAATTCCCTCGTGGCAGCTGAATGATTAGGGAATGCAGTGACATAAGGGTTCCCTGCCCTGGGCTTGCATTCCCTCACCTTTTTACCACTAGGAGCATGCTGTAACTTATTGCAGCCAGGAATTACCTGTTTTATAGGTACAATGGGGGTTTTATGTCCTTGACCTTTTAAAATAGGAGCTTTTGTTAGGGTAAATTCCTTCTTCTGATCCCTATCTCCTAGGTCCTGATAAGCTTCCTTATCACAATATATATATATATATATATATATATATATAATTTTAAACAACTAAGCTAGCTGCTTACCTTTCAGTGACTCTTCTGAGATTGTTTTTTGCGAGAAAGCAGTGATATATCAGGCTGCAACGTGGATGTACATAGTCTTAACCGGTCTTCTAGGTGTTCATCTGTAATTTGTGATCTTAAGGATGTCTTAATTTGTGTTAAGTAGGAGAATGTAGATTCACAGCGATATGTTGTTGAGAAGCAGGAGAGCAAACGTTGTGCGTGTTCCCTGAGGTGAGGATATTCTACGGCATTTTTCCATATTTGAATGGGATCTTTTTTGCTGTCAAACAGCGACTTCAGAATATAATCTTCCAAAAGCTCAATTAACTCCATCTGCAGCTTCTCTGGGGCCTCAGATACATCAACTAAGTGAGGTTGTAAAGCCAATTTGAGGGTCATGTCATGCTTCTCAAAATTCCTGAACCTTTCATTGTATTCCTTGATTAGAGAGTCTATAATTGATTCATATTGCTTGAAACGTTCAAAAGAATATTTTTCTTCATTAATCATTTTTACTTGGTGAGAGAAGTGCTCTTCAGAAAGCTCATTTCAGCCAAGAAGTGATTTAAGAAATGTTAATTTTTTCTGAATATTTTTATTTCTCGCCACATATCATATATAGACTTGGTGTTACCTTGCAATGAAACGTTCAAGTTATTTTGCTTTGTCATTATATCGCACATTGCTATGAAACTCCTTGCATGATAATTCACAGTGTTCATTTCTTTCCTCGAAAAATTGGATTATTTGTTCACGCAAATACAAAACTTTGACTAAAACCTGTCCTTGTGATAACCAGCGCACTTTCGAATGGTAGGGCAAATCAACACTAATTACCTTATTATCCATCATTAGCATCTCACAAAATTGTCAATGTCTCGTTGCATTTGCTTGAATATAATTCACAATTCCTACAACTTTCTGCAAAGTGTCATTTAAAACAGTGGATTTGGCACAGAGACTTTGTTGATGCAAAATGCAATGAAAAGAGATACGATCATTTTGGCTTGAAACCTTTTTCTTAAGTTGTGCGATAAAGCCTTCATTCTTCCCTGTCATAGAAGGTGCACCATCTGTGCATACACTTACTAAGTTAGCCAGATTAACTCCGAATTCACAAAATTTGTCTTTAAAATCATTAAGCACATCGATTCCTCATGTTCTGCTCTTTAGAGTGCTCAGAGTAAGCAACTCTTCTAAACACGAAAATCCTTATTTATGGCGGAAACAAAATACAATACCTGTGCTGAGTCAGTGCAATCAGTTGATTCATCCAGCACTATTGAATAGTACCCATTTTCGTTTTGGATTATTTCT
Source organism: Ichthyophis bannanicus (assembly GCA_033557465.1). Taxonomy (NCBI): domain Eukaryota; kingdom Metazoa; phylum Chordata; class Amphibia; order Gymnophiona; family Ichthyophiidae; genus Ichthyophis; species Ichthyophis bannanicus. Next base: position 532,492,382 of record CM066033.1, read on the forward strand.
TTCAGTTGATCTACTACATTGAGTGCTAATTCATGCTGCCGATCAGCATTAGTTCTTCTTGAAAGAGGCAGTTGTTTGTATTTGTTAACCTTATCAGGATCTAAACATCCTACAACCTCTGCGATGCAATCTTTTATAATTTCTGCATCACTAAATGGCTTACCTTTTTTCCCAAGTATATACACCACTTTATAAGTAGCTTCTGTAGTTGCGTTTCCGATACTCTGCACTGATTGGAATAACTGCCTCGGGTTTTGCCTCCCTTCTTTCAATTTTTGTAAAGCAATCTTTCGGGATTCACCTTCTAGCTTAACTTATTTATTGTCCTTAAGAGTAGAGTAGTGTTGATGTGCATTGTATTTTTTTACTGTTGAAATCACAGAATCACAGAGCAAGTAGCTCATTTTATCCTTCTCAGAAACAACATAGTATTGCAATTCCCACTTATCGTTAAACACTCTGTGTTCTTCTTTCAGCGACCTTTTCATTTTTTTCGACATGATGGAAAGCAAAAAAAAAAATGTAATCAAGTGACAAACACACTCTGAAGGAAGGAACCACAAATGCTGCACTCTCTATGCCAGCCAGTTAGTAACTGTCACCACAGTGTTGCCAAAAGGTGGAGAAGAAATTTAGGTTTCAAAATTAGCGCCAATTCTTTTTTGTTGCAATCATGAATTTGTTTCTTCACATATAAATTTGAACAAAAATGTTGAGAATTTATTCAACGTCACACACCGGGTACTTCCTCGTACCGTGGTTTTACGTCTTACACGTGCCAAGGCTGAGGCACACTCTCCTCTACGCGACACACTTCAACTCGCACATGCAACCACTACGCTTCACCGCCAACTCCAAACTGATTCGCTAATGCATTCTCTTGTTCAAAATCCAACCCTTACTCTTCCTCCGCATTCTCCTCCGAGTCTCATCATGATATATTTATCAGAAGGTGTGATGTTACGCCATGCCAGTTCCGCATCTGCCAGCGTCTGTTATTGGGTGTAGTGTCTATCGCCAGTTCCCTGTACCGACGTCACCGGCAACGGACATTTCGGGCTACCTATTTATCGCCTCCAAGAACTACAATTAGATAAGCGATACAACCTTATCGCAGCCAGATAACGGCTTTTACCAAGAATCATCTCTTAGCGGAATCGCCATATTGCCAAAATGAGTTCACATATGTTAATGTCATTTATATAACAATATGAAAACTTAAGATATGCCATAGATAACTGCTAGGTACATATGACCTAGATTGGCCACTGTTGGAAACAGAATACTGGGCTTAATGGACCTTGGTCTGACCCAGTATGGCATATCTTATGTTCTTATGTTCTTATGTTCATACTGGGTCAGACCGAGGTCCATCAAGCCCAGTATCCTGTTTCCAACAGTGGCCAATCTAGGTCATACGTACCTAGCAGTATCCCCAAAAGACACAGGTTCCACAATGCTTGTACTGGGTCAAGCATTGATTATCCTGGGTCCCTTTTTAATAGTGGTTTATGGACCTTTCCTCCAGGAACTTGTTCAAACCTTTTTTAAACCCAGCTACACTAACAGCCCTTACCACATCCTGCGGCAACAAATTCCAGAGTTTGATTACACGTTGAGTGAAAAAATATTTTCTATTTGTCTTAAATAGTTTACCCTGTAGCTTCATTGCATGTCCCCTAGTCTTTCTATATTCTGATAGCGTAAACAGTTGATCCACGTTTACCTGCTCCACTCCATTCATTAATTTATAGACCTCTATCATATCTCCCCTCAGCTGTCTCTTTTCCAGGTTGAAGAGCCCAAACCTTTGTAGTCTCTCTTCATAGGAGTAGCCTTCCATCCCCTTCACCATTTTGGTGGCTCTTCTCTGTACTTTTTCTAATAATGCTATGTCCTTTTTAAGATACGGTGACCAGAACTGCACACAATATTCAAGGTGCAGTCGTACCATGGAACGATACAGAGGCATTATAATATCCTTTGTTTTATTTTATCCCTTTCTTTATGATACCTAGCATTCTATTTGCTTTTTTGGCCGCCGCTGCACACTGGGCAGAGGGTTTTAACATGTTATCCACGATGACTCCTAAATCTTTTTCCTGGGTGGTGGTTCCCAATGTGGAACCTTGCATTGTGTAACTATAGTGTGGGTTGTTCTTTCCTAGGTGCATAACTTTGCACTTGTCCACATTAAATTTCATCTGCCATTTGGATGCCCAGTCTTCCAATTTATCCAGATCCTCCTGCAGTTTTCCACAATCCTCTTGGTTTTTAACAACTTTAAACAGTTTTGTATCATCTGCAAATTTGATAACCTCACTCGTTATTTACTTATTTGCAGTCTCTTTTATACTGCGCTATTCGACATCAGTGCGGTTTACAATGAACATAAGAGTTGCACATCTCAATTTCGTGATTTGTGCTTACAGTGAAACAGGTATAATAACTTGGGTATACATTAAACAGGAAAATTAAACTTGGGTAGGCATTAAGCAGGTAAAACAGGTAAAATAGGGTTTAAATAACCAGTCCCTTAACAAGGAGACACGATGAATAAATACAGTCTACTTTATGCAACAATATAATGAGTTATGCGGCACTGCATAAGTTTCTCATGGTGGTTGGAGGGGAAGGTGTGATTGCGAGTGATCAGTCTGGGAATGTGACGTTCATGAGTTTGAGGTGCTGCATTGAGATGTGAGAGTGGGTGGGTGTGGGGGGAAGACTGCAACATCGTAGTGATGAAGAAAGAGGTGACGTTTCAGTGCCTTCCTAAATTGGGAGAGTTCACTGATGGTTCTGATAGTTGCTGGTAATGCGTTCCAGCAGGATGGAGTTATTCCCTTTTCCAGGTCATTTATGAATATGTCAAAAAGTAGCAGACCCAGTACAGATCCCTGGGGTACTCCACTATTCAGGAGACAATGAGGCAAGAGATGGGATGAACACAGGTGCCTTTATTAGTAGTCCCCTACGCGTTTCGGCCTGAAGCCTTCATCGGGGGGATATACTTGAAATATAAAATCATACAAGAAAATAAAATAATATGCGATTAATATATAAATAAAAATAAGAATAAAACAGGCATGTAACATATATTAACATAAATAAAAACAAATTGTAAACACAAACATGATATCTAGTGTTAATAATAATAATATAAATAAGACTAAACATATGTGTATAATACCAATAAATAATAAAATATATATATAAAAATATATATAAAAATTACATTAAAAACAAATGGATCAAAACCAACACTTGTTAGACGAAATGATAAAAACAAGAATAAAAAATCAAAAATCTTAAGACGCCGGGCAGACTATAAGTGCTAAAATAAAACTAATCCAAAAATACTCACATGGCACTGTAGGGAGAATGATGTACTTTGGCCTATATAAATGGCACCTATTAAAATACTATCATTAATAAATAATAAATAGTGATATGAATAACATGTTAAAACAATTGTTATACAAAAAACCATAAAACTGAAGGATACAATGTAAAACTAAGATAACAATAAAAATGTAATAAGGAAATCTGATAAAATTATTCAATTGAGTAAAATGTTGAAATAATCTAATATCCATAAATAAAGAAGTTAGATGTAAATAATATGAATATTTATAAATATGTAAATTTGAAACTGGTACCTGATCTTGACCAGTTATGATGAACGACACTGTATGGTAAAATGAAACATTATTAAACATGTTATCTTGTTATATTGAAACAAGTAATGAATTGCTAAATTAATATGTGTAGAGGTTGGCCCATGAGTTGCTTACGTATATTAACCGTTAATTCTCAAAGGAAATATTTATGCATAAGATTGTAGAGACCAACCGTCTTTAAACTATTGTGAAAAACTCAATTAAATCAAAAGTATATCGGACTAGGTCATCTGTAGAAAAAACTTTATTGTATTGGGTAGAATAATATATCCACGTTAAAGGAATCTCCTATTATCTTATAAAACGTTCTTTTTTAAAAGACGGAAGGGCAAACCTGCAAGAATACATTTAAACTATAAATACTATAGAGAAATAATAAGACAATCTAATGAGTTATCGCCTAAGTGAGATGAACCGAGATATGTAAATATAAATAAGTAAAAACGTATTATCTAACATAGAAAACAAGGAATAAAAAAATGACATAAAAGGTTTGTTCTAACGTAGAATTGCCGTTACAAACACTATAGCGCGATAAACTCTATTGTTCATGCCTTCCGCGATTGAATATATTTAAAATCAAGCATATGAAGAAATTAAAACATTGAAAAACATGCTATTCACCTAAATGGAACAAAACATAAAACTGTCTGTACGTGGTTGACTCCAAATTATATAAACAGCAAGGTGTATCGGAAATCTTACGTTGGTACAAACAGTTTATAACATTTTAATGTAGTCAAATGCTTCGATCTATTTAAACCTACATACCTTGTTTTTTTCCTTCTCTATAGAATTCGGTTTTACCACCCGGTTTCCATGCGTGTCGGTCTATCACTTCGGCGATTTATTTTTATCATGTCTCACTATTCTTATAGTATTTATGGTTTGAATGAAGTGATGCAGGTTGCCCCCCCTTTTTTGAATAAAAGTTGGGAACGGTTTATAAATAATAAGAGATCCTTTCCGCGCGCCCTCTTACATTGAGAATTTAAAGCCCTAGGTTTAGACGTCATTTCCTAAGAGCTCAGTCTATACCTTCATTTGACAGTACAGACAGTTTTATGTTTTGTTCCATTTAGGTGAATAGCATGTTTTTCAATGTTTTAATTTCTTCATATGCTTGATTTTAAATATATTCAATCGCGGAAGGCATGAACAATAGAGTTTATCGCGCTATAGTGTTTGTAACGGCAATTCTACGTTAGAACAAACCTTTTATGTCATTTTTTTATTTCTTGTTTTCTATGTTAGATAATACGTTTTTACTTATTTATATTTACATATCTCGGTTCATCTCACTTAGGCGATAACTCATTAGATTGTCTTATTATTTCTCTATAGTATTTATAGTTTAAATGTATTCTTGCAGGTTTGCCCTTCCGTCTTTTAAAAAAGAACGTTTTATAAGATAATAGGAGATTCCTTTAACGTGGATATATTATTCTACCCAATACAATAAAGTTTTTTCTACAGATGACCTAGTCCGATATACTTTTGATTTAATTGAGTTTTTCACAATAGTTTAAAGACGGTTGGTCTCTACAATCTTATGCATAATATTTCCTTTGAGAATTAACGGTTAATATACGTAAGCAACTCATGGGCCAACCTCTACACATATTAATTTAGCAATTCATTACTTGTTTCAATATACAAGATAACATGTTTAATAATGTTTCATTTTACCATACAGTGTCGTTCATCATAACTGGTCAAGATCAGGTACCAGTTTCAAATTTACATATTTATAAAATATTCATATTATTTACATCTAACTTCTTTATTTATGGATATTAGATTATTTCAACATTTTACTCAATTGAATAATTTTATCAGATTTCCTTATTACATTTTTATTGTTATCTTAGTTTTACATTGTATCCTTCAGTTTTATGGTTTTTGTATAACCATTGTTTTAACATGTTATTCATATCACTATTTATTATTTATTAATGATAGTATTTTAATAGGTGCCATTTATATAGGCCAAAGTACATCATTCTCCCTACAGTGCCATGTGAGTATTTTTGGATTAGTTTTATTTTAGCACTTATAGTCTGCCCTGCGTCTTAAGATTTTTGATTTTTTATTCTTGTTTTTATCATTTCGTCTAACAAGTGTTGGTTTTTATCCATTTGTTTTTAATGTAATTTTTATATATATTTTTTAATATATATTTTATTATTTATTGGTATTATACACATATGTTTAGTCTTATTTATATTATTATTATTAACACTAGATATCATGTTTGTGTTTACAATTTGTTTTTATTTATGTTAATATATGTTACATGCCTGTTTTATTCTTATTTTTATTTATATATTAATCGCATATTATTTTATTTCTTGGTATGATTTTATATTTCAAGTATATATCCCCCCGAGGAAGGCTTCAGGCCGAAACGCGTAGGGGACTACTAATAAAGGCACCTGTGTTCATCCCATCTCTTGCCTCATTGTCTCCTGTTGGAATAGCAAGAGCGTCCTGCTCTCTTTGTGTCTGACCCTCTGGTTGGAGCCATGTTTTCCCCCTGGAACAATGTTCTTAGTTATAAAGAAGAAGAATTAAAATCATTATTTACGGAGGATCCTTTCTTTACGGAAGAAGAAGCAGCTATGCCTAACATTAAAGAAGAATGGGAAAACGTCATATGGATGACACAACGCCTAATTCGAGAAGAATTACATGCAGCATCCATGTTAGAATATTGCCGAAAGAAAATTATCCCACGTGGTTTGAGAGTGCAAAAGGCGCCAGGCATGTTTAAGGATGATGATGAGTTTATGTCTAATTGGATCAAAATTTTAAATAAGTGTTCATTAGATTTAATGATTTTAATTATTAATACATCTAGACGCAGGGCAGAGGTTTTTAAACCTTTGTTAGACACTTCTATTGAAAAACTTAAGAAATTGGATAACAAATTTGATGAGGAAAAAAGGAAATTTGATTAAAAATACAGTTGAGTATAAAAAAGAGATTAAAGAAATTAAAATCAGTAAGTATAAGCGTGATGAAGAAGATTATAAGATGAATACTGTTTACTATTGGACCCATGATGGGTCCGCCTTTAGGAACAGACAAAGAAAGGGTTCTTTTAGAAACCTGGACTCTCTCATAAAACTACTACGAGAGATAACACCAGAACCAAATATAATAATAGGGACAGGTCACGCTCTAAATCCCCGAGAACCCATAGGAGGAATAGCTATAAAAATGATAACAGGATTAGAGAGAGATCTCATTCTAAATCGCCAGATTCTACACGAGGGCCCAAAAGAGGAAGGTTCACATCAGGAGAACATCATGAAGCTACTATAGATCACTCGGCCCCTCTGTTTTCCACAGTACCATCTAGGTCTCAGGTTCAGAGCCCTCGTCGGGATTTTCACATGGACTCTCTTTGGAAAGGAGGTGGGCGGGATTATCATCCAAATCCACCCAGGTCACCACGAAGATACAGGAACAACCACACACATCAACAGCAAGGCACCGCCCGAGATGTGGGCCTGATGTCCAAGAGAAGATTAAACTGGGATCTGTGAGTAATGTCATTAACCTCTCAGACTATTCTCTTTCTGAAATCGAATTACAGGTATTAGAAAAAAGGTTTATCATTTGTTCCCACTAAAACTCATGACAAATTTAATACTCATATAGAACTTTATAAATTTTTCCGTAAACTTAAAATTATCAACTATTTCGGCAATAGTGAACTAGGTTCCACAGATTTATCAGTAGTTAGAAGGCCCTCTACCTGGGTGCCTCCTCCAAACGTTGATCCTCTCATCACGGCCTATGAAAAAAAACAGTATTATCCAAAGTCAACAATTTATATCATGTTAAGTCCAAAGTATATTATAACACTACAAGGATACAAAAAGAAGCATTGGAAGGTTTGCGCAAGAACAACTCTATTGTCATCAAACCCGCAGATAAAGGAGGGGCGATAGTTGTACAAAATCGCGTATCCTACATAAATGAGGTTCTACGGCAGTTGAACGATACCCAATTCTATCAAAAAATTTTTGACGATCCTACTCCTATTTTACAGCAGAGAATAGAATCCTTGTTATATTTAGGCAATCAGGCCGGCTATCTTACGTCTAAAGAAGTGTCATATCTTACAGTGAAACATCCTATTATACCAACAATATATGTTATTCCTAAAATTCATAAATCCCTCGATAATCCACCAGGTCGTCCTATAGTTTCAGCCATTGGCTCACTTTTTGAGCCTATCTCCAAATTTATGGATCTCTTTTTAAGACCATTTGTATCTGAAGCAGAATCCTATTTACGGGACTCCACCCATGTCATTAATATTTTAGACACCTATATTGGATATCACGATAAGTTAATATTGGTCACTTTAGATATAGTTTCTCTCTATACCAACATTCCTCAGAAAGCAGCCATTGAAGTATTAGCAAATACACTTATACGTAGGCCGCAACCAGTACGTACCCCTACTTGTTATCTCATTCAATTAGCTTCTCTGGCTATGACTGAAAATTTTTTTTGTTTTAAAGGTATATTTTATAAACAGATAAAAGGTGTGGCCATGGGATCTCCCATGGCCCCAGATGTGGCCAATTTATATGTTACCAATTTCGAAGAGAAATTCCTCAATTCTATCCCTTCAAAAAACATGTCACTTTATGGAAAAGGTATATTGATGATATTATAATAATTTGGGACGGTTCTGAAACTATGCTGCAAGAATTTTTCGAATGGATTAACAGCTTGGACCCCAATTTACAGTTCGAGGGCAATTATAGTATGGATAGTATTGCATATTTGGATCTTTACATCAAAAAGGGGAATGATGGGTTTACCACAGAATTATACCGAAAACCCACAGATCGCAACACTCTGCTTCAGTATGATAGTTACCATAACACTACATTAAAAAACAATTTACCTATCAGTCAATTCCTTAGGGTAAGGAGAATATGCACTAAAGAACATGATTTTGATAAACATGCAGCAGAGTTGCGCCAGAGATTCTTAAAACGTGGGTACCCGAAAAGATGTGTCAAAAAAGCATTTTTTAGGGCATGCACCACTGAACGGAAGAGTCTTTTAAATAAAAAGCCACGTCATAAAAATGATAAAATTGTTTGCTCACTCACTTTTTCGCAATATTCTAAAGAGATTTCTGAAATATTAAGACAGGAATGGTATCTTTTAAATGGAGTCTCTAGTTTAGCTTCTAAGAACATCATGTTGGCCTATAAACGCAACTCTAATCTGGCAAATACATTGGTTTCATCGGCTCTCACATACCACAAACCATCACCTCATATTAAAGGGCACTACCCCTGTGGCAATTGTTCTGTTTGCGTTCATGCACTTACAGTTAAACAAGTTTACATCCATCCAGTCACACAGCGTAAATTTTACATCAATCACTTTTCAAATTGTAAAACAGAAAAGGTTATTTATTTGATTGTATGTCCATGTAATTTAATATATGTAGGTAAAACTAAACGCCAGATTCGTACCCGAATCATAGAACATAGAAGTTGTTTACAAAGGAGCGTAGAAGACAGCCCACTAGTTGCACATTGGTTGGAGAAACATCATACTATCCAGGATTTGAAATTTTTGGTCATCAAAACAGTGGTTCCCAGTTGGCGTGGAGGAGATTTTGACAAAGTTCTTCTGCGATTAGAACAGAGATTCATTTATGAATTCAACAGTTTAACACCTAATGGTTTAAATCAAGAAGTTGATTTGTCAGTATTTTTATAGTCATGTAATCAATAGAATATCTTTTTTTACAATAACACCGTGTTTTCATATATACGTTTTCGTATAACATAACACAACACCCTATACTTTTAGTTGGACATCGTTCATTTGATAATGATTATATGGATATTCCACTTGTTTCTTGAGTCTTTTAATGGCACAACTTTCATATATGTTCGTGTATCTTACACTCTCATCCTAAAGAAATACGTCATTATACTAATCACGCCCTCCTCCATTGAGTATTTAAAGCCTTACGTAAAGACGTCATTTCCTTAATAGCTCAGTCTACACCTTTATTCTGGAAGTGCGTTTATATTTTGGTTATTTAGGTGAGTAGTATGCTCTTCGATGTTTTTATTTTCTTTACGTGGTTGACTCCAAATTATATAAACAGCAAGGTGTATCGGGAATTTGACGTTGGTACAAACAATTTATAACATTTTAATATAGTTAAATGCTTCGACCTATTTAAACCCACATACCTCGTTTTTTGTTTTTTTTGTTTTTTTTTTTTCCTTCTCTATAGAATCCGTTTTTCCCTCTCTATAGAATTCGGTTTTACCACCCGGTTTCTATGCGCGTCGGTCTATCACCTCGGCGATTTATTTTTATCATGTCTCACTATCCTTATAGTAATTATAGTTTGATTGAAGTGATGCAGGTTGCCCCCCCTTTTTTTTGAATAAAAGTTGGGAATGGTTTACAAATGATAAGAGATCTTTTCTGCGCGCCTTCTTACATTGAGAATTTAAAGCCCTAGGTTAAGACGTCATTTCCTAAGAGCTTAGTCTATACCTTCATTTGATAGCACAGACAGGTTTATATTTTGTACATTTAGGTGAATAGCATGTTTTTCAATGTTTTATTTTCTTCATATCTTGGATTTTAATATATTCAATCGCGGAAGGCATGAACAATAAAGTTTATCGCGCTACAGTGTTTGTAAACGGCATTCTTTCATGAATACAACAGATTAACACCTAATGGTTTATATCTTACACTCTCATCCTGAAGAAATACGTCATTACACTAATCACGCCCTCCTCCATTGAGTATTTAAAAGCCTTACCGTAAGACGACATTTCCTTAATAGCTCAGTCTACACCTTTATTCTGGAAGTGCGTTTGTATTTTGGTTATTCAGGTGAGTAGTATGCTCTTCGATGTTTTAATTTCTTTACGTGGTTGACTCCAAATTATATAAACAGCAAGGTGTATCGGAAATCTGACGTTGGTACAAACAGTTTATAACATTTTAATGTAGTCAAATGCTTCGATCTATTTAAACCTACATACCTTGTTTTTTTCCTTCTCTATAGAATTCGGTTTTACCACCCGGTTTCCATGCGTGTCGGTCTATCACTTCGGCGATTTATTTTTATCATGTCTCACTATTCTTATAGTATTTCTGGTTTGATTTAAGTTATGCAGGTTGCCCCCCCTTTTTTGAATAAAAGTTGGGAACGGTTTATAAATAATAAGAGATCCTTTCTGCGCGCCCTCTTACATTGAGAATTTAAAGCCCTAGGTTTAGACGTCATTTCCTAAGAGCTCAGTCTATACCTTCATTTGACAGTACAGACAGTTTTATGTTTTGTTCCATTTAGGTGAATAGCATGTTTTTCAATGTTTTAATTTCTTCATATGCTTGATTTTAAATATATTCAATCGCGGAAGGCATGAACAATAGAGTTTATCGCGCTATAGTGTTTGTAACGGCAATTCTACGTTAGAACAAACCTTTTATGTCATTTTTTTATTTCTTGTTTTCTATGTTAGATAATACGTTTTTACTTATTTATATTTACATATCTCGGTTCATCTCACTTAGGCGATAACTCATTAGATTGTCTTATTATTTCTCTATAGTATTTATAGTTTAAATGTATTCTTGCAGGTTTGCCCTTCCGTCTTTTAAAAAAGAACGTTTTATAAGATAATAGGAGATTCCTTTAACGTGGATATATTATTCTACCCAATACAATAAAGTTTTTTCTACAGATGACCTAGTCCGATATACTTTTGATTTAATTGAGTTTTTCACAATAGTTTAAAGACGGTTGGTCTCTACAATCTTATGCATAAATATTTCCTTTGAGAATTAACGGTTAATATACGTAAGCAACTCATGGGCCAACCTCTACACATATTAATTTAGCAATTCATTACTTGTTTCAATATAACAAGATAACATGTTTAATAATGTTTCATTTTACCATACAGTGTCGTTCATCATAACTGGTCAAGATCAGGTACCAGTTTCAAATTTACATATTTATAAAATATTCATATTATTTACATCTAACTTCTTTATTTATGGATATTAGATTATTTCAACATTTTACTCAATTGAATAATTTTATCAGATTTCCTTATTACATTTTTATTGTTATCTTAGTTTTACATTGTATCCTTCAGTTTTATGGTTTTTTGTATAACAATTGTTTTAACATGTTATTCATATCACTATTTATTATTTATTAATGATAGTATTTTAATAGGTGCCATTTATATAGGCCAAAGTACATCATTCTCCCTACAGTGCCATGTGAGTATTTTTGGATTAGTTTTATTTTAGCACTTATAGTCTGCCCTGCGTCTTAAGATTTTTGATTTTTTATTCTTGTTTTTTATCATTTCGTCTAACAAGTGTTGGTTTTGATCCATTTGTTTTTAATGTAATTTTTATATATATTTTTATATATATATTTAAGTATTTATTGGTATTATACACATATGTTTAGTCTTATTTATATTATTATTATTAACACTAGATATCATGTTTGTGTTTACAATTTGTTTTTATTTATGTTAATATATGTTACATGCCTGTTTTATTCTTATTTTTATTTATATATTAATCGCATATTATTTTATTTTCTTGTATGATTTTATATTTCAAGTATATCCCCCCGAGGAAGGCTTCAGGCCGAAACGCGTAGGGGACTACTAATAAAGGCACCTGTGTTCATCCCATCTCTTGCCTCATTGTCTCCTGTTGGAATAGCAAGAGCGTCCTGCTCTCTTTGTGTCTGTACTCCACTATTCACCTTTTTCCATTGGGAATATTGGCCATTTAGCCCTTCCCTCTGCTTTCTATCTTTTAACCAGTTCCCGATCCACAATAGTACACTGCCTCCTATCCCATGACTTTTTAGTTTCACCAAAAGTCTCTGATGAGGGACCTTATCAAAAGCTTTCTGAAAGTCCAGATACACTATATCAACTGACTCACCTTTGTCTACCTGTTTATGCACACCTTCAAAAAAAAAATCTGATTAGTAAGACAAGATCTTCCTTGTCTAAAGCCATGTTGGCTTTCTCCCATTAGGCCATGACATGCTGTGTAATTTTGTTCTTTATGATGGTTTCTACCATTTTCCCCGGTACTGACGTCAGACTCACCGGTCTGTAATTTCCCGGGTCACCCCTGGAACCCTTTTTAAAGATTGGTGTTACGTTGGCGACCCTCCAATCTTCAGGTATTACAGATGATTTTAATGAAAGTTCACAGATTACCAATAGCAGGTCTGCAATCTCATATTTCAGTTCTTTCAACACTCTTGGATGTATACCATCCGGTCCAGGTGATTTGCTACTATTCAGTTTATCAAATAGTTGTAATATATCTTCCCGGTGTAGCGATATTTCTCTCAATTCCTCTGCAGTATCACCTTTAAATACCACTTCAGTCTTGGGTAACATCCCTACATCTTCCTCAGTAAAGACCGAAGCAAATAATTCATTCAGTCTCTCTGCTATAGCCTTGTCTCCTCTTACCCCTCTATCATCTAATGGCCCAACGGACTCTCTCACAGGCCTTTTGATATGAATGTACTTGAAAAAGTCTTTATTTCGTGTTTTTGCTTCCGTAGCAAGTTCCTTCTCAAATTCTCGCTTTGTGAGCCTTATCAATGCTTTGCATTTAACTTGCCAGTGCTTGTGCTGTTTCCAGTTTTCTTCGTTTGACTCTTTTTTCCATTTCCTTGTTTAAGAAGGCCGCCCATCATGCTCCAAAAGGCCACATGGGGCCTTAAGGCCGCAGGTTCCCTACCCCTGGTCTAGGGTGATGCCTAGGTACTTGACCTCAGTTTCGATATCCAGATCTCTGTCATTGATCCTTAGCTTTGCTGGAAGGATGAAGGTTGTGTCACGTGGAGAGCTTCAGATTTATTGTAATTTATTGAAAGTTTAAGGGTTGCTAGGTATTGAGTGATAGTGTTGAGGTATAAGGCTATGGTTGTATAGTCAGGGGGTTTTGTAAAGAAGGGGGAGTAGATCATTATTTCCTCTGCATACTTGTGGAAAAGAATGTTGTGTTTTCTGGTTCCTGTGCATAGGGGTTGAATATAGATGTTAAAGAGTAATACAGACAGAGCAGATCCTTGTTCTACACCTTGTTGCTGTTTGAATGGAAGTGAATTTTGGGTGCCTACTTTAACCTGCTAGTCAGTCAGCTAGAAAATATTTGAACCATTCCAAGGATGTGTTCTAGAGGCCCGATGACATCAGAAACACCCTCCTCATGTTAAGAACATGGTCCAGTATTGCCCCCTCCTGTGCTATTTTTGATACCAGTTACTGGAACAGTTCTTCCTATAGAGAATCCAGGTATTGCCCTTTATTCCATTCTTTTATAGAAATGTTTAATGTTTTACTACCTGAGCACTTTGAACTTTCTGAGGGCTTTGTCCACCCATCCTGACAATTCTAGTTTAAAGTCCCCTTCATTAGCTTTTCCAGTCTGTTCTGGAAGAAGATTTATAACTTCTTCAACAGGTGGACTCCATTTTTGCTCAGCCATCTTTAGAATGTTATCTGAAGCTGTAATGCTCTTGTTCAAACCACCTATACAGTCCTATATTCATTTCTCTGCCCTACCCTTTATTCTTGACTGAAAATATTGAGCTAAAATGCTAAATAGTATCTGTACATCTATGTGCATCGCCTTGCTTCCCAGAGCCATGGAGTCACTTTATGATACTTTTCAGGGAGTGCCTAGCAGTTCACTCATATCACATATTAGTTCATTAGTTCCTAACAGGGGCTATACAGTTCAAACAACGGTAAGAATTTGAGGGTTTATATTTTTTTAATTGCTAGCTCTCTGACTGGGAGCTCTTAAAAGGGTTTTGGTATATTTTTAAAACAAAGTTACATTATTTTTGGTGCTTTAGTAGAAATATTTTCTTTAGTGGGGTAGGTTTAAAACTCTGCATTGGTAACTTTCTCAGCTCTTGGGAACTGCTGACACCTAATCAGGAGTCAGTGGGCCTGATTAGCCTGTGAATGAACTGAGAGCAGCTGAGGCCTGCATAAAAGGCTTCAGAGCCCTGCCCTGTTGAGGCATTCCTTACAGGGGCTATACAGTTCAAACAATGGTAAGAATTTGAGGGTTTATTTATTTATTTATTTATTTTTAAATTGCTAGCTCTCTGACTGGGAGCTCTTAAAAGGGTTTTGTTATATTTTTAAAACAAAGTTACATTCTTTTTGGTGCTTTAGTTGAAATATTTTCTTTACTGGGGTAGGTTTAAACTCTGCTTTGGTAATTTTCTCAGCTCTTGGGAACTGCTGACACCTAATTAGGTGTTAGTTCCCTCCCTAACCCCCCCAACTCCCACCCACCCCTAGTGAGCAGTCTTGCTTTATAGAGCACCTCCCCATTTAACAAACCACAGGGACTTGGAACAGCACACTTTGAATGTAGTTAAAGAGATTTAACTGCTTTTTCTCTGAAAGGACAGCTGGGAAACCGGCTGGTACTATGGTAGATCTCTCTCTTTTGCTTTAAAAGATACATAAGCTCCACGAACAGAACAATGGCTGGGAAGAATCGTATCGCTAAAGCTTTGCCCCAGATACAGCTTCTGCCTCTGTTCTGATGGAGGTCCCATTGCCAGTTGAAGGACTGGTTCCATGTGCAGGGTGCCTGCATGCTGAATCTCTGAGGAAACAAGTGGAGGAACTCAGAGAGGAGGTGGCGAGGCTGAGGAGCATTCAAGACAGTGAGAAGTGCATTGATGAGATGCTTCTTGCAGCAACCAAGCTCTCCAGCAGTGGAGAAGAGGGGTGCCAACAGAATGATGAAGAATGGACACAACTCACCAGGGCCTGCAAAATCACCAATCCAACTTCTCCAGCCTTTGAAATGAAGAACCATTATGCAGCCCTGGAAGTGGAAGAGGTGAAAGCATCCCTGGAAAGGGAAGAACCAGAGCTCAAGTACCCCAAAGTTGCAGAATCAGTGACTACAAGGAAGCGAAGGGTAGTGGTGGTTGGTGACTCTCTTCTGAGGGGTACTGAGGCATCCATCTGCTGACCAGACTTGATGTCCAGAGAGATATGCTGTCTGCCTGGTGCCAAAATCCAAGATGTTACAGAGAGTTTGCCGAGACTCATCAAGCCCACTGATTATTACCCAATGTTGCTAATCCATGTTGGAACAAATGATACTGCCAGATATCCTCTGAGTGAATCAAAAGTGACTTCATGGCTCTGGGACAGAGGGTGAAGCAGTTAGGTGCACAGGTGGTGTTCTCTTCAATTCTCTCTGTTGAGGGTAAAGGCCAAGGCAGAGAGGCTCGCATCCTGGAGATGAATACATGGCTGCATGGATGGTGTCATCGAGAGCATTTTAGTTTCCTAGACCATGGGATGCTGTTCCAAGGGTTGCAGAGCAGAGATGGCATCCATGTGTCCATGAAAGGTCGACACGTCTTCAGTAGTAGACTGGCTAATCTACTGAAGAGGGTGTTAAACTAGATTCATTGGGGATGGGTGAAGAAAGCCCCCAGGTAAGTGAAAGCCCCCATGTAAGTGATACATTAAATACTTTATGGAAATGGGTAACAGGGGTAACATAAGGAAAGGAGTGTGTATAAATGCCCGTAGCATGGGAAATAAGATCCCTGATGTTGAAGCTTTCGTGGGAGTGGCTGACTTGGATTTAGTGGCAGTTACAGAAACATGGTTCACAGAAAACCATGACTGAGATGTAACTATACCTGGCTATACTTTATTCAGAAAGGACAGGGTAGGAAGAAGGGGAGGAGGAGTGGCACTACTGTACAGTATATGTAAAAAATACTATTAAAGCTTTGGAATTACAGAGCTTAAAAGGGAGAGAGGAGGCATTGTGGGTTAAACTAGAAAAAGGGAACGAGAAATCTATTTTCATTGGCCTGATATACAGACCTCCCTCACAAGAGGAAGAGGTGGACAGAGAGTTAATTGAAGGCATATGCAGCATTGCTAGGAAAGGGGAAGTGCTACTGATAGGGGATTTCAATATGCCAGATGTTGACCGGCACATTCCTGCTGCAGTATCATCTAGAAGTAAAGATATCCTGGATTCTCTACAGGGAGAACTATTCAGGCAGTTGGTAACAGACCCCACGTGAAGGGGCCATACTGGACTTGGTGCTTACCAGTGGTGAAAGTGTTTCTGATGTTATAGTGGGAGATCATTTTGCATCCAGTGATCACCAGATGGTGTGGTTCAGTATTAGGACTAGGGCTGTTAGAATCCATTCAAAGGTGAGGGTCTTAGACTTTAGGAAGACTAACTTTGCCAAGATGGGCCAATACCTCAGGGAGTTGTTAGCAGGATTGGGAACAGCTGGGGGATGTACAAAAACAGTGGACAAAACTGAAAAGGGATATTTTAAGGGCAACCAAACTATTTGTGGTAAATAAAGGTAAAAGAAAAAGGAGATCACTATGGCTTTTGAAAGAAGTAGCTGAAAAGTTGAAGAAAAAGAGGGAGGCCTTCAAGAGATCACAGAGAGAGGAAAAACATAGAGAAGATAGCAAAGTCATCAGGAAAGCAAAGATTCAAAAAGAGGAGGAAATAGCCAATGCAATATAATGGGGGGATAAGACATTTTTCAGATATGTTAGTGAGAAGAGGAAGGACAAAAGTGGTATTATCAGACTCAAGGGTGAAGGGGAGAAATATGTAGAAGTTGATAAGGATAAAGGCGGAATTGCTTAACAAATATTTCTGTTCTGTGTTCACAGATGAAAAACCAGGAGCAGGACCTCAGAAAACACCCATAAACAGGAACAGAAGCGAGGGACATCTTGAACAATTTTCAGAAGACTGTGTTCGTGAGAAACTAGCTCAACTTAAAGTAGACAAAGAAATGGGACCGGATGGGAAACACCCTAGAATACTGAGGGAACTTGGGGACATTCTAGCAGCTCCACTGACTGACTTTTTCAATGCCTCATTGGAGTCGGGAGTGGTGCCAAAGGACTGGAGGGAGGCTCATGTGGTGCCTTTACACAAAGCGGAAGTAAGGATGTGCTTGAAAACTACAGGCCGGTTAGTTTAACTTCGGTGGTGAGTAAATTATTGGAAACACTGCTGAAAGAGAAAATAGATTCACCAGAGGCAGGTCTTGTCAGACAAATCTGATTGATTTCTTTGACTGGATGACCAGGGAGTTGGACAGAGGGAAAATCCCTAGATGTGGTGTATTTAGATTTCAGTAAAGCCTTTGACACTGTTCCTCACAGGCAACTTATAAACAAACTGAGCACCCTAGGGATGGATCCTAAAGTTACTGCTTTGGTTAGATATTGGTTGGGTGGGAGGCGACAAAGTGTACAGGTAAATGGAGCTCACTCTGAGAAGAAGGATGTTACCAGTGGTGTGCCCCAGGGATCTGTCCTTGGTCCGATTCTTTTTAACATCTTTGTTAGTGATATAGCGGAAGGGCTGTCGGGTAAGGTTTGCCTCTTTGCAGATGATACCAAAATCTGCAATAGAATAGACACCCAGGAAGGTGTAGATAACATGAGGAGGGATCTAGGTAAGCTTGAAGAATGGTCTAGAATTTGGCAGCTAGGATTTAATGTTAAAAAATATAAGGTCATGCATTTGGACTGCAGCAATCCAAGGGAGCAATATAGTATAGGGGTGAAGTACTTTTGTCCACTAAAGAAGAGCGGGACCTAGGCATGGTTGTGTCTGATGACCTTAAAGTAACTAAACAGGTAGAAAAGGCAATGGCAAAAGCTAGAAGGATGCTTGGGTGCATACGGAGAGGAATGGCTAGCAGAAAAAAGGAGGTGATAATGCCTCTGTATAAGTCTTTGGTGTGACCTCATTTGGAGTATAGTGTGCAATTCTGGAGACCCCACCTTCAAAAGGATATAAACAGGATGGAGTCAGTACAGCGGGTGACTACTAAAATGGTTAGTGGTCTTCATTATAAAGCATATGAGGACATACTTAAGGATCTAAAATATGTACACCTTAGAGGAAAGGCGGGATAAAGGTGATATGATTGAAATGTTTAAATACCTCCATGGCATAAATGTACAGGGGGAGAGCCTCTTTCGATTGAAAGCAAGTTCTGCTACAAGGGGACATGGGAGAGGGTGAAGGGGGATAGATTCAGGAGTGATATGTGGAAGTATTTCTTTATGGAAAGAGTGGTGGATTCATGGAATAGTCTCCCAGTGGAGGTGGTAGAGATGAGGACAGTATCTGAAATCAAAAAAGCATGGGACAAACACAGAGGATCTCTAATGGAAAAAAGGGGACTGTTGTAGTTGATATTGAAGGACAGACTAGATAGGCCATGTGGTCTTTTTCTGTCCTCATATTTCTATGTTTCTACATTTATAATATTTCTATAATATCTTGGATCGTGACATCTGACAAACAGTTTACCTCCTCGGACATCATGTCTAGTTGAAAGTTGTCACCATCAACCAGTGCACTTCATTTCTTAGGCACAGTGGTGCTGGTCCTGCAGCTGTGGGGTTTATGATTTCTAGTTCTCTCTTCCTGAGATGGGTTCTCCTGTTTCAGTTTTAGGGCTGCATATTGATTCTGCAGCCTGAGAAAAGTTGATCAGGGGTGAACATGGCCCAGAAAAAGTTTGGGGGGCCCAGTGAGAGACGTGGGGAGCGATTGGAAGACCAACTTTATTGATACAAAATAAACAAAGCCTAGGCCCGACACAGGCCGTGTTTCGTATTCTTCCTCAGGGGCAGGCTAGAAAACAGCAGCAAAAATATTAAAACAATAATAAACATGCATACATAATTAAAAACTTTAAAAAATATATATACATACTGAATAAATACATCACATAAATTTCACAAGATCCAAGATTATCAGCAAAGAATAAAGGATATAACAAGTAATAATAAATAAAAAATAGAACTAAACATAATAAATAAGAACAGGGGGGATGATAAAAGATCAGCACAGCACCATCAATAAGAACTGGTAATAGCACACATAAAAAATCATATAAAATTATACTGTATCAATAATCCATATATATATATGTATATAAAAAACATATATAAGATGTATAAAAGGATAAAATCAAACAATTATCCTATAAAAACGAGCAGAAGGGATACTTAAAATCAACAAAAAACTACCAGTGAAAATGATAAAATCAGGAGTGGTGATAAACAATATAGTATGATTACATAATTACAAGATTACTAATGTGATTGTATAATCACTGATATGCAAACAAATAGATAAATAGAAAATTAAAAACATAAAAAATAATAATAATTACATAATTAAAATTTAAAAATAAAGAACCAAAAGGTAATAACAACATTAATATTACTACTAATAATAAATAATACACTGTAAGAATGACAAACGGTGGAATATTAAATAGGAAATAAGTAAATTGTGACCAACAATATCTACCTTAAGTAGGCCTTTCACACATTATTGTTTTAATATTTTTGCTGCTGTTTTCTAGCCTGCCCCTGAGGAAGAATACGAAACACGGCCTGTGTCGGGCCTAGGCTTTGTTTATTTTGTATCAATAAAGTTGGTCTTCCAATCGCTCCCCACGTCTCTCACTGGGTCTCTCTTAGCACGTGGTTCGTGCCCCCTGTTGGTACCAGAAAAAGTTTGGGTCATAGTCATTTCAATTAAATTTTCCAAGTTTCATGCATTTTTTAATGTTTATTTCACCTATTTGTTTTCTTTGGGATCACATTAAAAGCATGTAAAAATCTTGTATGCACGCAATTGATTGTAAGCATGTTAATTTGTAGGTAATATAGAAACAGAGAAAATGACAGCAGATAATGACCATATAGTCTATCCAATCTGCCCATCCATAAGAACTATCCCTTCCTTTCCCTCAGAGATCCTCTGTATTTTTCTCATACTTTCTTGAATTCAAATACAGTTCTCTTTTCCACCACCTCCATTGGTAGCCTGTTCTATGAATCTACCACACTTTCAGAAAAGAAATATTTCCTCATATTACTCCTGTGTCTATCCCCTTTCATCTTATAACCCCTCATTCCAGACCTCCTTTCAACTGAAATACTATACCTCCTGTGCATTTATACCACAGAGGTATAATATTTAATTTCTTCTATCATATCTCCCCTCTCCCGCCTTTATTCCAAAAAGACACATATTAAGATCTTTAAGTCTAGACCCATATGCCTTATGATGAAGGCCATTGACCATTTTAATAGCCACCCTCTAGATCTACTCCAACCTGTCTATATCTTTTTGAAGGTGCAGTCTCCAGAATTGTGCACAGTGCTTCAAATAAGGTCTCACTAGAGACTCATACAAAGGCACATTCATCTCCTTATTCCTGCTGGCCATATCTCTTCCTCTGCACTTATGCATCCTTATGGTTTTTGCGGTTATCTTTTTTACATGTTTGGCCACTTTAAGATCATCCAATATGTTCACCACAAAGTTCCACTCTTCTTTTATGCATTGCAGTACTTCACTGTAGTCCTATACTGTTTCATTTCCTTGGGTATTTGCAGCCAAAATGCACGACCTTGCATTTTTTAGCATTGAATCTTAGCTGCCAAATTCCTGCCCATTCTTCAAGCTTCTTTAGATTCCACCTCATGTTATCTGCACCTACCAGGGTGTCTATCCTGCAGCAGATTTTGGTATCGTCTGCAAAAATACATTCTTTCCCTAGAGACCTTTTGCAATATCATCTACAAAAATGTTTAAGAGAATAGGATCAAGGACCAATCCCCAAGGCACACCACTGGTAATGCTCCTATCATCAGAATGAATTCCATTTATTACTACCCACTGGTGTCTTCCACTCAACCAGGTTCTTACTGAGTCAGTCACTTTGGGATCCATCTCAAGGGCACAGCATATTTATAAGCCACAGACAGAATGTGCCTTGTAAGGTGCCTTATGAGGCGCCTTGTAGCACGCGTCAGTTTGTAATATGTGTTAGCTGACATGGCTTGCTGTAATGATGCACCGTCCATGACTTTATATGGGCATCTGTACCTTTATTGCGGAACCTAACGCGAATGACATTTCCACAGTTTAGTATTTATTTATTTATTTATTTAACATTTCTTTTATACCGCGCTATTACAATCAGTGCGGTGTACATTGAACAAGAACATACTACAATGCATACAAGTAACATTGAGTTTACAATGAACAGGGAAATTTAACAGAGGACAACCGGGGGAACTATGTACAGATTAACTTAATGCTATATACAGTAATATAAAACTCGTTTGGATGTTGCATGTGCTTTTTGGGTGGTTCGCCAATAGGACTAGAGAGAAGGTTGAACAACTAGCCCTTTTCTAGTTGTATTGAGGTGTTAGTTTTGCTAATGCCTAGGTTGTCTTCTGGGTAGCATTTTGTGAACAAATGGTATTTCAATGCTTTCCTGAATAGGATTAGGCTTTTGATAGCACGGATTTCATGGGGAAGCGCATTCCAGTTTAGAGGCGCAAATAAGGAGACGGCCCTGTTGGAGGTGGCCTTCGTGCACTTCGTTATTATTTTCGGGACTATTAAGGTGTTCATTGATGTAGGTCTCCTTTTTCTGTTTTCCAGGGTGCCATGGATAAGCTTGCTGATTGGCGTAGGGGGGTAGTTATTTAGGGCCTTGAAAGTAAGGACTAAAGACTTATACTGAATTCTGGCATGTAAAGGTAACCAATGCAGTTCTTTCATGATGGGTGTTATATGGTCAGATCTTGATGAGCCGGAGAGGACTCTGGCAGCTGTATTCATAGCTAGGCGGAGCGGATTTAGAGTTGATTGAGGGAGACCATGGAGGATGATGTTGGCAAAATCCAGGTGTGGGAGGACTAATGCCTGGAAGGTTGTTCGGAAGTCTGTGGGATCTAGTAGGGGGCGGAGGTGACGTAATGATTTGATCTTATAATATATGGTTTTTGTGACATTCTTCACATGTGTTGTCATATCCAGGTGCTGGTCCAATGTGATGCCGAGGTAACGGATTGTAGCTTTTGATTTCAACTCTACATTGTTGACGAGTAGTGATGGAGGAGGTATGAACTTACGGTTCCTCGTGACGAAAAGAACATCAGTTTTGTTATGGTTAATCCGAAGGTTTTGTGATAGCAACTATTCGGCTACAGCTTCAAAGCAGTTGATTATTGGGGAGAATACTGGATGGTCAATTGTGAATGGCATATATAGTAGGATGTCATCTGCGTAAGCGAGGCATTGTACGTTAAAGGATCTGATCAGGTCACATATCGGCTGCATGTAGATATTAAACATCAGTGCCGATAAGGACGATCCTTGGGGTACTCCCTGTGATTGCAGGAATGGTTCTGAGGATGCGTGGCCTGTTTTTACTTGTTGCCACCTGTTAGGTAGGATTTACACCATTCGAGTGCTGTGCTTTGAATCCCCTTATCTTTCAAGCGTTGTAGGAGTATGTCATGACTCACAGAGTCGAAAGCGGCGGAGATGTCCAGGAAGATGAGGACGAATCCCTTTTGTATGTTATTTATTCCTGTTACCAGAACATTGAATAGGGTTGTAAGGACTGTGTCGACTCCATGTGCTTCTCTGAAGCCGTGTTGAGATGGATCTAGTGGTGCTTCATTGTCAATATGATGTTGGATTTGTTGTTGGGCGGCTTTCTCAATGATTTTTGCAAGCTGTGGGATGCTCGAGATAGGCCTAAAGGATTCAACCTTGGATGGGTCAAGTCTATTATTCTTCAGTAGGGGCTTGATGGAGGTGTGTTTCAGACTCTGCAGGAATGAACCTGTTGAGAATGACTGGTTCAGTATTCTGCTCAATATTTGACTGAGGTCATGTCGCATGTCCTTGATCCAACTGGCTGGACAGGGGTCATTAGGAGCTGTGCTGGGATTGATAGAGGCAATAATGTTGACAATCTCTCTATTTGATACAGTGGAGAAGTTGTGTAGTGGTATTGCATGGGATACCTTAGGTGAAGTGGAGGCATTATTGACATTTATGTCTGTGTTGGTTTTAATCATCTTTGATTGCAGGTAGTTTGCGTAGTCCTGTGGCTGAGGCATAGGGGGTTGTGCTGAGACCGGTTCTCCTGTTATGGATTTTACTATGCTGAACAGTGCATGAGGTTTATTGATGGAGCGTTTTAATAAGTCTGTGTGGTACGTATTCCAGCTCTGTTATAACTTCGCTCGGTGGTTAGGTAGGTATGATTGTATGCAGCCAGCGCCTCAGGGGAGTGAGTTCGTCGCCACTGTCGCTCAAGTTTGCGTAGATGGTGGAGAGATGTACGAAGGTCTGTGGAGAACCATGGAGTATGTTCACGTTTTCGAATTCTCTTTTCGGTGAGTGATGGACAGGAGGCAGCTCTCAGGTTCTCATCCCATTTGGATATGAGATCATCTAAGTCCATGGTTGTGTTAGCCATGAGTGGTCTGAGATTCTCTAGGACTACGCTCTGGTTGAGTGGTCAAAAGCGGGCTGTGTGGGTTCCAGATGTGTTAGACGACTTTCGGCTCTTGCGGGATGTATTAATGGGTATATTGAAACTGAGAAGACTGTGGTCCGACCAGGGCACTGGTGTTACAGACAGTGCAAGAGTTAAGGGTATTGTAGCGTTGGAGAGAGGTGCGAAGATGAGGTCTAGTTTGCCACCCTTAGTGTGGGTGGGGGAATCGACAAGTTGATTGTAACCTAGGTCCTCCAGGGCGTCAAGGAATGCTGCTGAGTGGCTGTCTTGAAGAGATGGGAGGTTGAAGTCACCGATTAACCAACTTGGTGAGCGTGAGTTGGATGTGGTACAAGCCTGCTCAATTATTGTTGGAAGATCATCTGGTGAGGGGGAGGGTGCCCGATAGAAAAGGTTGATTGTGCAGAGCTCATTAGCTATAGTGAGGGAGTCAAGGTGGGTTGAGCTAGAGGAGTTGCACATCTTGAAGTGTAAATCAGCTTTGGCCAGGATAAGGGTCCCGCCTCCTTTCTGACTGGATCTGTGGGATGTGTATATCACAAATCCTGGTGGCAGCATCTGATTCAGTAGTACGTTGTCACAATCGGATAGCCATGTCTCCGTGATCATCAGGATGTCGAGATTATATTGGGGTATCAGGTCAATGGCTGCGGGCCATTTTGATCGTACTGATCTGGCATTTATCAGTGCACATTTTAGTAGGTGTTGGTGATGTTGCTTCTCGTCTTGTATCCTTTTGATGGTTTGGAGAGGAATGCTGAGTAAATGGGAATGGGATGTAAAGTTATTTTTTGCCATAGTGTGGTGGGGGAATTCGGACCATCTCCTTCCATATGTGCGTAGGGTTGGTATATAATATGTATCATGGTTGAATGCATTTGAGGTGTAAGGGAGACCAAGGGTAAGGAAGGTCATGCATAAGAGCAGAACTTTGTACATTCTCTTGGTTGTAAGTAATAAGAAGGATAATGGTGGAAATGTTGACCACAGTGCAGTGTGATGTAATATTAGCACTCAGGAGAGATTAATTGCAGCAGTACTGTGAATGCAAGGTGGTGATAGCTATAGTGGTAATAGTACATAAAGATTCAAATTACTGGTATACAGTAAGTTAATTGCAAGAAAAACAGTACAGAGTATGCAGAAACGTTATCAATAGGTACAATGGTACAGGGGTATTGTGGCTAGTAGAACTTACAAAACAAAACAACTCCAGGATACCGCTAATGGCTCAAGTGACTGCTGGTTAATACTCAAGGCAAAGGTTGATTTTCAAAAACAGTTAGCTGTGAAAGACTTGCCTTTTCTTGGTATTGGTGGCTGGCTCTGGATCAGATGTGCGTTGTGGCTTCGTTTGTGGCTTGCTGGAGTGCCACCGCCTAAGGGCCATGCCAAAGGGCCCTCTGGCGAGGCCCTCAGGCGCGGGCCCGCCAGTCGCGGGCACGCCTGCCGGCGCGAAACTTTAAAGTTGCCTGGAGGTGCCCCGATTGGGCAATGGTGGTCCGTTGGCCCCTCCCGCCGCTGGTAGCTCGATCCCCGGGAAGGGGAGAGCTGCTGGTGATGGCGGGGGCTTGGAGAGGGTCAGCGCCTGCCGGCGCGAAACTTTAAAGTTGCCTGGAGGTGCCCCGATTGGGCAATGGTGGTCTGTTGGCCCCTCCCACCGCTGGTAGCTCGATCCCCGGGAAGGGGAGAGCTGCTGGTGATGGCGGGGGCTTGGAGAGGGTCAGCTCCTGCCGGCGCGAAACTTTAAAGTTGCCTGGAGGTGCCCCGATTGGGCAATGGTGGTCCGTTGGCCCCTCCCGCCGCTGGTAGCTCGATCCCCGGGAAGGGGAGAGCTGCTGGTGATGGCGGGGGCTTGGAGAGGGTCAGCGCCTGCCGGCGCGAAACTTTAAAGTTGCCTGGAGGTGCCCCGATTGGGCAATACCTCTTAGTGTTGTTAGCTCCTCACAAACATTCTTCTGAAAATAGTTGGAGTTCTACCTCATTTCCATTCCTATTTGTGTTTGTTTCTGTGGTCCTATCCCTGGCCCTTCATCTTTGAACACAGAACACAAATATTTGTTAAGCAATTGTGCTTTATTTATTTATTTATTTACTTTTATGTACCACACTTTTACAATCAGCGTGGTTTACATGTTAACAACATAGTACAATGAACAGGTATAACAGTACATATAACAGGTCTTTATATATTCTTCCCCTTCACCCTTGAGTCTTCACTTGAGTGCCATCTTTGCACTTCTTCCTGACACTAACGTACCCCAAAAAAAGAGTCTTTTTCCCAAGTTTTGCTGTATCGACTATTTTTTCTTCTATTTGCATCTTTGTTTTCCTGACTACTTTATCAGCTTCCTTAACCTTCTCTAGATATTGTTGTTTCTCTTTCTTTTTTTTGTGTGTTCTCTTATAGCATATTAAGGCTTACCTCATTTTTCCCTTACCTTTTCAACTACCTCTTATCTTTATTTACTTTCATAACTAAAAGTAGAGGAGTAGCCTAAGGGTTAGAGCCCAGCATTCAATTTCCACTAGCATGCCTTGAGCGAGTCACTTAACCCTCCACTGCCTCAGAAAAATCCAAGTTATCAATGTCCCTGTTTAATGTGCATTACCAAGTTTAAGTCATAATGTAAACAGTTTTGACCGAAATGATAAAGTGGTATAAGAAACCTGTTAAATAATTATCCTTTCAGTTTCTCCCTTTGTTGTTCTACTTTCTCCACGTGTTCCCATCCAACTTACAACTTCTTGAGGTATTTTTGCATCTTTGTAAAGTTAGTTTTCCTGAAATCTAGGATCCTTGCTTCTGAATGAACCATCTCCTCTCTGGTTCCAGTTTTGAAGCTCACAAACCAGTGATTGCTACATGCCAGGTTATCTCCCACCACAACATCAAAAACACTCCCAATTTATGAGTACAAAGTCTAGTAATGCCCCTCCTGTGTGAGTTCTGCTACCAGTTATCATGATAGTTTTCCTTTTTTCCAGACTAACCCACAGTGCATCATCTTTATTTATTTATTTAGACAGATTTGTATACCACCTTATCCTAAAATCAAAGTGGTCACATCACAATTGGAGGGTTACATTTAACATGAGGATACTTAACAACATTATACAATGAACTCGTATGTCTAGTTGGAATGAGTGAGTATCAAGTTGGTGGAGGTAGCTGCATTACCGTTCGGGTGGAGACTGTTGTCTGTCTGCTCATAGGTTTCTGTAAAGAGCAGGGTTTTAAGGCCTTGCGGAAGTCTATGATATCATTCAAGGCCCTCAGACCCGTTGGGAGGGAGCTCCAAAGTGTGGACGCCAGTAGCGAAGGAGCTCTTCTTGAGGTTGTTTGTTTAGTCTTGTGATATCTTGCAGGTGTGCCGATCATGTTGTCATTATTAGTCCTTCTTGGTCTATTGCTGATATCCCTTGTTATTATATCTTGGAGTGTGTCTGCCAAGAGATGGTGAATGATTTTAAAGATGATCAGGACTGTTTTGAATTTTGCTCTGGCCATCAGTGCAGTTGCTGTAAGACGGGGGTGATGTGCTCAGTTCTTGGAGTGTCCGTAATGATGCGTGCTGCAGTGTTTTGCACCATTTGGAGGGGGTGTAAGGTCTGCTGAGGAAGGCCTTGATATAGTGAGTTTCCGTAATCAAGCAGAGGTGTGATGAGTGCTTGGCACACTGTGCGGAAGTGGTCCTGGCGGAGTATTGGCTTGAACTTTCTGATGGTCCTCAAACATTGATAGGCCTTGTTTGTGGTTTTGGTGATGTGGGATTTCAGGTTCATAGCTCTGTCCATTGTGATGCCCAGGTACTTAACTTCATCTTTGACTACTGTTGGTCTGTCTAGAATGCTGACAGTTTGTGGTGGAATGAAGGTGGGGTTCCTGGTGACGAACATTGCCTCAGTTTTATCGTAGATGACCATCAGGTTATTGGCTGTGAGCCAGGCATTCATGTCTTCAAAGCATCTGGTTATTGTTGTGGTATCAAGAGCTAGTAGGTTGATTGGAGCATACATCATGATGTCATCAGCATAGAGGTGATAGTGAAGTTTGTAGCGTTTGATGATGGTGCATATGGGTTGGATGTAAATATTAAAGAGCATTGATGACAGGGCTGAACCTTGTGGTATTCCCTGCGTGACAGGGAACTGCATTGATTTTTTTTGGGCACATTTGACTTGTTGCATTCCATCTTCCAAGTAGGAAGTAAACCACTTCAGAGTATTCTTGCATACTCCTATCTGCTGCAGGCATTGCAGTAACCTGACGTGGGACACGGTGTCAAAGGCTGCCGAGATGTCCATGAACACTAGCAGGAATCCGTTCTTTATGTTTATTTATTTTATTTATTTATTTATTTATTTTAGTTTCTTATATACCACACTATTTAGTATCAGCGCGGTTTACATGGAACACTGAAACATAATGAACAAACGTTAGTTTTACAGAGAACAAGGAAATACAACTTGGATAACTTAGGGAAACATGCACATCAACTATTTATATATGTAGCAGTAAGCTTTGCATAGTGGGTTGTGAACCTACAGAAAGATATTAAGTATAGGGACTAATATGTAGAGGTTTCTGGAAGGAAAGGTGTGGCTATGGTGGAGTATGGTTGATCTGGTAATGTTGAATAAATAAGTAATGTTTTAGTGCTTTCCTGAATTGTGTTATCTATGCCTCTTAGGAGATTGTCAAAGAGGGAGGTGAGTAGCGTTTCCACACCATGCTGGGGTTTAAAGCCATGCTGTTGGATGTCCAGTGGGGCATTCATGTCAATGTGGTCCTGAAGTTGCCTTTGCACTGTCTTTTCAATGATTTTCGCAATGAATGGTAAGCTGGAGATGGGACGGTATGATTTTGGTACAGAGGGGCTTAGGGTTTTGTTTTTAAGTATTGGTCATATCATGGCTTGCTTCAGGGATTGTGGCATGTATCCTTGTTGGAGTGAATCCTTGATGATTTTGTGAATGTGATGGGAGAGCTGGCTTCTTGTGGCTTTGAGCCAAGCCACTGGGCATGGGTCTGACGGTGAGGTTGTTGTGTTGAGTCCATTCATTATGTCCTCTACTTGATGTGTTGATGGTATGCTGAAGTCCTCCCAGGTTTGATGCGGCTCTTCCATTTCATGGTCATCTGTCTGAATATGCATAGATCGCGGCAGCCAGCAAAAATATATAGATAACAGTTGCTGTTGTCTGGATATTTGCTTTTGAATACTGACTTGTTAAATTGATCACAGAAATCTACTGTCAACAAAATGCTGCAATACCTAGATGTGTTAATGTAAATGTTTATAATAAGTGAACAAATGTTCTGCACCAGAGTTCTGGAATCAATTACCAGATAACAAGCAAGGGAGAGAGTAATGCTTAATGATTTAGGTAACTTGTAGAGGCATGGCTCTTTAAGGAAGCTAAGTGGGTCTGATGAGGGTGAGACAGTATGGTTTATTGGTTAAATTGTGCATATAATTTTATTCTTTGAATTGTAAGTCATTCAAAGGTTTTTATTGACTATAAGAGGGGTATTAATAAATAAATAAATACATATGAACAGAGCAAAATGGAGTCTTCTTAAATGGAAAATAGAGGCATTTACAGTTTTAGCAGTCAGGGACTCCTTAGACATTTTAAAGTCAAGGACAACTTCCAGTGGAAAATAAATCACCACCTTGCCCAGCATTAAGCAAGCAAGTAGTGATTTACATCAGAAGAATATTTCAGTTCATTTTCAGAATGTTAGGAATTTTCTTGATGTTTGGGTGATATTTTTGGGGATTCTTTCACGCATTTGCTTTAATGAAATTTTTTGACATGCATTAGAACTTTTTAATACATGCATATGAAATCAATTGTACAGGGGTTATTTTAGAAACCCTATTCATGCTTTGGACATCTGAAGATAGTCATAGAGATGTCTCCACAGGTTTGTGGATAAGCCCAGCATTCGGACGGGGGCATGGTAGAGGCATGGTCGAGCTATTCCCAAGAACCTGGAGGTCATCACCTGATCTCTGAAACATCTTGGACATCTGGAGTCATGTCTAAGATTATACCTTCTCCAAGCACAAACAGGAAAAAAGTGCTTGTCTTTGCTATAAAACTTCTAGCAGGTGTAGAGAAGATGGCACTTCACTATCCCCAGTACTCTCCACAATCAAAATGATAGCAGCAGTGGAAGTTGAATCCTGGCTTCCTTGGAGTTAGCCCATTGCTCTAACCATTACGCTCTCCCTATAAATCCATAGTATGGGATACTATTCTGGGGATGCCTATGTAGACATTCCCATGGACGTCCATCAGGCACCTCCACATTTGTGAAATCGTGCCTGACTTCGACATGCCTTCTTTTTTTCCCAGATGTTCTGCCTTAGATGTCCCAGACTGCATTTGGACATCATTTGAAAAAATGCCACTTCATGTGGTTTAACTCACAGGCTAATATGCATTACACTGATGTTACATGCATTTTGGGGATGCTCCTTGTAACCTTGGCAAGTCACGTAATTCTCCATTGCCTCAAGAACAAACATGCCTACTGATCCTCACACTAGCAGCATGGGTTTGGGCTGCAATACTAGTGCAAGGCACCAGGCTAGATGCAGAGGGATGGGGACAGCCATCCCCCTGAAGTTAGCACAGCTTGCCATGTTAAAACCACTGTGAGGAGTAACTACCATCACCCTTTGTGTTGGCAGTAGTTGCTCCAGGCCAAGTGTCAGCAGCTCAGGCTTTCAGGGCCTGCCCTAGCAGTGCTGCAGCAGAGCACCCAATCCCCACCCAGTTGCTGCCCAGACCAGCACTGCCCGGGTAGCAGCAGGGCTCCATGCTCATTTTTAGCATGGCACCAAAAACGCACGCTAACCCCACATTACCTGGGTAGTGTGCTTTAGTAAACATGTCCCTTAGATTGCAAGCTCTCCGGAAACAGGGAAATACCTCCTGGAATGGAGTGTAATTTGCTTGAACTACTACTGAAAATGGTGTGAACTAAATTCAGAAGCACGATGTTTGGCGCTAAAATGTTTTAAGGTGAACTAAAAGGACCAGATATGTGCTAACAAATGCAAATCCCTACAGGATAGACTCTCAGCATTAAATGAGGAAGGGTTTGAACTAGCAAACCATATGACCTCTATTTTGCTTGGATTAAGATGCAAGCTATTTATTCTTAAGCAATCATTTATTACGGTGAGGAAAATCTTCAAAATACCTCATCAGTTTCTGATTTTCATGAAATGTATAATTGGACAGCATCAGCATAATGCTGAAACAAGACATCAAATTTCCATACTACAGTTGCCAAAGGGTCGATTTTGAATATTTATTTGCTGAGCTTGAATGGAGGGGTTTTAACAAATTTCCTTCTCACTTATGTAATTATTGTATGCCAGTTCTACAGCACATTTGGGGGTCAATGATATTTTGTCAGAAATAGTATTGTTTCACAGAGATAAATAGCAAGGTTTTTTGGGGCAAAGCCAGCATCTGCTCATGTAGTTACTGCACAGGACATACCATTAACACATGGTATGTGCCTTTACCCTTAATACCTCCTGAAACAAGGGGGTAAGTTCAGCCACACCATCTGAGATGTCATTACTATGGACTAACAACCCCCCGTAAAGGGTACCAAATCTCCCCTAAGCCCCTTGACCCCCCATGCCCCAACATAGAGCACTCAACCCTCCAACTCTCCTGGCTCTTACCAGGGGTCCCTGATGGCTAATGGGGGGGGGGGGGCAGGAGAGATTCTGGGATTCTCAGGCTCTGTCTGCTTTCTGGTCCAAAATAGAGATTCTGACCTCTAGCAGTAGCCTCATGGGACTCCTGCTAGGGGTCAAGCTATCAAATAAGGAGTGTACCATTTTGGATCAGGGAACAGACAGAGCAGGATGATCAGAGGCACATTCCAATCAGGCTGTCCAGCCCCCTGTGTAGCCCATCAGAAGTGGGACGCCCAGAGATAGACCTGATTCTGATCCTTTGGGGGCTAGACGTGCGCACAGGATAGATTCGGGTCTACAGCCTGGACGTGCAGGCTGGGCCCAAATTCTGATTGGCCTGCATGCCCAGCCACATGCCCAGCTACCTCAGTCAGGCTCCTGAATGGAGCCACAGTGCCATGGCTCCATTCAGGAACCATGAATGCTGGCTGCTGCCGAAATACTACTTTCCCCACAGCTGGACCCTTGATCCGGTCTCCCATGACCAGGGTCCAGCTGCTGGGAACTTACTGCACCACCCTACCTGTTTTTGCAGGCCTGACAGCATCATCCCCTGAAATCTAGGGAACTTATTCCACCTAAGTTCATGGCTCCAGACATACAGAGCCAACCTCTGAAATGGCCCTGTAGATCCGCCTATGCCCTGCCCTTGCTCTGCCTCCAGAATGCCCCCTCCCCTGTCTAGGTCTCCTGGTACAAACGCACTGTTCGTACAGGGAGGCTTTAGCTTGGGCCAGCAGGGAGTCAAATAGTGGGGATGGAAGTGCAAATGGGCCATCCATCCCTACTATTCGCGGGACAGAATGACCCCCTATGGGTATTGCTCCTGCCACCCACTAGCCACCAGGGACTCCCAAGTAAGATCTGAGGAGTGTTGAGGGATTGTCAGTGAGTGAAGGACTTGGTGCTCTGTTGGAGGAGGGAGGGCACTTGGTACGCAGTGTTGAGGGCATCCCTAATAGTATAAATACACTTACCATGCACTAACTTCAAAGTGCTATTTTTGACCATTATCCTCCATTCTGCACTCCTTTCCCACCCACTGCCATGGCAAGCAGGATATGTGGGAATTAGTGCACCATATCTTGGCCGTGTGGTAGCTATTAC
Organism: Ichthyophis bannanicus; assembly: GCA_033557465.1. Classification (NCBI taxonomy): domain Eukaryota; kingdom Metazoa; phylum Chordata; class Amphibia; order Gymnophiona; family Ichthyophiidae; genus Ichthyophis; species Ichthyophis bannanicus. The sequence goes on from CM066033.1 coordinate 532,525,402, forward strand.
CATGCACTTATTCATGCAGTAAATGTTTAACGCAGTATTGTAAACAGGTGCCTATGTGTCTTTTTAAAATAGGCACCTTCTGGCCCTCTCAACCTAGACAACCTGTCTATAAAATTACACTCTAAATAGCAGTGCTGAATGTATCTTAATTTAAATGCTATGGCCAAAGTTCAAATTAGTATGTTGATTTCTGCTGCTGAAAATTACCCCCTTTAAAAACTTATAAGGGAGATAAAAATAATGTTTAAACAACTTGATTAATTGCCTTTTGCTACCATACCAGCACATCAGCGAGCTAAATATAGAAATATAAAAACCCGATCTGGCTCCAGTAAATCAATGTTTATCAGAGGGGGCACTATGGCTGAAGGTTAACTGTTTAAAATTCAATCCAAAAAATATTTTGTGAACTCTGTATAACAACTTGAAAGTAATTCTGGTCTAACGTTAGACTGGCTGTGCTTATAAATCATTTAAGCCTTTGTGAAATACTCATCGGGAACCTGCGTGGTCTCAATATTATCGGGCTAACATCGTCAAACCGACTCATCGCCCAAAGAGAAACATCAATGACCACCCTAATGCAGCCCCCTCTCAGATGACATTCTCAAATAGTACTTATATATCAATATTGAAAAATGAAAAAAATGAAAAAAATGCTTAGCTTGAACGTCTTTCCCAACGCTGTCAGGCACTAGGCGTTTCACCATCAAGGTTTCATCAGGGGAGATTGCTAAGCTCTAAAACATAAAAACAGTTCCTTTAGACTTTACTTTTGCAACATAGAAACTTAAACAGCACTTGAAAATGTGAAACAATATCCATACCTCTACACACGCTGGCGTTCCATTCACATAAATTGCTGAACTGCTGAGCGGTTGTAAAAAACGCCACGCATGCGTACCTTAAATAAGGGGAGCTATCAATGAATGAAGAACTAGTAAAACAAACTGACGTCACACGCAAACCTCCCACTCTATCCGAGCATTAAGACCATTAACGGTCTGAAGTATGAAGATCCATCGCTGTTCTGCCTATAATAAAGTCTGCTCCTTAGTTCGACCTTGCTGTGGTCTTAATACTTGAGTTAAGCAGAAACAGCGCAAATCCTCAAAAGCGTGATGTGGAAACCACGCAATAACATTTGAACATTCTCACCACTGAAATAGACGCATTGTTAACATCACTCAAATCTGAGGAAAACGCGGAAGTTTATGAAACTAGGACGACCTCGATTAAAGCTCAATTGTCCACTTTACATGATGATATAAAACAAGTCAAAGAGAAAAAGTTATGCCGTGATTATACTGACTATACAAAAGGTTATGTGTATCCATGGATGAACATAAAGCGTAAGACATCAGAAAAGCAGAAACAAGTGACTTTTGATAACACCTCGGAGGATACTGCATCCACGGATTCAGAATGAATACCTCGACGGAAGGATTTTTTAGAGGATTCCAACAAAGAAAAGAAGAAAAAAACAGACGACACTCGGGGGAGGACCACACGAGGAGACCAGTCCAGGCGCAAAGTTTAGATTCTCTAGTAATTAATGTATCTGGATTAGAGATTTCAGAGGAGATGTATGCCATTTTGGAGAAGGGACTATCTTTTGTCCCTTCTTTAAAATTAGATTTTTTCAAATTTAGAGTGGATCTGGAAAATTTCATAAGAAAACTAAACTTGAAAATATTCTTTGCAGAACAGGCAACGTCTATGGCAGTTCCTGCCATACCGCTGAGTGGTCCACAGCAGGGAAGGGTGGCATTACCTTTTAAATCCAAATGGACCCCTCCAGGTCCACTACATCCCTCCTTAATTTTATATCGTGATTTGATAATACAAGATATGCAACAGGCTGTCAGCTCCCGACGAAATTGTTACACGTCCCTGACTTTAGTGGAACGGAGAGCATTGCGGGAACTCCAGTCCCGCTCTGACCTTGTAACTAAGCGAGCGGATAAGGGGGGTGCAATAGTGATCTGGAGTAGGGAGAAATATTGTGAAGAAGCATACCGTCAGCTGGGAGATCAGACGATCTACACTATTCTAACCGTGGACCCCACAATGTCACTTCAATATTGTATACATACGCTGACTAAGGAAGCTTTTAAAGCTAAGTTAATTTCAAAAAAAGAGTACCAGTTTCTTAATCCTGTGGATCCAATCCAGTCAAAGTTCTACTTAGCTCCTAAAATACATAAGGATCTGAAGCAGCCCCCAGGTCGCCCCATAGTGTCCACTCGGGGCTCTTTGTTGGAGCCTTTATCAATGTACTTAGATTCTTATTTACGACCTTTGTTGGCCTCCATTCTGTCATATATTAAGGACTCTACTCATTTTTTGAACATTTTATAGGATTACGAGTATTTGACAGATGCTGCAGATGTGATTTTGGCAACTTTGGATGTGACATCTTTGTATACAGTAATTCCTCAAGTACAGGCTCATGCAGTGGTCATGGAAGCTCTTAGAGGTCGGGGTGATCTGTCTGATTCTCTACTTACTTTTTTGTCCACATTAGCGGAATTCACCTTGTATAATAATTTTTTTTGTTTTTGAACAGCGACTTTATCATCAGATTTGTGGGGTTGCCATGGGGGCCACGTGCGCCCCCTCGGTGGCCAATCTTTATATGCAGAGCTTTGAACATAGGTGGATTCGACATTCTCCTTATCAGGATTCTTTGAAAGTTTGGAAGCGATATATCGACGACATTTTTGTCATATGGCAAGGCACCAGGTCCTCTTTACAAAGTTTTTTTGACTGGTTGAATTCTTGCAAACCTAACATCAAGTTCACTTTGACCTGTCATGAGACTCAGGTTATGTTTTTGGATGTCTTAGTACAAAAAACTCTAACGGGTTGGTACACTTCTGTGTATCGTAAAAAAACTGATAAAAACACCTTTTTGCATTATTCAAGCGCTCACCCAGTGCAGTTACGTAACGGCTTGCCTTTCTCGCAGTTTATCCGGTATCGAAGAAACTGCAGTACTATGCAAGAATTTAAGCAGCAGTCAGCACGATTGCGACATAATTTTTATCAGCGGGGATAGCCGAGGATGATCATTAGGGATGCCTATACTAGGGCGCGCTTTGTTAATAGAGATATGTTGCTTCATCCCCACGTGACAGACTGTGTGAATTTGATAACTTTCTATTCTCCTTACAGCGCAAGGTTACAGCGGAGTTTGAATCGACATAAGAACATTTTATCTACTATACCAAGTTTGCAACAATATCGCACACGTTGTGTATGACAACGTCAAAAGAACCTTAAAGATATTCTCAGCCCGGCGGTCTTACGATCTCCTTCTTTCCTGGAAGGGTCTGAGTTTAGTGGCCATAAGCGTTGTGGAGAATGTATGATTTGTTCTATCACTCAAGAATGCACCAGTTTTTCCCATAGGGGACGCACTTATCAGCTACGTGTCAACACTTCTTGTGGATCTTCAGACGTAGTGTATTGTATAAGATGCCCTTGTTCTTTGTTATACGTCGGAACAACTAATCAACCGCTCAGGGTCCGCATGAGTGAACACAAAAGTAAATTAAAATGTCAGCAATTAGAGGCTCCTATTGTCGGGCACTGCCTGTCTTTACATCACGCTTTTGAGGATTTGCGCTGTTTCTGCTTAACTCAAGTATTAAGACCACAGCAAGGTCGAACTAAGGAGCAGACTTTATTATATGCAGAACAGCGATGGATCTTCATACTTCAGACCGTTACTCCTGCAGGTCTTAATGCTCGGATAGAGTGGGAGGTTTGCGTGTGACGTCAGTTTGTTTTACTAGTTCTTCATTCATTGATAGCTCCCCTTATTTAAGGTACGCATGCGTGGCGTTTTTTACAACCGCTCAGCAGTTCAGCAATTTATGTGAATGGAACGCCAGCGTGTGTAGAGGTATGGATATTGTTTCACATTTTCAAGTGCTGTTTAAGTTTCTATGTTGCGAAAGTAAAGTCTAAAGGAACTGTTTTTATGTTTTAGAGCTTAGCAATCTCCCCTGATGAAACCTTGATGGTGAAACGCCTAGTGCCCGACAGCGTTGGGAAAGACGTTCAAGCTAAGCATTTTTTTCATTTTTCAATATTGATATATAAGTACTATTTGAGAATGTCATCTGAGAGGGGGCTGCATTAGGGTGGTCATTGATGTTTCTCTTTGGGCGATGAGTCGGTTTGACTATGTTAGCCCGATAATACTGAGACCACGCAGCTTCCCGATGAGTATTTCACAAAGGCTTAAATGATTTATAAGCACAGCCAGTCTAACGTTAGACCAGAATTACTTTCAAGTTGTTATACAGAGTTCACAAAATATTTTTTGGTACAAATTACTCTATGGAAAAAGACCTACTGTGTTAGTTAAAATTCAATCCATTCAAATGTCAGGCAATGTGGATTACTGTTCATTTTACACCCCCTTTTTGTGCTCCATGTATTAATGGATTCAAAATGTCCTCTTCTACTACTCTTTCAATATTGGGTGTAATTCGATTCTGAATTGTCATTTGAGGCATAGGCAACCACGTTCACTAGGGGAGAGAAATTTTGAAAGCCTATTCATGCTTTGGATGTCTGAAAATGGGCATAAAGACAACCAAAGCACAGAGACGTCTCCAGAGCCATTTTAGAAGCCCACTCTGGGGATGTCCCCAGCATGAGGACGTCCAAGTCTGAACAGGGATATGGTGAAGATGTGGCTAGGGCATTCCCAGGAATTTCAACAGTCCCACCTGATCTCAGAAACATCATGGATGCCTGTCATTGCATCTAAGTTTAGACCTCCTCCAGGCATGAGCAGGCATCTGAAAAGTGCTAGTTTTGTCTGAAAAACATCCAGAGAGTATAGAGGAGATAACATCTCCAGTATTCAGCACAATATAGAATATAGAGGAGATAACACCTCTAGTATTCAGCACAATGTCAATGATAGCAGCAGAGGGATTTTAAGTCCTGTTCCTAAACCACTACTCTAATCATTAGGCTATCCTAGACATCCAGGTTCTGAAATATGGTTCTGGAGATGTCTATGTAGATATCCGCACAGACGGCCATAATCAGGCACATCCATGTTTGTGAAATAGTGCCTGCACCTGGATGTGTCTGATTTTTTTCCCCAGACATTCTGGCTTAGACGTCCCAGATAGCACTTGAACGTCTTATCTAAAATTCCCCTCTAACCATATGGATTATTGTAAAGCTGTTTATAATTGCATTTGGCAAACTCAGTGAAAAGATTGCAGATTATTCAAACTACTGCAATTAGACTTTTTCCTAATGTTGAAAGATTGGAGCATGTGTCCTTTCTTCTGATTGATTCTTATTGGTTGTCCATAAACTATAGAATGAAATTTAAAATTTAGAATTTCTCTCCTCTCAAGCCCTCCTTGATCCACTTCAATCTGGTTTTCTTCCATTTCATTCTACTGAAATGGATCTTGCCAAAGTCTCCAGTGATTTGTTACTTGCTAAGTCCAAAGGCCTTTAGTCGGTTCTCATTCTTCTCTATCTTTCTGCTGCTTTTGATACTGTTAACCATCTCCTCCTCTTGACACTATCCTCTCTTGGTTTTAGAGGCCCTGTACTGTCTTGGTTCTCTTTTTATCTCTCCAATCACTCTTTCAGTGTTTGTTCTGAAGGTTCCTCCTTTTCTGCCATCCCTCTCTCAGTTGATATACCTCAAGGGTCTGTTCTGGGCCTTCTCTTCTCTCTCTACACCCAGTCCCTTGGTGACCTCATCTCTTCTCATGGCTTTCAGTATCATTTTTATGCTGATGACTCTCAAATCTATCTATCTACACCTAACATCTCTTCTTTGCTCCAAAGTCATATCTCTACTTGCTTATTGACATCGTTGCCTGGATGTCTCACCACTGCCTAAAACTGAATATGGCTAAAATTGAACTTCTTATTTTTCCCCCTAAATCTTCCTTCTCTCTTCCTCCTTTCTCTATCACTGTTGACAACCCTCTTCTTCCTGTTTCCTTGAACTGCAACCTTGGGGTTATCTTTGACTCTTCCCAACTTCTCCAACATATTCAACATATAGCTAAAACCTGTCATTTTTTTTCTCTACAACATTAACAAAATTCATCCCTTCTTCTCTGAACATACTATTAAGGCTCCTGTTCACTCTTTGGTCACCTCCCGCCTTGACTATTGCAACATCCTCCTTGATGGCCTCCCTCAGTGTCATCTCTCTCCTCTTCAATCTATCCAGAACTCTGTTGCATGGCTCATCTTACATTGAAACATGAAGGCAGAAAAAGGCCACATGGATTATCTAGTCTACCCTTCCATATCAACCATTACAAGAGTCCCCTTTTTTCCTTTAGAGAGCCTCTGTGTTTGTCCCATGCTTTTTTGAATGTTGATAATGTCCTCATCTCTACCACCTCCACTGGGAGACTATCTTCCTCCAGCCCTGATACACTCATGTAACCCCTCTTCTAAAATCACTTCACTGGCCCCCCTTCCATGCCAATATCCAATTCACACTTCTCCTTCTAACATATAAATGTATTCATTTTACTGCCCCTCATTACCTTTCATCTCTTCTCTCTCCCTACACCCCTCCTCATGAACTCCGCTCCTCCTCTGTCTTTCTTCTCTCTATGCCCTTTTTGTCTTCTGCAAACTCCAGACTTCAATCTTTTCACCTTGCTGCTCCTTATGCATGGAACAAACTTCCTCTATCTTTACATCAAGTCTCTTCTCTCCCCCTCTTCAAATCCATGCTAGGCTTACCTCTTTGAGGCAGCATTTGAATCCTAATCCCTTGTTCTAATAGTGTCTCCATCCGTATTTGGACCCCCTCCCCCTACTATAAATGATTAATAGTAGTAGTAGTAGTAAAAATCTTGTTCTTATATTTTGTTGTGCAATCTAAGTTGCCAGTGCATTTATTCAGTACATTAATTCCGTATGTTCTTTCTTGATTATTACAATCTCAAAATCATTAAGGTTACCAGATGTCCCCAGTTTTTGGGGATTGTCCCCAATTGTAGTGCTGCGTCCCCTACTCATATCTATTTGGCAGACATCTCTCCATAATTCCAACAATTTTATTTATTTATTTATTTTATTTATTTAACTATTTCTTTTATACCGCCCCTTCCAGAGATCAAGGGCGGTTTACATATAACAAGTTAACAGTCATGTACACAGTTTGTATACATTTTACATAGAACATAGAACAATAGAAATCAACTATTTACATTAAACAGTAAATATAACATTTATAGGTATTAAAGCAAACACATTAAACTTTATACAAATGAATATTTACAGTGTGTGGTGTGTGTGGTGTGTGGGGCAGGAATTGGTGTAGGTGCTGGAATTTAGTTCCTTTTTTCGTCTTCAAGGTGTGAGGGGGGGAAAAGTCTTGTGGTTACATTGTTGGGTTAGGGGATTAAGGGAGTTTGTGTATGTGTGACCATGATTGTTGTGGAGCTGGCTTTGGGGGTATAGGGGATTTCGAAGTGTTCAGTGAACAGGTAGGTCTTTAATTCTTTTCTGAATTGGGTGAGGTCTCTTATGGTGCGAAGTTCAATAGGGAGGTCGTTCCAGAGTGTAGGGGCAGTGAATGAGAATGCTCTGGAGCTAGTGGAATTCTTAGTTTTACGGATGGCTTTTGGTATGATGAGGGAGTGGGCCGCGTTCTGTCTGAGGGTCCTTGTCGATGTTGGAGATTGCAGTAATGTGGATAGGTGTGAAGGGGTTATGTCATTTATGAGTTTATAGGTTGTTAGGATAATCTTATATTGCATTCGGCTGTTTATAGGGAGCCAGTGGAGTTCCAGCAGTATTGGGGTTACGTGGTCTGTTAGGCGAGCTTTAGAGATTACCTTTGCACAGATGTTTTGTGCTCTTTGGAGAAGGTATATGCTTTTTTGGGGGAGGCCTATTAGGAGACTATTGCAATAGTCGAAGTGTGGGGTGATCAGTGTACTTACTACGGATCTAAAGTCTTGTGTTTCAAGGAGTGGCCTTAGGTGCTGAATAGTTTTGAGTTTATAGAAAATGGTTTTTACTATTTGTTTTATGTGTGGTAGCATGGTGAGGGTGTGGTCTATTATTACTCCTAAGTATTTTACCTGTTTTCTGACGGGTATGGAGGTTTTGTTGATTGTGATTGTTTCTGGGTATGTGTTCTCAGTCGTGGGTGGTCTTGTCACAAACATTGCCTCAGTTTTGAGATTTATGCTAAGGTGGTTCGTTTCCATCCAGGAGGAGGTCTCAGCCATGCATTTGGATAGCGAGTCATATGTAGGGTTTTTAGCATTTATGGGGATAGCTAACATGATGTCATCGGCATATATAAAATGGTTAATCCTGTGTTTTTTAAATATGTCTGTTATCGGTTGCAGGTACAAGTTAAATAAGAGGGCTGAAAGGGCTGATCCCTGGGGTATTCCCTGTCCTTGAGGGAATGTTTCTGATGCTTGTTGGTCAATTTGGACTCGTATTAATCTATGTGAAATATAGGATTTGAAACCAGTTAAGGACAATCCCGCCTATTCCTAGGTTTTCTAATCTGTTGATCAGTGTCATGTGATTAATGTTATCGAAGGCGGCAGAGATATCTATAAATAGGAGTAAGAGGCCTTGATGTTTGTCATCTGTGCCCTTGATGAGGAAGTCCATAAGGGTGATTAGGAGGGTTTCTACTCCATGGAATGGGCGGAAACCAAATTGGTGTGAGTCAATGGGGACAGAGAGGGTAAAAACACATTTTGCTATTTTCAATTTAGTGATTGGAATACGCCAATTTTTAGAATTTACATCCGTTATCTTTATATTTTGCACAGCACAGGGGACATGCATCACTGTTTCTATTTCTCCGTTGATTTGTCTGCTTGGAAGTGATATCATTGCTGTCATGGGATGGACGCCTTGTTGCTTAAACTTGAAACTAAGATGTCTCCTCCTTCCTTCCCCCCACTCCCCCTCCCCTCACTTCAGATGACAAGTGTCCCAGATTTGCCTGAAAATAAATCTAGTAACCTGAAAAATGAAAGACTTCTTAAGATCCTTTCTCCTCCTCAGGTGAAAAATGAAAGTCCTCAGAACTCTGTTTTTTATTTACTGGCACCACTACTGTGGAATGCCATCCCTTGGTATTTATGTGTGGAGATTTCACTGTCTAGATTTAGGGCAGGCCTGAAGGCCCAGTTTTTCCTCGACCATTTGGGACCCGATTGCTCGGCTATGGTGGGGAAGGAGAGGGCAATGCTGAAGTATGTCTTTCTGATGTTAGTTTCTAACTTGTTTTCTGTTTTACAACTATTTGATTATTAATATTGTCAACCATAATGCAAATGTGTGATATTCGTATGGATGGTAATATAATTTATTTATTGTATTTATTTGAAGAGTTTATATACCGTGTTTCCAAGGATCAACACAGTTTACAGATAACTGAACTTAACTTTACATGGAACACATTTACATTACAAGAAACAATGAACAAAACAAGTAAACTTAAACTTTACGATCACCAGGAAATATTTCCAAGTATTTACATGTGAGAAGTCATGTTGGAGGTCTACAGGGGAGCTGTCATATTAGAAAATAGACTCTAGGGTATGTTTTCTAAAGTGTGCTAAGGAAGCAAGTTGTGCCAAAATGTGGCATTAACACACAGTAAAGGCACCAGCAGCATAAAGCGCCCTGGGGGTGGAAAGTAGGCATCAATGGGGTAGAGAGTGGGCATTAATGAGGCAGGGAGTGGGCGTTAACTAGACACACTCCTTTAACGCCAGTTGTGCACCTGCCGAAAAGTACCTTAACGCCGGGAACCCTAACAGAGATCATAAAAAATCTCACAGAAAGGCACCTTTCGGAGGTGAGAGAGACTGTGGCACATAGACAAGGAGCCCAAGTTAGTGATACTAGTGCTCCCTTAGCAGCAACAGCATAGTGCCCTACTATGACAGGGCACAAGGATGATTTTGCCAGAGTGGCAAAGGATGTGACATATGGGTGCTGCTGTGTAATAAAGGAGGTGTCAGGTGGGTGGCACCATGGGGGCTAGAGATCCAGGAGGGTTACAGGGTAGCTGCCTAGGTGCACATTTAAGATGCATGATATGACACTGCTAAGACTGTGGGAGCACACAGACATGATGCTGCAGGTGGATGTGAATGCTGGTAGTGGCACTGATACCATGCTGCCATGTCAGTGCTGTGTGACTGTGTGAGTGTGCTGCAGTATGTGTAGCCTGCAGATGGAAATAACTGGACTATGGTGGAGTGTGACAGGTGCCAACCTGCAGCTGTCACTGACAGTGGGATGATATGTCTATTCATAGCTATCTCCTCTCCCTGCATGGTGGCTCTGACATAAAACCCCCCTCACACCCCCCCCCCCCATTCATGATGGGCAGGCCCTGACTATCAGCATTCCTTATAAGACCATTGAGATCACATGTCAGTCCCTATGAGATCTTCCACCTCCCCACCTTTTCCTCCTCATGCCCAACCAACCCCCCTCCACTATTACCCTCTCACCCTCTGCTAATATGTTTGAGGAGGGAGGCACACACTGCCATTGCTCCAACATACCTATCACCTGTTCCTCTCAGCCTATTTCCACACCTCTCTTGGGCCCAATCATCTGCACTGTTGTCCATGCAAACTCTCATATGTCCAAACTATAGCTCCATAAAGCGATTGTCTATGCAGCGTGGCATCATGTCACAGACCCTGCAGTCAGCTAAGTGCACATAGGAATACACCAACTCATGCCCACATGCACCTTGTACTGAACACCTAAGTACATCTACATGGGTCAACATGTACACTTGCTCTGTGGCATGAAGCCTAAGGTCATTGTGTATGTAAGTATAGGGTGGCAGGTTCAATGCAGCCTGTGGATCAGCATTGTTCACCTCAATTTTCTTTACGTCCGCATACCATCCAGGGTCAGGAGCAGTGGGTACAATTCCCCCCCTCTCTACAGCAAGCATGGCTTTTGCCATGTTTACAAGTCCCACCTCAGTTATCATGAGGTCTGCCTCATCCCCACTTTTCCCCCTTTATGTCCAAACCACCCCTCACCTCTGTTACCCTTTCACCCTCTGCTATGATCATTGAGGAGGGAAGAACACACTGTCTTTACTCCAACCAACTTGCCACCTGTGCCTCTCATCCTAGTTCTACACCTCGCCTGGGACTCATCTCCCACACTGTTGTCCATGCCAATTCTCAAGTTTCCAAACTAAAGCTTTACAATGCAACTGTACATGCAGCTATGCAGTATGTCAAAGAGCCTGCAGACAGCTATCATGGGAAATGCCATGTGTTGGCCAAAGTCATCACTTCCCATCACCTCGGGGCCACCATTACCACAGTGATACATGGTGGTGGCAAAAGCATACTGTGAGGATGCTTTTCATCGTCAGGGACTGGAAAGGTAGGCAGGAATAATAGAACGATGGATGGCACTGAAGACAAGGCATTTATTGTGGAATGCCTGTTAAAGTATGCATTAGATTTGAGACAGGGACGAAGGTTCACCTTCCAGCAGGACAATGACCCAACACATGCTGCCAGATTTTCTCTAATGTGACAAATATGAATGCCGTGGAGTGGCATAGGCAAAGAGCACAACTCAGTCCAACTGATATCTGTGGCATTACTGCAGGAGTGCTAAATACCAATGCAGCACAGCAAGATGGGGGGATTTGGAACACTTTGGGCCTGAGGAATGGGTTCACATTCCAGTGTCTAGATGTTCTTGGCCAATAGTGACATTCCCCAAGAGAGCTGCAGCTGTAATAGCAGCAAAAGGTGGTTCCTCAGTGTATTGACATTGGGGGGTGCATACATGGGCACATTCCTGCCATCATGTATTATCTGGCCTACATATCTTCTGTGTCTCAATGAAGGATACCTTCTCCCTTACACTTGTTGGCATGTTGTATACATCACATGGCATCAACTCCCTACAGCCCATGTTTATTCCAGGTTGTACTGACATGACTAACACACAGGGGATGGATACCACTGTAATGCACTGTACATACATGCTGCCACTGTGCATGACACGGGTGCATCATCTGATGGTCCAGAGTCACATGCAGCATGTCAACACGGTATTCCACATTGGGACATGCAGGGACACAATGGTATGGTGTTATTGTCCAGGACACAGGTTTGCAGTGATGGGGAAATGGGGGATGGGGCAGAGGGGACAGTGTGTGACCGCTTGGTGCCGTCTTGCTCTGTTGTAGGGAGGGGATGCATGGAGGGACAGTGCAGCCTTACAAAGGCACTGGCTATGTTTTCAGATGTGTGTGACTGGTCCGGGGGGGGGGGGGGGCGCTGCAGTACAATGCCATCCAGGTTGGTGAGAGGACAGCTGCAGGTGAGACAGGGGAGTAGAGTGCTGCATACAGTACTTAACTGGGGTGGTTAGGTAGGGCACTGTGGGGACCTTGCCTATGTGATAATGTTGTGGTCAGCATGTCTGGCATTGGCCATGTGGAGGTGGGGGCTGTAGGTGGTGTGGATTGGTGGTGGCACAGGTTCAGGGTAGTTTCAGGGGTGGGGTGGGTGTTGTCATGGCATGGCCACAGCAATGGCATGACCGCATTGTAAATGTTAGGGCACCTGTGCAGTGTGTCTCTAGGCCCAGGAGATATGTCAGGGCTGTCAGGTGATGAGACTGTGCAGATGCACCTACACACTCCTTTTGCTACACAGACCCAACACGTAACATATCACTATTTCGTCCAGACACATAGTGGCATGGTCACATCCAGCATATCTCTGTTTGGCAACCTAATCCAGGGAACAGGTTACAATAGGTGAATGTACATTCTGCAGTCCCCAGCTAGGGCATCCACATGTTACTCAAGCAGACGTGCCACCCTACATCATGGCCTTTGATGGCTGGATTTTGGGTGCACCATGTCCCAGTGGTGCATGTCAAAGCTATCGGACTACAGACACACCAGAAGCACAGCTCCTTCTTTCACAAGATATACGTCAACCTCAGGGCTAACTCTGGGCCCATCTCCATCCACATAACCTCAGAACACATACGGCCAGTGCATCTGCACCAGAGACAGGCCACTCTACAGGGAATATGGTGTGTAAACACCAAGATACTGTAGGTTACAACCATTATGACCATGGGACCATAATAAAAACAAGGCACCCAAGGCACTAATGACATCGCACAATGGCTGCATGCCACCATCCTCACAGGACCTTGTGGTCAAACACTGTTAGTCATCAACCCCATAGGCAGAGATGTCTCACCAACATACCTCAACAGGTAAATTGTACCACATGTGTGGTGTACAGGGAATAGCATACCTGGGGATATTGTTGGATCAGAAGGTCAACCTGATGCAACCCATCAACATGACAGCACGGACCACCAAACAAAATGACATGTTACAGAACCTATGCCACCATCTCTGAGACAACGGTGAATGCTCTGCAACCAAGGCCATGGTTGGTGCACACTCTGGTTGGGCCACCACTATCCTCCATGGCGTCACAAAGCACACCTTGTATGCCTTACAAATGGCACAGAACACTGTTACATGCATCATCATGTTTTCAGACAGGACAGGACACATAACACCCATCCTACAGCAACTCCACCAGATACCAGTCACACTGTGTCTCAGTTACAGGATACCAGGGGCCACCTGTGGCACAGACAGGCACCTACACACAACGTATCACACTGTCATACTCCAGGTACTGACACAACCAAGGCAACTGGACACCGGTTCACAGGGCTCACTGACATTCACCAGGTACTTTGGAGGAAGGTCCAATCATCTGTAAATGGAGCCTATAGTTGATCATGCCACCATGCATAACTGGCTATTATCACAAATGATGTGCAGGCCATATGCCATATCCCACATGTATCCTGCTATAACGGCATCTATTTACAATACCCCTCCTCACAGATGTGACATAGATATGTCAGCATTCACACATTGTAACATACCTCATGTTCAACATACCACAACACAGTTCAGGCCAATGTCCACAGCTGTGTGTACATGTTTCCACCTAAGCACCCTTCCTAGCACAGATTGATGACCACAATGTTATGTTATGTGACATTCCTCCCCATAATGTAACCTGGGTAATCCTGGCAGACCACCCCAGCCCTCAACCCTCACAGACGCCATATAAGTGATGGTAGTACAGGCCATAAGATCACACACGTACATACATACAGACACACATACATATATAATATCTGTGTGACCACATGGACATCCATATCTGCAGGATGTGTTGGTTGTTTGCACAGGACATGGGATATGGGGAATGAACAGAATTGCTTTGGTTTGAGGGGTCCAGCATGCTGGCAGTGTGCACATGGGATAGGCACAGAGGATAGCTCTCCTTGGCAGAGCTGTGCATTGCAGGGAGGAAGGGTTGGTCCATGGCAATAGGGCTTGGAAATGTCTGACAGTTGTTGTAGGGGCAGTATGTGAGTGTGTATGTATATGTGACATGGGAGGCCATGTGCAGGCCCCTGTGGACACAATGGTGGGCATTGGGAGCTTGATGGAGAGGAGCAGTCAGAGGTATGACTTCAGGAATGGTTGCATTGCGTGGGTAGCAGGGATCATCCATTTCACCCATGACAGGTCCACACATGGAAGTGTGTCAACATATACCTGCATATGGATGGGCCGGGTCCATCTCTGAAGGTAGCCCAGGTGCGTACATTGGTCCTAATCTTTGTGCTAGTTGCTCCTTCAGGGCTGTGAGATTTGTCTGACTGGGTCCGCCATCACCAGCCCCCAGTGAGTGTTGGTGCTCAGCTATAAGTCGTGCCCTGACTGAGCGCTTGATGTCATTGTAGCACTTGCCTATGCCTTCACAGTTGCATAATGGGCAACCAACCTCTGACACAGCCTGCCTTATATGCTCCCAGATGGCACTTTGTGTGCTGGCAGGGGTCTGGGAACTCAGCCTGCCAAACAGCTCCTCATAGTTTTTGAGCACCTGTCCAATAAGCACGTTGTTCTTCTCCGGCATGAATCGTTGCACCCTCTTTCGTGACTCTTCAGGGACATGTTTCTTCTTGCACTTACGCTTTGCTGGGATGGCAGCCTGACACTGTGGCTGTACCTTACCAGATGGCCCAGCTTGTTCATCACCCTGGGGTATGACATCAACTGTCTCTGTTGCAAACTGTCCCTTTGGCAGCTGCTGCAGCTCCCTTCCTTGTGTACACTTGGCTTCACTGGCCTGCTGCTCTTCAGCATTATCCCTCCTCATACAGTTTATGCAGTGGGTCCATCTTCACCGTGCTGGGTTGTCACAGATGTTGCAGAGATATCCCTAATCTGCAGTATATATATCTGTTTTGCACATATCACTCACGTGCATCGTCACTGATGAGATTGCATGAAGATGCATTCCACATGCAGGGTATGTTTCACATGTGCAAGGTACAGAACATCTGTATAACATGTCATGTGTATGTGCATGGCACATTCTGTGCATTGTGCATGCGCATGGTGCATTCTATGGACATTCCGTGCCTTGTGCATGCACATGGTGCAGAACGTCTATATAACATGCCATGCACATGCACATGAACATGGCATGTTCCACTAATGTTCCATGCCTTGCAAAACATGCAAGGTACAGAACATCAGCATAATGCACCATGTGCAAGCGCAAGGCACAGAACGTCTGCGAAAGGCATCATGTGCAAGTACAAGGAGCGGAACATCTGCAGAACGTACTATGCGGAAACACCTTGCACGTGCACATGCACAGGGCACATTCTGCAGACATTCTGCACTTTCCACATGCGCAATGCACCCTGCATGTGGAACACACCTTCACACAATCTCGTCAGTGATGCTGCTCGTGAGTGCTGATTATCACTACCAACAGATGACCAGATTCAGGCCCAGGTGTGTTGTGTTTGTTGTCAGCAGTTTACCAGCTTCTCCCTTTCCCCTACAGTCTCTATTTAAGGTACAGCGTAGTTGCTGCTCCCATCATCAGAAATGGCTCAGTTTGTCTTTGCAACTAGTGGAGTACAGTGGTTGCTTGCTGAGGAAGATGGTATATCAGGGAGAATGGCGATGGGCAGGGGTCCAGCCCTGCAGCAGCACAGACCTGCAGCTGTGGAGGGTGCACAGGCCAGGCATGGGGAACCACTTTGCTGTAGGAGTGGGGAGGTCCACCCCAGATGGCTTCATCTCTACAGGCCCAGAACCATGCTCCAGGACATGTGTGAGGACTGGGTCATCTCCCTGTATCATCTGAACATAGGAGCTATAAAAGAGCTCTATCAGGATCTGAGATCTGACCTCGAACCTCTTACTGCCAGGTCTCATGCCACACCAGGGTTGGTCAAGCTCCTGAGTGCCCTACATTTCTTTGCCTCTGGCTGCTTCCAGACATCTTTGGCTGTAGTTGGAGGAATGAGTCGTCCCACCTTCTCATGCTGTCTCCACCAGGTACTGTGAGCCATGATCAGCCGGGTAAGAAATTGCATTGTATTTCCTGATAGTAGGCAACAATGGGGGGCCCTGAACCAGCAGTTTCAGCAAATTGCAGGGATACCACACATGATGGGAGCTATTGATTGTACACGTTGCCCTGGTCCCACACAGAAACAGGGAGGCAGTGTGCCGCAACCTCAAGCACTACCATTCCCTGAATGTGCAGGTGGTTTGTGATGCAAATATGCATATTCTGAATGTGGTTACTAGGTTTCCAGAGTCCACCCATGACTCCTATATCCTGCATCACTCAACAATATTCCAACAATTAAGGATGGACAGTATGAGGACGGTGTCCTACTGTGTGAATAGTGTCACAGATTGGGCAGGTTCACAGACTATTTTAGGTGCAACTTTTAGGTCAGGGTTTCTCATAGCAGGAAAACACATAGGCTAATGCATGAATACTGTTTTTATCTCTGACATTCTACACACTAGTGCCTCTGCCCTGGCACATCAAATCACAGCCAGAGCATCAATGCCTTTCTGTAGCTGCATTCCAAATGCACATAGTACTCCCTTTTTTCAGATGTCTATTATTTGGGTTGTGGAAATCTGCAAAGTCTTGCATCTGTCATTGCTCTCAGTGGATCATTGTCTCCATTCTGATCTGCACATCACTGTTTGTGTTATCAGCATGACATGTGTATGCACTGCCTTTAGACTGTTATTTGTGGGACCGTTGTGACCCTTCTGGAATTGATCCATGATAAAGAAAACCTTTTCCTGCCCCACCATGTCCACGAGGCCATGTGGTTTAGATCAGTATTCCAAGCTTCTGTTCCATGTGGATGTTACTTGAGCCTCTGCAGGTACCTCTCTAAACAAGCAAAATGGTCATCATGTGATATTCTCCAATGTGTGTTGTCAGCAGATCTGAAGGTTACACCTCTCATATCCTGGATGTCAACATTTCCATCTACTAGCCTTTCTGGTGTGTCCCTGTTTTCATCTCTTGGCAATCTCTGCCTGTAAAGGGACTTGTAAAGCTGGAACTCTGACAGGTGTATGCTGTCCTTGATGAGAAATTCAACTGTGCTTGATAGCACCTGCAGCACTTTGCCCAACATTTCCCTGTGGTCAGTGAGGCTGTGTAGTGAGACTCTGGCATCAATGAAAGAACAACAGCAGATGTCATCCAAACAACAACCATTCTGGAAAGGACTGAAGGGCCTGTCCATTCTGCAAGAGTGCTATTTACACAGGGCCCTGCGCCTTGGAGGGGCCTGCACTACCAACATCACACAAATGCAGTTTATTTCCCAGCAGTGCCAGCTTCAGAGGGAGACACTCAGCCCCCATCTCACCTATGTGCAGCTGCCAAAATGATTTGTACTTAGTTTTATTCCATCAGGTAGATGTGTTCAACTGTAGGGTACTGTTATGGTGGGTTAAGGGCATTTGGTGCCTCCTGGCAGTAGTGCACCTGAGGCCCACACTAAAACTCAGCTACTGCATTCCAGAACAATGGCGCTCTTCAACTCAGCAGCTGTTCATAGGTGAGCTGTGGCCTGGCAGGCTTCCTTTACAGCCAATCTAAAATGCACAGCTCTCCTGAGGAAGAGATGGGGGTGGGAGGCAAACGTTGTATCTGCCAGCAAACCGTTTGTCGGTCCTGGAAATGGTCCTGGAAATGGTCAGTTGGAGGGGGATTGCAGGATGGGGTTAGTAGGTGGCGGATGCTGGGTGGGCCTGGAATGTGAAAAGGGCTGATGTTGGGGGAGGGCTAGAAGGTGATGTGGCAGGAGGAGTTAGCATGTAGAGGGCAAACGTTGTTTGTTTGGGATGGGGAAGGATCTATGACTTTGTCTGAGTATTGGGAGAATAAGTGGGGTTGTGGATGGAAGGGTGACATCTGAGTGGAAAACACAGGGATTAAGGGAAGATGTGCAAGAAGGGCCAAAGGGGATGGTTTGGTATGCTAAGGAAGATATAGAGTGAGAATGGCAGAAACCTAGACATGAGAAGAAAGGACAAACACAGACAGCGGGAAATGGTAAGCTATCAGAGGACATGATGAAACCAAATGAAGGTGACTGGATCAGTTCAAATGAACACTCACATGCCCAAACCGCAAAAGGTAAGGCATACCTGTTGTCTAAACATTGTTTAGCTCCACTTTGTCAGGTTTGGGATATGCACACCGTTCATGTCTTTGCATTTTGCCTACTGCCAGAGTAGCTTATTTAATATTGTACTTATCACGGTGTTGTTGTACATTTCAGATTTTGATTTTTGGGTAACCAGTTCAATAGTTGTCTTCTGATTTATACATTCAGATCACTTGTTATTTGCTTGCTGACAGACTATGTTTAACATGTTTAACACAGCTGACATAGTCTGCTCAGGTAGTTTATGTGACAGTGGCACTTGTTCTTTTTCACCAGTAGGTGATATGTTGTTGTTTTATGATGTGTCTTTCTTTAATATTTGCAGTGGTGTGTTTTGATAGGGAGGGTTTGGTTCTTTATGAGTCCTGGTACTGCTTTATTGATATGGCAGATTTGAAATGTGTTTGAAATGGGCACGGATTTTAGTAGTACCATATGTGCATGGCAGTTGCCACTAGAGTGTGACATTGTAAGAACCTGCTAATCTCTCTTTATTCAGGAACTCTTGAGGAGACATGTCCTATGAAAGTTGGCACACATTACCATTATGCATTAAATGTACACATGAACCTGTTATGCACATGGGGTCATACACCACCCTTTGGCCCACCGCTGTATGAGAGAGGCAAACATTGTATCTGCTAGCAAACCGTTTGTCCTGTGGTCTACTACACGGTAGCTAGTGTGCTTTGTGGGTGATTTTCAGGTGGGTGCAAGCAGACACATGGATATGTGAGCCACATATCGGTCTGGTAATCCTCTATTGTGTCATCTGGAGCCAACACAATGGCCCTGAGGTATATAGGGAGCCACATCCAGCCTTTGCAGAGTACCCATTCTCCTCCCAGGAGGCCACTGTCTTCCACCAATGTTTGACATATCTTTCAAGAGTTGGTTGGACCAACATGTTGGTCTCTCATAGTCATGACAGATGTATGGTAGGTTCTGGTACCGTATGTCATGTGGCCCATGATTCTGCACATTGACCTGTGCAAAGACAGACAGAGATGTGTTAGGATGTGACATCACATACATCACTGAGAATGTTGTTAGGTTGCTAGCAATCCAGATGTGAACATCTAGACATGTCTACACACATGCATCAATGCTGACTAGCTGCCAAGGCCAGTTATGTGCAGTATCTCACACCTGCAGTTATGAGGAATGTTTGTACACTTCACATCTGCTGGATTTGTGGGCCTACCTTTACCATGAACATGTTTACATATGTAATGTGGATATGTATGGCATTTTTACATCAACATGCATCTTGTGCACATCACAGACAAACAGTACCTATGTCTTGGACAGGGTCATTGTCATCTGATCACATGAACTGTCTTTAGAAATTATATCTTTCTGGTAAAATAAGGTGCATGGTGGGTACATAGTACAGATCACTTTTGCTCCTTTCAGAGCCCATGTGCTATCCAAATTAATATGAATAAAATACATTTACATATGTACATTTTTATGTACATATTTACATTTACATAAAATACATTTACATAAAATACATTTACATATGTGTTCATATGTAAACACAAAGTACTATTGGAAATGTGTATGTTCGTTGTTTATTGTAAACCGCACTGATGCTGAATAGCGCGGTATAAAAGAGACTTTAAATAAATAAATAAATAAATAAATATTCTCTAAAATGCTTGTATGCAAATGCTAGAAGTCTAAAAAATAAGATGGGAGAGTTAGAATATATAGCACTAAATGAGAGGTTAGATATGACTGGGATATCAGAGACATGGTGGAAGGAGGACAACCAGTGGGACACTGTGATACCTGGGTACAAACTATATCGAAATGATAGAGCTGATCAAATTGGTGGAGGGGTTGCTCTCAAACTCAAACTCTGGAATTTGTTACTGGAGGATGTAGTAAAGGCTGTTAGTGTAGCTGGGTTTAAAAAAGGTTTGGACAAGTTCCTGGAGGAAAGGTCCATAAACCATTATTAAGAAGTGACCGAAGATATCAATGCTTGACCCAGTACAAGCATTGTGGAACTTGTGTCTCTTGGGGAAACTGCTAGGTACATATGACCTAGATTGGCCACTGTTGGAAACAGAATACTGGGCTTGATGGACCTTGGTCTGACCCAGTATGGCATATCTTATGTTCTTATGTTCTTATGCTTTCTGAAAGTCCAGATACACTATATCAACAGACTCACCTTTGTCCACCTGTTTATTCACACCTTGAAAAACACATAACAGATTAGTAAGACAAGATCTTCCTTGTCTAAAGCCATGTTGGCTGTCTCCCATTAGGCCATGACTATCTACATGCTGAGTAATTTTATTCTTTATGATGGTTTCTACCATTTTTCCTGGTACTGATGTCAGGCTCACCAGTCTGTAGTTTCCCGGATCACCCCTGGAACCCTTTTTAAAAATTGGCGTTACATTAGCGATCCTACAATCTTCAAGTATTACAGATGATTTTAATGAAAGTTCACAGATTACTAATAGCAGATCTTCAATCTCATATTTCAGTTCTTTCAACACCCTTGGATGTATACCATCCGGCCCAGGTGATTTGCTACTCTTCAGTTTATCTAATAGTTGTAATACATCTTCCCTATGTATCGATATTTCCTTCAATTCTTCCACACCTTTAAATACCACTTCAGTTATGGGTAACATCCTTACATCTTCCTCAGTAAAGATAGAAGCAAAGAATTCATTCAGTCTCTCAGCTATCGCCTTGTCGCCTCTTAGTGCCCCTTTAACCCCTCTATCATCTAATGGACCAGCTGACTCACAGGTTTTTTGCTACGAATGTACTTGAAAAAGTCTTTATTTCGTGTTTTTGCTTCCACAGCAAGCTTCTTCTCAAATTTTCCCTTTGCCTGCCTTATCAATGCCTTGCATTTGACTTGCCAGTGCTTGTGCTGTTTCCAGGTTTCATCGTTTGGCTCTTTTTTCCGTTTCCTAAAAGATGCTTTTTTGGCAACAACAGCCTCTCTGACCTCACCTTTAAACATGCTGGCAGTTTTTTGGACTTCCACTTTTCTTAAAGCGTGGAATACAGCTGGTATGGGCTTTCAAGATAGTATTTTTCAGCAACACCCATGCTTGATGTAAGTCTTTAACCTTTGCAACTGCTCCTTTTAGTTTTTTATTAACTATTTTCCTCATTTTATGATAGTCTCCCTTTCGAAAGTTAAAAGGTAGTACTGTGGATTTCCTTACTATCCCTCCTCCACTAATTAAATCAAATGTGATCATGCTATGATCACTACTGCCAAGTGGTCCCAACAACCTTATCTCTTGCACTAGATATGGTGTTCCACTAAGGATTAGGTCTAATATGTCTTTCCCTCTGGTCGGTTCATGAAACAGCTGCTCCAAGAAGCAGTCATTTATTTCATCTAGAAACTTTATCTCCCTAGCATGTCCTGCCGTAACACTGACCCATTCGATACCAGGATTATTGAAATCACCCATTATTATTACTGCGCTGTAACGTTTGTTAGCTTTCTTGATTTCTTTGAGCATTTCATCATCCATTTGTTCATTCTGGCCAGGCGGTCGATAGTACACCCCCACTGCCATCGCCTTCCCCTTTTTACATGGAATTTCAATCCATAGAGATTCTACAGCAAATTTTGTTTCCTGCAAAACTTTAATCCTTTCTGACTCAATGCCCTCTCTAACATAGAGCACAACCCATCCACCAATTTGATCAGCTCTATCATTACGATATAGTTTGTACCCAGGTATTACAGTGTCCCACTGGTTGTCCTCCTTCCACCATGTCTCTGATATTCCAATCATATCTAACTTCTCATTTAGTGCTATATATTCTAACTCTCCCGTCTTATTTTTTAGACTTCTAGCATTTGCATACAAGCATTTTAGAGACTGCATTTTATTCATATTAATCTGGCTACTGATTGGCATGGATAATTTAGGATCTTTAAGCTCTGTCTGCTCCATACTCGAGGGCTTTGGGCTTCTTAACTCTTTTTTGGAGCCTCTCTGCTTTTGGTAGTATCCTTCAAGGATACATTCTTCTGAACCATGCGCTCTTGGGCGACTGTCGGCTTTCCCCTATTATCTAGTTTAAAAGCTGCTCTATCTCCTTTTTAAAGGTTAATGCCAGCAGCCTGGTTCCATCCCGGTTAAGGTGAAGCCCATCCCTTTGGAAGAGCCCCTCCTTTCCCCAGAATGTTCCCCTGTTCCTAACAAATCCAAAACCCTCATCTCTGCACCATTGTCTCATCCACGCATTGAGACTCCGGAGCTCTGCCTGCCTTTTGGGTCCCGCGCATGGAACGGGAAGCATTTTGGAGAATGCTACCCTGGAAGTTCTGGATTTCAACTTCCTACCTAAAAGCCTAAATTTAGCCTCCAGAACCTCCCTACCACATTTTCCTATGTCATTGGTACCGACATGTAGCAAGAGAGCAAACTTCTCCCCAGCACTATCTAAGACCTGATCTATGTGGCGCGTGAGGTCCTCTACCTTCGCACCAGGCAGGCATGTTACCAGGTGATCCTCGTGTCCACTAGCCACCCAGCTATCTACATGCCTAATGATCAAATCACCAACTATAACGGCTGTCCTAACCCTTCCATCATGGGCATATGGCCCTGGAGAAACTTCCTCGGTGTGAGAGGGTTTTACATCACCTGGAGGACAGGTCCAAGTTACAGGATCACTTCCTACCACACCAGGGTGATGCTCTCCTGTCACGTGACCTCTCTCCTCCATGGCAACAGTGATGCTGCCAGACTGGAGGTGGGACTTCAGGACTATATCTCTGTAGGTCTCGTCTATGTACCTCTCTGTCTTTCTTATATCTTCCAAGTCTGCTACTCTATGCACGCCCTTTTTTCACTGTCACATCTCCCACCTCTGGCTCACTGGGTGACTCTGTGGTGGCAGGACCTCCATGGCCTGCTCTTCACTCTTCCAGCTGCCCTGTGGTGTCCCTGCAGTGCACTGGTGCAGCCCATGTGGGGGTGGGGGTGGGTTGTTGCATGAAGGGGTCTGCATTCAGCTGGTCCTCCTTGCATCCCTCAGCTGGTGCCACCACAGATGCTGGACCCAGTGCTACATCACCACCGGTGACTTAGCTCTACCACCATCAGTCAACAGGACTGTAGTGCCATTGGAGGGGGTTGCATCACAGCCTGAGCCCCCTGTGAATGGGGGTGCAGAGCTGTCCACCATTGCAGAACCTGTGGGCACCAACTCTGCTGATTGAGAGGACCAACTTGCACCATCACCATCACCTGAGCCCCCACCCCAGCCTAGTGGCAGTGGTCACCATGGGCAGTGTCACCAATGTACATATGGACAGTTGGTTGAGTATGCCAAGCGCATCATCACCCATCAGGAGGATTACAAGGCGCAGGCACAGGAAAAGCTGCAACTCCTCTGTCGGACTGTGCAACTTTAGGAACAGCAGCTGACCATCAGATAGCAGACGTTGGTGGTCCAGGAGGAGCAGCTGACAGCAACTAATCACCTGACTGCCTCCGTATGCCACCTAGGGGTCCACATCGATGTCCTGATTGCCCAGTTGGCCAGGCATGAGGACATGCCTCTGACACCGGCTGCTGATACTTTGCCTCCTGTTACCACTGATGTGCCTCACCCCTCTGCCCCACCATCCACCAGCAGAGTAGCCACATGGGCCACTGCATGGGCCGCATCTGTGGTGGGATCCAACAGTTTGGGGCAGTCCTGCATCCTAGGCCCTGGGCCCCAGGATGTGGGGTTCCCACTGGTCTTCCCACCCTTCCATGAGGCAAGAGGAGAGACCAATGGGCAGAGCAGCAGCAGCAGCAGCCCGGTCTCAGGGGCTGTGCCTTTATCCATGCCACCCAGTGGCCATCCACTGAGGCAGAGTGGTGGTGCCTCTGGGAGGGGGAGGGGGCAGGGGCAGGTCAGAGTATGTGGGGGTGGCAGTAGGCCTGGGTAGGGTTTTCTGTCACAGGGGTGGTGGGGTGGGAGTGTGGGATTTGGGGTGAGGGCAGGGGGTTGGGGTGAGGGGCTTGGATGGTGGGATGGGGGGTGTGGAGTTGGGGAGTTAGGGTGGGGGCAGTGTGTGACATGCTGTTGGGGGGAGGCACCTGGGTGTGTGGGGTGGGTTTGCCTGGGCACTGGTGATGAAAGTGTGGGTGTTTTATTCTATGTCATGCATGCAATAAATGTTTTTTCTCACAACCGCTGGCTGGGCTCTGTGTTTTCCTCTGCCATAGTTACTGTGGGCATCTGTCTCTTTTGCCTGTGTTTCCCTGGCGCAGACTACTCATTCTCATGGGCCTTGTACATGTCCCTCCTTTGTGCAGAACAGTATGTACATCTGCATGCTGTGCATTCTGCTACCGCAGCACAGGTGGCATCACCCTCATACCTCTTGGGATGCGGTGATGCATAGAGCAGTATGCCCAGCTCTATGCAGTAGCATTTCTTTTCATTTTTTTTTAGTCCCTCCGAGTTTGTTATTCCATGTTTTAGCAGTATAACTTAGACGTCCACAGAAAACAACAAGATGTACATAGCATTTGTCAGAATACGGTTTATACGTTTTTAGGGCCGGCCACGCCCATGCTCCTCCCATCCATGCCCACAACCTGCCCCTTCCCTCCCCCAACCAAATATACACTTATATCAGTCTGGCATGTATATCTTGTGTTGTGCTTGGAATACCATCTAGACGTCTCCGTATAGCGCACGTTCCTAGCGTACGTTGAAATGGCTTATTCACTGTTCAGAATGACCCCCTATGTGATCAGAAGACATCACTGATAGACTGGATGTAGATGTTGAATAGCATGGCTGATAGAGATGAGCCCTGGGATGCACCTCATTTTTGTGGGTAGGAGTCTAAGCTATTGTCTTCGGCTTTCACAATTTGCTGGTGATCAGTCAAATATGAACGGATCTAGCTGAGTGCATTGTTAGTGATGCCAATCCAGCAGTCTTTGTAGGAGAATCTAATATAATAAATCGAGTAATCAACATAAACATACATATAAGCATAGAAAATGATATCCAATGATGACCATACTGACAGTCTGATCTGCTCATTAATACCAACTTCTAACCTCTACATTCTCTTCCTCTCCCTCGGAAATCATCCATGCCTGTCCCATACTTTCTTGAATTCAAGTACAGTCCTCGTCTTTACCATCTCTTCTGGGATGCCATTCCAAGCATCCACTACCCTTTTAGTACAGAATCTTTCCTTAGATTAGTCCTGAGACTATCTCCTTTCAACTTTATCCTATACACCCTCCTTCCTGAGCTTCCTTTCAATTGAAGAAGGCCTGCCTCCTGGGATATATGCCAGAAAGGTAATTTAATACTGCTGTCATATCTCCTCTAGCCCACCTTTCTTCCAAAATATACATATTGAGATCTTGAAGTCTGCTGTCATGTCTATGACCACTCAGCAGTTTTAGTAGCTACTCTATGGACTGAATCTATCCTCTTCATGTCATTTGAAGGTGTGGTCTTTCGAATGGTATGCAGTATTCCAAATAAGATCTCTCTAGAGTCTTAAACAAAGAAACTATCCACTCCTTTTTCCTGCTGGCAATTCCTCCTCCCATGCACCCAAACATTCCTTTGGTTTTTACTGTCACCTCTTCTGCCTCCTTGGCTACCTGAAGACCATTATCAGTTACAATATGATCATCCCTGGATTCTGCTCTTTTTTCATGCACAGAAATGCCTCATCCCCTATACTGTACTATTTGTTTGGGTTAATGCAGCCCAAATACATGATTATGCTTTGTATGCATCTTAAATCTTACCGTCCAAGTTCTAGACCATTCTTCAAGTTTCACTAGATCACACCACAGCTTATCCACACCTTCAAGGGCATCCACCCTACTTCAGACTTTGTTATCATCCACAAAGAAACAAACTAGCCAGAAACCCTTCCACACTATTGGGATATATGCCAGAAAGGTAATTTAATACTGCTATCATATCTCCTCTAGCCCGCCTTTCTTCCAAAATATACATATTGTGATCTTGAAGTCTGCTGTCATGTCTATGACCACTGAGCAGTTTTAGTAGCTACTCTCTGGACTGAATCTATCCTGTTCATGTCATTTGAAGGTGTGGTCTTTCGAATGGTATGCAGTTTTCCAAATAAGATCTCTTCAGAGTCTTATACAAAGAAACTATCCACTCCTTTTTCCTGCTGGCCATTCCTCCTCCCATGCACCCAAACATTCCTTTGGTTTTTACTGTCACCTCTTCTACCTCCTTGGCTACCTGAAGACCATTATCAGTTACAATATGATCATCCCTGGATTCTGCTCTTTTTTCATGCACAGAAATACCTCATCCCCTATACTGTACTATTTCTTTGGGTTAATGCGGCCCAAATACATGATTATGCTTTCTATGCATCTTAAATCTTACCGTCCAAGTTCTAGACCATTCTTCAAGTTTCACTAGATCACACCACAGCTTATCCACACCTTCTAGGGCATCCACCCTACTTCAGACTTTGTTATCATCCACAAAGAAACAAACTAGCCAGAAACCCTTCCACACTATTGCTTACAAAAAAATGTTAAAAAGAATTGGACCAAGGACCATTCCCTATGGCACAACACAGAAAAGGAAAAAGAGGTTGAGGGGGAGATGGAGTTGAGAGATTTGGAACTGCAGGAGAGTGAGGTGAATAAAGGAAAGGTCAACAAGTTAACTGAATTGGAGAAAGCAAAACCAAGAGGTGGCGGAATTAAAGATAGAACTCATGGTGCATATGGAAAGAGATGAATATGCTGGGTTCAAGCAAGGGAAAGATTACCCAAGCTAAATTTAACACCTAAGGCTAGAAGTATGATAATTAAGATGAACAAGGCCATATCCAGTATAAAGAGACCATTTATTAACATCACCAGAATTAATCAAATGCAATATTGTGCAGCTAAAATTATTATTGCAAGAATACTACCATCTAAAGTGCAAGGCCAGAAGAAAAAGAGAACAATAACAGTTCCTTCTTGGAAAAAGCGCATCAAATGAAAAATACAGTCATTGCGTGCAGAGGTATCCCTGCTGGATGGGTATCTAAAAGGATTAAGATCATCAAAGATATTAAGGAAGATCCAAGATATCAAGCTGAAGCATGCTGCATTAACAGAAGAAGACCCGAAATTTATATGTTCCAACAATAATTTGAAAATAGCGGCAGAAGGGCAAAGACTTCGAAGATATGAAGAAAACAGGAAAGAAAGATATCAGAATAAACTATTTAGAGAAAACCCAAAACAATTCTACAGGGGAAGAGTATTAATAAGGTAAAAGCACCTCCAATCAAAGCTGAAACCGAAACCTTCTGGAGAAAGCTATATGAGGACCCTATATAGCACAATCACAAAGCAGAATGGATACCCAGCATACAGAAGCATTTAGAAAAAACAAACATCAAACCTATGGAATGGGTAGTAACAAAGGAAGAGCTGTAAAGCAGGTTAAAACGAGCTCCAAACTAGAAGAACCCTAGCCCAGATGAAGTAACCAACTTTTGGCTCAAACAGTTAACATCACTCCACCAAGACCTGGCGAACTGCAAAAATCAATTGTTCAAGTGATTGGATTTAACACCGCAATGGCTTACTTCAGGTAGTATGTTTCTGCTTCCTAAGGGAGACCTGACTAACATTCCTAAAAACTATAGACCAATAACCTTCTTACCTATAATCTATAAGCTGTTTACTGCAATAGATGCAGACAGAATATACGATCACATCGTGCTCAATAACATCATAGCAATAGAGCAAAAGGGCAATAAAAGAGGAGCATATGGAACCAAAGACCATCTGATGCTGAATAAAGCCATTATGGCCAGTGCTAAGCAAGGCAGACATTTCAGTATAGCATGGATTGATTATAAGAAAGCTTTTGACAGCATCCCATACTCTTGGATAATACATTGCCTTGAAATGTATAAAATAAATTCTGGTTTGAAAGAGTATATTAAGTTCACTATGAAAATGTAGCAATCCACACCCTTTTTGAGATATGAAGATGGTTAGTACATCATTCCTAACATTAAGATCCAGCGAGGAATATTTCAGGGAGATTCCCTGTCGCCACTTCTGTTTTGTTTGGCGCTTAATCCAATGAGTGCTCTCATCAACTCTTTGGGGTATGGATTTAACCTGAATTCTAAAGACTGTACCAACCCAGAAGCAACTTCCCATCTGCTATTTATAGATGATCTGAAACTCTATAGTTACAGCGACCAACAATTAGCAGAGCAGCTTCGTGTGGTGAAAAGCTTTTTTGACGACATCAGGATGACCTTTGGCCTTGACAAATGTGCTAAGGCAACTTTTTTCAGAGGAAAATTGAGCAAAACCAAAAACATCTTCCTTGTTGAGGGCTGTGACATCAAGGACCTTGAACAGGAAGGTATATATAAGTATCTCATAATATAGGAAATAATGATACTCGGGCAGAAACTATTGAGAGAGAAGATCAGTAAAGAATTTTACAGGAGATGAAAACTGTTATTGAAAAGTGCTTTAACGTCACGAAATAAGATACAAGCCATCAATAAGCTGGCAATTTCTGTACTCTCCTACAGTTTTGGGATTGCATGAGAAAGAAAGTAACAGAATTTGCAAAACAAGAGAAAAATCTCTTCAAATAATTAGATCAGCAGATGAGGAAAAACAAGTGGCAAATGTACAGATACAGTAGAACTTTTTCCGCCATCAGAACTTAACAGCCTGCTATTAGGTGAGTCACTGTTTCTAGCTCTTTCTTTTTTTTTTTTTTAATTCTTTATTTTCGTTTTACAACAACAAAGGAAAGGAAGACATACAACTAAGAGACAAATACATACATAGAATATGATACATACACCAAAGTAAACCCCTAACCACCTCCTCACGCCTGATTATTCTCTAGAAAACTAAAACATTCTCGAAGCGGGCGTGTACTGACATTATTGTGTTACAAAACCTTACAGCGATCTGAAACATTATTGTGTTACAAAACCTTACAGCGATCTGAAACATGATGAGTGTACATTAAACAGACATGTCGAAGCAATGAGCAGATTGTACATGATCATTGAGCATCTACCATTTAAACAAGCGAGAATGAAAGTGGGTATGGAAAATAGCTCTCCGAGATATCTGCTCATATTTACTATATAAGCAGACAAGGTTCCACTATTCATTGACAGTAAGTCGAGAGCTATCCTTCCAAGTCCCCGTAATTAAACAGATGGCTATACCCAGCATGAAATCAGGAGAAAGCGACCCTTCTTAGGAAGAGAGGGGACCCCGGCCACTGAGCGGAGTCCCACAGTCGTCCAAGAAAGAGGCTCATGAAGGTGCAAGATAAATGAAATACGACCCCAGACCCGCCCCCAGTAAACCTGTAGTTAAGGACATTCATAAAGAACATGAACGAGGGTTCCCACATCAGTATGGCAAGACCTACACTGGCCCCTGGCAGTTGTGTTCCATTTGGCTATTTTCCTGGAATATAAGAACATCTATGTGCAAAAAAGACGAGAGTTGAGTTTGGGTAGCTAAAGCAGATCAGGAAACCCGCATTATTTTGCTCCAGAAAACGCTCCAATGCACAGGGGTTAAAGTGGTGTGCGGTTAGCGATCCCAGGCTTGTTGGACTCTACAAGTGGCAGTATCTGTACCCTGACATAATAGTTTATAAAAGTTAGTTAGAGGCTACCCCAGGTGTACTACTAATAGAGTAAATTAGTTCTAATAGCCCATCCTTAGTAGGGACAGAGGGCGGCAGGATTGGAGCACTTTTGAGGCAGCATGTAAGCTGCATCAATTGAAAGTAATGTTTCGCTAGTAACGCAAATCCCCTGTATAAATCAGAAAAGGTTTTCCAACGAGCTGCAGAGAAGAGCTGCTGGGGTGTCCTGATCACCCTGGAGTACCAGGGTCTGGAAGTAATCATGCATGGCTGCTCGAATTTCTAACCGGAACTCTGGCTGAGTTAATAGGGCTCTATCAAAGAACCAGGCCCCCGGATTCCCTTGAAGTGCAGTAGTATGGTAGTGAGAAGAAATAGCAGCATGATCTGAAATATGCTGGGAGTGAATCTTTGCAGCGTCCACCTGAGGAACTAACAGTGTTGATATTAGAAAGAAATCTATGCGAAACTGGGATTTGTGAGGGGAAGAGAAGAAGGTAAAGTCAAGCTCATTGGGGTGTAGTAGCCTCCATAGATCGACTAGAATAATATCTTTGATCATAGAGGTAAGCGCGATATGACTCTTGGGGGGACCACTTGTCCTGGGCGACTATTTGTCAATCAGGGGATCAAGAACTGAATTGAAATCCCCCCCAATATCAATGAAAAATTAGCAGAGGCCTGCGCAGCCTGAGCAGTAATAGCAAAAGGGCAGGGTCATCCAGATTAGGAGCATGAAGGCATATACATGTAATTTCAAAGTTACCCATCTTGAGGTGAACTCTGGACCATCTACCCGCTGTGTCTAAGCAAGTCGCAACAATAGTAGCATGCAGAGATTTTCTATCCAATATAGCAACCCCACATTTCCTAGAAACAGCTGGGGAATAGGCGGCCACCATGTAAGGTTTAATATTGAGGTTGAAAGTTTCCTTCGAATTGAAATGTGTTTCTTGGAGGAAAATCAGGTCCGCAGCTTCATGACTTAGATAGCTTAGGAGTTTCCTCCGTTTTATCGGATTATTGATTCCTTGTACGTTCAATGAGAAAATCTTACATGGTGCCATCAGTCGATAATAGACATTTTAGGTAAGAGCGCTTGAAAACTTACAACAGAATCAGAATCTGTACAATAATGACATAAGCACCAAGTATGCTGGCCAATACACCCATATTGAAAAGTATGTACCAAAGTAACTTAGAGAAGAAGCAAACCCCCAATGAATATGGCGACCAGATGTCTGCGGGAGGAGGCCCTAGAGAGGAAGATAGAGACATAATAAAAGAAAAGAAACACCAGAGTCCATAAGAAACACTGTCTCTGATACTCGTCGAGGCTACTATGGGTAGATGGAGTTAGGTCCCAGATATCTTCAAAATAAGGCAACAAACCGCCCTCGACAGACTCTTCGCTGAGCCGCGGTAGATCCAATATGGTAGGCACAGCGGATATGAGAGTACTGGCAGGAATATTCTGGAAGTCAGCGCATCAAGTCGGCTTCTTTAGAGTCCAAAAACTCCGCTAGTAGATCAGGGTCCTCAAATGTTCTTGTCTGATTGTGAAGCGTGACTCGGAGCTTGGCCGGGTACATCAGGCCATAGCGTG
Source organism: Ichthyophis bannanicus (assembly GCA_033557465.1). NCBI lineage: Eukaryota > Metazoa > Chordata > Amphibia > Gymnophiona > Ichthyophiidae > Ichthyophis > Ichthyophis bannanicus. The sequence continues at coordinate 532,557,320 of CM066033.1, forward strand.
CTTGTAGTTGTTGAAGCCTCGGCCGAAATTCCAGAAAGCGCTTTCGGCGGTCAACCGTGGGTTTAGCCAAGTCAGGATAGAAGGAGACCTTGTGGCACTCAAACTCCATATGGCCCTTTGCCCGGGAGGCACTAAGAATTTGTTCCACATGTTGATATCTCAAAAGTCGAAAGATGATAGGCCGCGGGGTCGTCCTGTTGAGCGTTATGTTTGTGGGTACACGATGAGCGCGATCGATCTCCAATTCTTTGGTAAAGGTGATTTGGAGCAAGGAAGGGAGGATTTTACCTAAAAACTCCTTCATGTCTCCCAATTCCGCTCCCTCCGGTATGCCCACGAGTCGTAGGTTGTTGCGGCGCGCTCTATTATTGCCATCTTCCACTTCTTTCTGCAAGGCCCGCACCTGACGTTCAACTTTGTCAAGTTTGGACAGCCGGACCGCATGGGAGTCTAATATACTCTCCATTTTGTCCTGACGCGAAGAGAGCCCCTCTAGCCTGCCTTGCAGTACACCAAGATCTTCCCTCAGCGCTCGAAGTGCTTCACCGTTTGACTGCACGAGGTCCTTAACCCCTCTAATTTCTGCGAGGATTTCCTGCTGCATTTCGGGGCCCTCGCGCAAAGCCAGCCCCTTCTGCGGGGACGGGGGTTCAGTTTTGGAGCGTTTACCGTGAAAAGCCGCTGGAGAGCCAAATTCCAGGCGCGTGGGTTTGGTCCCCGCCATCTCACCAATGTGCCCCGGCAAGATCAGAGCAGAAATTCAAGTTTGTCCGGTGTTAATTCAGGATTCTGAGTAGGCCTCTCGGGAGCCTCAGCGTTATGCGACCATCCCGCTGGACATCGGGCTCCGCTCCCCGTTTCTAGCTCTTTCTTACAGAATCGGCATATGTCTGTTGTGCCAGTTTTTTTAGTACATGCCGTAAACCATCTCGTCCACAATCCTCTGTCCTGAGCTGCAACTATTAATCTTTCATCCTTTGGTTTCAGTCTATTTATTTATTTTAGGTTTTTCTATACCACGCTCTTTAAAATCAGTTCGGTTTACATTAGAACAATTTTGTACAGTGCAGATGGCGTCCGACTGTTACTTACAAGAAACAGGGTTTATAACTTGGTTAACTGGGGTAACTATATACAGGCTACATAGCAGCAGGCTACTTAGTTAAAATGACTATGTACAGGCAGATCAGCCAGGTCGGAGAAGAAGGGTGGGGACATGACAGTATGGTGGCTATTTACAAGCTCATGTGTTATATACAAGATAGTGAGCTATATACAAGCTCGTTTGTTATATACAAGATTGTGAGCTATATACAATCTACCTTTCCTCTACCATTCATGTGTCCATTCTTGATCGACAAAAGGTTCTTGGAGTAACACTCTGTATTTTCCACTGTATTTGTACATTTGCCACTTGTTTTTCCTCATCTGCTGATCTAATTATTTGAAGAGATTTTTCTCTTGTTTTGCAAATTCTGTTACTTTCTTTCTCATGCACACCTGTGTATTCTCACTCATTCCTTCTAATCGTTGGAACGCTTGTACATGTTTGATGATGGAGACAGATTCCGGATGTTTACTTTCATATTTCAGCACTTTTTTGTGTATTTGGATCTGATGATGCTGTCAGATAGGCTTGGAGGCCTATGATAGTAGCTCTGTAGGTGTAGTCAATTTCTTTAAGTCCTAGTCCTCATTCAGCTCTAGGGATGTACAATCTTGGCATATACTGATTCTGGTAAATTACTTCATGAGCATGGAGGAGTTTTTTTGTTCGCACATCCAATTTTTCAAGCTCTTTATGAGGCCAATCCACAATCCCAAACTGTAGGAGAGTACAGAAATTGCCAGCTGATTGATGGCTTGTATCTTATTTTGTGACGTTAAAACACTTTTCAATAACAGTTTTCATCTCCTGTAAAATTCTTTACTGATCTTCTCTCGCAATAGTTTCTGCCCGAGTATCATTATTTCCTCTATTACGAGATACTTATATATACCTTCCTGTTCAAAGTCCTTGATGTCACAGCCCTCAACAAGGGAGATGTTTTTGGTTTTGCTCAATTTTTCTCTGAAAAAAGTTGCCTTAGCACATTTGTCAAGGCCAAAGGTCATCCTGATGTCGTCAAAAAAGCTTTTCACCACACAAAGCTGCTCTGCTAATTGTTTCAAAATGTTCAAAATTCCATAGGGCACAAAAAAGGACCTCAGGAAATCTATTTCCCTACATCTGGGGAACCAAATCACCATAGGGTTAAGCAATAGATCTTCACATCACGGGTCCCACCCTTTTAATTTTAATATCAAATTATCACAATACCAATTACCTTAATAAATGCCTAAACCCAAAAAAATACTTTTAAGGGATTCTCAAAATTTAAAAGTGACTCAATAATTAATTTTTACACATTCCCAAACTACTGCTGCGATTCTCCAACAATTAATTCACTTCCTGAAAAGAAGAGAAACAGAATACTTTCAGAAAAGGATTAACACACACCACTCAAATAGTATCTAGTCACTTATCTGAGCGTCAGTTGTTTCACGCAGTTGTAGTATTCTCCATGGAAGTCACAAACAGCTTCCAATAAGACGGCAAACTCGCTCCACAGGACAAAACTAACCCATTAGGAGAAACTATCCAGACTAATACCATTTGTTTGGGTTAATGCAGCCCAAATACATGATCATGCTTTGTATGTGTATTAAATCTTACCGTCCAAATTCTAGACCATTCTTCAAGCTTCACAAGATCACAATACAGCTTATCCACACCTTCTAGGGCATCCACCCTACTTCAGATTTTGTTATCATCCATAAAGAAACAAACTAGCCAGAAATCCTTCCACACTATTGCTTACAAAAATGTTATAAAGAATTGACCATGGACCAATCCCTATCGCACATTAATAACATCTTTATCCTCAGAATGAAGGCCATTTACTATTCCCCTTGATGCCTCTCATTCAACCACTTTCTAACATGGTCAGTCACTTCAGGGCCCAGAACAAGGGTGTTCAGTTTATTTATTAGTCACCTATGTGGAACGACGTCAAAGACTTTGCTGAAATCTAAGTACTTTAGCACTTTCCCCAAATCCAACTCTCTAGTCACCCAGTCAAAATAATTAATCAGATTAATCTTGGAGGACCTACTTCTACTAAAGTCATGCTTCCTGAGATCCTGTAATTCATGGATTCCAGAAACTGCATTGTCCTTTGTTTAGCACATTTCCAATTATTCACCACAGAGGTAAAACTAGTCGACCTGTAATTTCCAACCTCTTCCTTATGTGTGCTTTTATGGAGAGGGACCACATCAGCCCTTTTCCAATCCACCAGGATCACTCCCGACTCTAAAGAAACACTAAAAAGGTCAGACATCAGAACCACTAGAACTGCCTTAAGTTCCATCAATACTCTTAGATGTACTCCATCTAGACCTATTGCTTTGGCTACTTTTAGTCTAGCAAGCTTCTTGTGAAAACTGTCTTCTGAAACATTTTCAAAGTCTACCACACTTCCATTCCTATTTGTGGTTGTTTTTCTGTGGTCCCACTCCCAGCTCTACATTTATGAACACAGAACAGAATATATTTGTTAAGTAATTCCACTTTATCCTTATCAGCTTCTACATGTTCCTCCCCTTCACTCTATTCTGAGAGTATCACCTTTGCATTTCCTCCTGTCACTAACATATCAAAAAAAGTCTTCCCCTCCCCCTTCCATTTTACTGTGCTGGTATTTTTTCTTCCATTTGTATCATTGCTTTCTTTTGTCTGAAGAAAGATGTAACAAATCTGCATTTTCTCTGCCAATGTTAAACTGTCTTCTCCTAAAATGAACATACCATCCTTTTCAAAAAGCTAAGCTTCAACTATAATCATTTCAGAATTTAAGATGTATGTTTACTAAGCTGGGTTAATAATTAACACATGCTATTTGTAAACATGTCCCAAATTCTCTCATTCTTAGGGGCATGTTAACTAAAGGTCAACACACATCAATGAAATAACACACACTCATAGAAAACCTTTAGTAAACATGCTCCTTAGAAGAAAACTACTATTCTTTCTTCAACTTGCCTTATTTTGCTTCCTGTAAGAGAGATCTCACCTGCAAAAATATATTTTATAAAAATCAGATTGAATTTAAGCTGTCTTTAACATATTGCTTAATATATTGCTTAACATATTGTTTTAGTTTCAGGAATTGAAAAGTTTGGGATGCTTGATTCCTTTATCTTCCTTCTTCTTGGTATGTCAGTACAAAAGTCCTAAGAGCAAGCTTTTGAAGCAGAAATAGCTATATCTATTTGTCATTTAAATTTTTTTTATTGAATCTTCAAACTCATGGGCCTTTGCAAGAAAGTAATTTACTTGTATGGCACATATTTCAAAATCTCCCATTCCTGCTTCAAGTATTGAGGCGCTCATGTTACAGATCAGTGAATTGAATTAATTTTACTTGTTAATGCAGAAATTCCATGAATAAGATGACATAGAAAGTCTTTATGAAATTTATTTTTAGCTTGTAATTATTTCTGTCAGTTTCACTTTCAATGTCAAGCCAATACATTTCATGAAACAGCATTTATTTCAAAAGGGGTGCCCCATGAACATACATACTTACTTAAAACAGAATTAACAACACATATTTTAAGGCTACTAAAAGATATAATAGAATAATGATAATAGATTATTGCTCCTCAACCTTTGAGGAATAAGTTCAACAAAGAATATACTCACCATATTGGAGGAAATGGTTTAAAGCTTGAAGGAGGTTTGTTTACAGCAAAAAGAACAGAATCCAGACTGAAATTCTTTTAGCTGCAAGACTGAACATTGCTATAGTAAGACAGTTTTACACAAGATATCATACAGACTTCTATATGCAAATGTGCTATCTTTTAGGCATGAACATTTCTTTTAAAACTAATAGAAAATGCAATGAATGATGGCTTTTTTCAATTTCTGAACCTTTAAATGAACTGAATGGCCATAAGCCTGGAATAAGCTCAGTTCTTCTTCACGCCATTCATTTTTGGCAGCATTGCAGTCAATAGGGCCAGATACCATGAAAGAAGGAAGGAAGAACTACTAATTACTTCATAAATCAGGCTGAGATTTACAGGGGTATTGGGGTCTCATGGAGAAAGTTGTGTGTAGCAAATTCCTAGCCAGGGCAACATCATTGGAATCCTTCCTCCGCCCTTGGTTTTCTTTCTTTCATCTCAGAAGCAAGTGAGAAGCAATAAAAACCAAGGGCTGCGGAAGAATTCCAATGGTTGTTGCCCCTGGCTAGGAATTTGTTACACGCAACATCTTTAACCTTTGCAGCTGCTCCTTTTAGTTGTTTTCTTAACTATTTCCCTTATTATATCATAGTCTCCCTTTTGAAAGTTCAAAGATAGTACTGTGGATTTCCTTGCTGTCATCCCTCCATTTATTAAACAAATACAATCATGCTATGATCATTATTGTCAAGTGGCCCCAGCACTGTTACCTCTTCTACCAGATCCTGTGTTCCACTAAGGACTAGGTCTAAAATGCTTTCCCCTCTTGTTGTTTCATGAACCAGCTGATCCAAGAAGCAGTTATTTATTTCATATAGAAACTTTATCTCCCTAGCATATCCTGCTGTGACACTGATCCAATCAAAACTGGGGTAATTGAAATCACTCATTATTACTGTGTTGTAAGTGTGTTAGCTTCCCAGAGTTGTTTTAGCATTTCATCATCCATCTCTTCATTCTGGTTAGTCACCCTCATTGCCATTGTCTGCCCCTTTTTACATGGAATTTCACTTCATAGAGATTCTACACTGTATTTTATTTCCTGCAAAACCTTTATCCTGGGTGACTCTATGCCCTCTTAACAGAGCACAACCCCTCCACTAATTTGATCTACCCTATCATTGTGATATAGTTTGTACTCAGATATCACAGAATTATATTGGTTGTCCTCTTTCCACTGAGTCTCTGAGGTGCCAATTCTATCTAACCTTTCATTTCAGGCCTCATTCAATTATGGATGTCCTGGCCCACTGTGTGCCTGGTTGGAACCAGACACACAGAGGTAGATGGGATTCTGATCCCATGGGGAATGTCTGACCCCGCAGGATCAGAATCACATCTAGGCCTATACGTGCAGGCTGGGACCCAATTCCGGTCAGCCTGCATGCATAGACTACTGCCCGACTAACTCAGTCAAGGAGCCGTGGTGCCATGGCATCTGGTTGCCATGGCACCATGGCTCCATTCAGGAGCCGCGATCCCCAGCCGCCAACCTGTTCTTCCATTCCCCATAGTCCGTCCCCCGATCTGACCTCCCAATGCCAGGATTAGGCTGCAGGGAATCTCCTGCACCCCCTCCTACCTTTTCCGCCATCTGGGCCTGCCTTCCCCCGCCCTCTAGGAGAACTTATTCCACCTCAGAGATGGAATAAGTTCCCCATTCAGTCTGCTGGCCCTGGACATACAGGGCCAACTTTGGAATCGGCCCTGTACGTCCGGATCCGTGGACGCCCACCACCCACCCTAACTCTGCCTCTGCACCACCCCTTTCCCACCCCTGTCTAGCCTCCCCATACAAACACCTTGTTCATTCGGTGAGGTTAGTCAGAGGTGCCAGAGAGGGCTGAATAGCGGGGCTGGATGTCTCAATGGGATGTCCATCCCCACTATTCACAGCTCAGAAAGACCCCATTAGTGTTATATATTTTAACTTTCCCATCTTATTTGTCAGACGTCTAGCCTTTGCATAGATATTTCAGTCACTTTTGATAGATTTGGGGAGATAGATAGCATATAATTTGTATCAACACCTTCTGAAATTTGATCCCATATATGCATGGAGCTGTGAGTAGTCAATTTTTTATGTATGTTGTTGTTAAGCGTCGTCAAATCGGTGTCGATTCATATCTTCCCTCTTAATAGTTGTCCTAACTGCATTTGGATCTTCCGTCAGGTGGCTCATTGTTAACAGAGTGGCACCCATAACTACTGTTATTGTATTGATCCATCTCAATGCTGTTCTTCCTCTTTTGCATTGACCTTTTACCTTGCCAAGCATGATGTCTTTCTCTAATGATCTCTGTCTTCACACAATGTGTCCAAAGTATGAAAGTCGAAGTCTTGTCATCTGAGCTTCTAAAGAAAATTTAGGTTTGATTTCCTCTAGTACTGATCTTTGGGCAGTCCATGGTATACAGTACATAATATTCGTCACCAGCACCATAATTCAAAGGCATTGATTTTTTTCCTTCCTATCTTTCTCACTGTCCAACTTTTGCATCCATATGATGTTATTGAAAATACCATGGCTTGGATCAGTTGAATCTTTGTGTGGAGAGAGAGACATCTCTGCTCTTGAGAATCTTGTCTAGGTCCTTTGTAGATATTCTGCCAAGGGCAATGCGTTGTCTGATTTCTTGACTGCTTATTTCTTTATTGATAGTTGATCCAAGTAGGTTAAAGTTGGCCACTATTTCAATTTCTTCTCCATCGACAATGAACTTATTGATTTTGCCAGTTGTCATGATCTTTGTCTTCTTTACATTAAGGTGCAGGCCCATTTTAATACTTTGTTCCTTGATTTTGAGAAGCAAATGTTTCAGATTGTCTTCACTTTTAGCTAGTAATGTGGTATCAGCATAGCGAAGGTTGTTAATGAGTCTTCTACCAATCTCCACACCTCAGTTGTCCTCACACAATCCTGCTTCTCTGGTGATTTGTTCTGGATATAAATTAAACAGGTAGGGGGAACATATGCAGCCTTGTTGTATACCTTAACTGATTTTAAAACATTCTGTTTCTCTTTGTTCCTTTCGAACTGTTGCTTCTTGATCAATCTAAAGGTTGTGCAAGAGAATGATTGAATGTTCTGGTATACCCATGCTTCTTAATGTGGGCCAGAGTTTCTCATGGTTTACACAGTCAAAAGCCTTGCTGTAATTGATAAAACACATATAGATATCCTTTTGATATTCTTTTGTCTTTTCAAGGATCCATCTCTCTCTCCCACTCTTCTCCAAGTTGCACTCCCTTGCTAATGTAAATCATGTCACATGTAACTGCCATGTTTAATTCTTATGTTCAATGCAAAAACAATTACCATGTAATTGTCATGTTGTTAAATCTAAACCAGCTTGGATAAAAGTGGTATAGGAAAACTGTTAAAAATAAATCTGCGATGATATCTCTCATACCTCGCCCTTTCCTAAACCCTGCTTGTACTTCAGGCAGTTCTCGTTCCAGGTATGGTTGTAGTCGCTGCTGAATAATCTTGAGTAGAATCTTGCTGGCATGTGGGATCAGAGCAATTTTGCGATAATGTCCACAGTCAGTCAGGTCACCTTTCTTCAGAATTGGTATAAATACAGATCTTTTCCAGTCAGTTGGCCATGATGTTGTCTTCCAAATTTCCTGCAGAGCATTGTAAGTATGGTAACAGCTGCATCAGATTGTTGTAACACTTCAATGGGAATGCCATCAATGTCCAGTGCTTTGTTCTGTAAAAGGGCTTTCAATGCTGCTTTGACTTCTTCTTTCATCACCAATGGTTCCTGATAAGGTACAGGTTGAAACCGCTGTTGGTCCGCTTGATCTTTATTGTATAATGACTCTGTATATTCTTTCTACCTTTTCTTGATCTTATCAGCATCATTCAACATGGATCCTTGAGCATCTTGTAACATTCCAATTCGAGGCTGGAAATTTTTTCTTTAACTCTCATAGCTTTAGAAAAGCTGATCTTCTCCTTTCTCTAATAGCTTCTGCTTCTATTTCCTTGCACACATCATTATAGTACTTCTCCTTGTCTTGTCTGGCTGCACATTGGAAATGTCTGTTGAGTCCTGTGATTGCCTCTCTTTCTCTTCTGGCTAAAGCTTCTCCATATTTCTGAGCAATTTTCAGTTTCTTCGGTCATCCATTTTGGCCATTTTTTGCTTTTTCACCTTTTGTAGAGACTTCTCACTTTCTTCCAGTACAACCTTCTTGATGTCCCATAATTCTTCAGGAGCTCTGTCATTTGTATCTAAAGCAGCAAATTGATTTTGCAGGCAGTATTTAAATTCTGGTGGTATATTCTCAAGGTCGTATTTTGCTACATTTATGAGTGGTTTGCTCTTTTTCAACTTTATCTTGAGTTTGCATACTAGTAGTTGGTAATCTATACCACATTCAGCTCCAGGATTTGTCTTTGTTGATGTTGTAGAGCTTTTCCATTGTTGACTTCTACAGATGTAGTAAATTTGATTTTTATACAATCCATTGGGATAAGTCCATGTGTACAGCTGCCACTTGTTTTGCTGGAGGAAGGCGTTTGAGATGAATAGATCTTGAAAATAAAATGAACATAAAAAGAATGCAATTGGAAATAATGCTGAGCCTGACATTTCACAGGACTTATCTGGTTCACAACTTAACTGGTTAAGTCCAGCTAAGAGGGATATTTGGATGCTCAGTTTCCCAATGTTTCAAGGTCCTCTTGCAATTTCTCATAATTCTCTTATGATTTAAAAAATAATAATAATAATTGTGTCATCCGAAAATCTGATCACCTCACTCTAAGTTACCATTCCTAGGTCAGTTATAAATATCTTAGAAAGTACTGGGCCTAGTACAGAACCCTTGGGCACTCGAATATTTAGCCTTGTCCATTGTCAAAATTGGCTATTTAGCCCTACTCTCTTTTTTCTCTCTTTTAAAGAGTTCCCACTCCACAATTCAGCACTGCCTCCATTCTATGACTTTCCTTTATCTGCATGTTTAATCATACCTTCAAAAACAATGACTTCCCTCTGCTAAATACATATTGGCTTTGACCCATTAAATATTGCCTAGCTACAGTATATGTTCAATAATGTTGTTCTTTATAATACCTTCTACCATTTTGCTTATCACTGACATCAGACTCAACTGTCTGTACTTTCCCAGAACACCCTTGGAAACTTAAAAAAAAAAGAAGTCTGTTGGCAACCCTCCAATCTTCAGGTACTATATTTGATTTTAATAATATTTTACAAATTACTAATAGTAGATCTGCAGTTTCATTTTTGAGTTCTTTCAGCACCCTAGGATGTATATCTTCCAGTCCAGGTGATTTGTTGCTCTTTAATTTGTCAAATTGCCTTAATATATCCTCCAGGTTCACCAAGATTCGTTTCAATTGCTCTGAATCATCACCTTTAAATATCATTTCTGGCATGGGTATCTCCCCTATATTTTCTTCAGTAAAGTTCAAAGTAAAAAATTAATTGCATCTCTCCGCTATGGCATAAGAACTGCCATCCTGGGTCAGACCAAAGGTCCATCAAGTCCAAGTCCAGTGTCCTGTTTCAAATAGTGGCTAATCCAGGTCATAAATACCTGACATATCTCAAAAGTAGCCAGTTCTATGCAACTTATCCCCAGGGATAAGCAATGGTTTTCTCTCGGTCTACTATAATAATGATTTATGGGCTTTTCCTCTTGGAATTTGTCCAAATCTTTTTAAAACCCAGTTGCATTACTTGTTTTTACTACATCTGATTAGTGATCATACAGGATCTAGATTAGGCTTGGTAAGCATCTCTGGCATAGTTTCACAGAATATCTGGCACAAAAACATTATTTCCAACCAATGGATCTGCAATCAGGATTTTCAATTCCACTGCATGTGAGACAACAATCCTGATGTTATCTAGTATCCCGCAATAGTTTTATAAGACTATCAATATTATTTTGTATTAATACTTAAAAAGTTTTAATAAGTTTTTGTCAGACCTTATATCTGAAAGCCGCTATAAATCAGCCGCCATCATTTCATTACAGTGCATTTATTCTGAAAGCTGTACAAAACTGATAAGCTTTAGTTTCTTGTTTCCCCTTATAGAATTGTTCAGTAACATCAGTTCTTCCCAAAATCATTTACACTATCTTTCTGCCAATTTTCTGCATCAGGGCAATAGTGCCATACTCAAAGTTTTACAATAAAATGTTCACTTAACTGGCAAGTAAATGCTATATCCTTGAGAATAGCACTCTTTCAGTCACCTGATTCTTGCATCATAATCTAGCTGCTGCTCTTGCAATGTTTTTCCCAGCTTTTATGTGTAGTCCCAGTTTTTATACTATTACAGAGATAACCTCACTTTTCTTTTTAAATGGCCGCTGCGTTTTCTCAAAAATTGTACGTCAGCAAGACACTCCCTCTGCTCTGCTCCAATCAAATTTATGTCTACAAGCCAGCTGATTATTCAAACCTCCTGGTGCTACCATATTCAACATATATATCCAGAACTGCTCTAAATAATTAAGATGTTTTTGGCGATTACCCCCTCTCCATTCCTCGGGGACATCATCAATGATTCGTCACCGAAGATCCACAAAGGTATGTGTTTTCTGCTCACAATGTTCTACCAACGGTGCTCTGACTACCTTTCTATTTAATCGGGACCGGTGTTCTCTTAAACGCTGTGTTATTGTTCTAAATGTGTGGCCCACATAACTTAATCAACAGGGGCATTCATTGATATATACTACCCAAGAGGTTTTACAATTGGTCTGCCTCTATGATCTAGAAGGGGGCAAAAGCGAAACACCAGAAACCACGGCCTGACACAGAGAAAAATGCAGGGAAACTTTATTGGTACATTTTTCTCTGTCAGGCCGTGGTTTCTGGTGTTCCGCTTTTGCCCCCTTCTATGTATTTTGCGGATACCTCCTTCTCCTGTTGGTTTGGTTTCTGCCTCTATGATCTAACAATCCTGTTTGAGAGGTATTTATTTTTATTTTATTTATTTGTTTAAAACTTTTTATATACCGTCTTTCTACGATTCAAGACGGTTTACATGGATATGCTTTCCAATCTTTTCCTTCTATTGTTATATCACAGAACTCACTTTTTTTTGTGCCACTATCCATGCAATCCATTCATTGCATGGATAGTGGCACAAAAACAGGGCAAAAAAATCTTTGAAGTAAATCTCTATGGCATGAGCCAATCGATTTATGAGGCAAAAAATCCAGTTAGCATTTTCTATACATCTGCAGATCAGACAAACAATGGATCAATCAGGAAACAGGAAGGAAGATCATTAGCATTGTTACAAACAGGCTGACTAGAAACAGCACTCCACAGAAATGTGATAAATCTTCTGCAAGATGCCTGCCTTGTAACCCAAAGGTCACTGATTCAAGACCAGCCTCTAGCTGTGAGGAAAGAAACATCTGTCAGGATTTATATTTGCCTGATAGCTCTAGTAACCTTTCTTCTATATTTTTCATTTAGGCAGCAGCCACAGCTACCTCTCTAATTAACAAAATTGCCCTGACATGAAAATTTATAAAAACAAAATAAACTTGTATTGTTGATGAGTTTTGTTCCTGTTTTCTGATTGGCTCAAAGTTTGTCTGATCTGGAACTCTATAAAATTGCTAACTGGATTTTTTGTCTTGTGAAACGATTAACTGCTACTATAGAGATTTACTCCAAATATTTTTCTTCTACCATGTTCCTGTGCCAGAAATTACATAAAACCATGGGGGTCATTTACTAAAGGGCATTAGCTGGCAGTACATGTTCTGATGCATGCTGAATGCAGTTTGGGAGACGCGTTGTTAGGTAGTGCAGACCCATGACAGTTAGCATGGGATTATTCCCATGCTAATTGTGTAACCCACAGTAGGGCTGCGAGTGGGCTGAAAGAGGCCGCTTTCCGGCCCAGCCTCTATCTTTATCCACTGCTTGGACTCACCCCCCTGCCACATCAACAAGCACGCTGAAGGCTTCCTTCCTTTGTTCCATTGATGACATGGTGGGGGTTGGTGCCAGCTAAGGCTTTCATCGGGGTCTACTGCCACGTTAAACCTGGGACCTTCAAATAAGGCTCGATCCCTCCCCATAACGTAGGCGGGTGGAACTTTCCCTCAGTTTTCCTGATTGCCAGATCAATGCTTGTTCACTCACACAATGCTTCATAAATGGGTACAATTGGTCGCAGCCAGCTTTATTGTTACCAAGAACTTATGGGGCGGGGGACCTGCCTGGTCACCTGAGCCAATGCAAAATTGCCTACCATACTGTCCTGCTTAGAATGTTGTTTGTTGAGGCATAGTGGAGGTCAGAGAGTGGGAGTGGTAAATTCAGTGCAATTAGTGTGTGTTCACACTATTCACTAACCTGTGCATACCTGGGGGAGGGGGAGTAAAAAGCTGCTATGGTGATTGGCTTGATTGGTGAAAGGGAGGTCTATTTAAGGGGGATATCTTTTTGGAGGAGGTTGATGAGACATGTTTGATCAGGTGGAGAGTCATTTCAGGGGAGGGAAATGCAGGGCGATTCTTGATGGGATTCTGTTTGACAGAAGTATCTTGAGGGGGATCAGGTGCGGGAGGACTCGGACCTATACTGCCAGCCCCTTTTAAAGATAGCATGTCTGACTTAGGGCATGCAATTTTTGCATTGCTGTGGCCAGGGACCTGTGATCTTCCTGGATGCAGCAATGAAAAAATAATTTACCATGCTAGTTACTAATCCTAGGTGCTGAGATGCCACAGGTTTGTGACTTACAAAGTAACATAGTAGCACTGTATATGACGGCAGATAAAGACCAGTATGGTCCATCTAGTCTGCCCAGCAAGGTGGAAAGACTAGGTGCACCTGACGCTTCATGCAGGCCACCCCTCCCCATGCCTTTGTTTAGGGGTGTGCCCAATGCTCCATGTAGGTCACCCCTATTTGTTGAGATATAAAAGATAGTTATGTTTATTTTGATTTTATCCTGTTGCTATAAAGGGATCCATTGTGTTGTCCCATTCCATTTTGAATTCTATCACTGTATTTGTCCCCACCACTTCGTTCTGGGGGCATTCCAAGCATCCACCACCCTTTCAGTGAAAAAATATTTCCTGACATTGCCTTTCAGTTTACCCCCTTGCGGGTTCATGTTATGCCGTCTAGTTTTACAGCTTCTCTGTCTTTGGTAAACTGAGCTACAGTAAAATCCTTTTATTTTTCAGGATTGGATACCTGTGGGAAAGAGAAGGTACATACTAAAGCCTTACCATCGGCACCTGGATTGCATGCATTGTATGCTGTTCTGCTGAGGAGGGAGCTTCTAGTGAGTTTCTGGACCGGCACGGAGGGGACAGCCTTGCTGGAAGGACCCGCTCCGGGATTAATAAATCTGTTCCGCTTCTTCTGTGACTGCAGAATGCGACCGCGGGGCACCATCTTAAGGGGTGCATCTAAAGGGGCTGATAGGCCCCTTCAGCGCCACAGCAGCAGAATTGTTATGGCATTCATTTCTTGCACTCTTTTGAGGTTTTGCTTCTTATTTCTGTTGCCTATTTTGGTTATGGGTAAGTGCGAGAAGAAGGAGGGGGCTATGTTGGGTGGTGCTATCAGCAGTGCTGCAAAGTTAGCAGGTCCGATAGACCACCACCTAGTTCCTCTCTCATTGCAGCCCTCACCTGATGGGGTCTCACTCAGTTCGGGTGGTAGGACCCTTCCACCATGTCCAGCCCCTGTGATGTCATCTACTTTAACAGATTTGATATCTCCAGATAAGCAGGTCATAGATTCTGTTGTAATTTCCTTTCCTACACCAGTGGTACAAGCTTGGTCTGAACCTGGTAGAGAAACTTTGACCCTGCGATCTGAGGAGGATAGTACCCTTAAGGATATATAGGGTGCTATCAGAGCCCTGGACGTTAAGTTGGGCTCGAATGTGCCTTCATTGTGTGTTTTTTCACAAGATACTTCTAGTTGTTTACATGCCTTGGATAAAAATATTACCCTTACCAGTCAGGTTGCTGCCAGAGTGAAGTACCAGCTCCCTCCAATACAGCAGTTTTATGCTACTCATATAACTGATTCTTTACTATTACATGCTAAGTTGGAGGCGCTACAGAATTCTATTCAGGCACGAAATTTGAGGTTCTTAAATTTCCCTCAGACATATTTATTGTCTGTGGATATATTACTTAAGAAATATTTTTCTGAAGTCTTGGGTTTTTCTGAGTCTGGAATATTCTACTGCATATTAATTATCTTCTAAGCAAAGGGTGGTTAATTCCTCTGAGGGGGGCTTCGATAGAAACATAGAAATATGATGACAGAAAAAGACCACATGGCCTATCTAGTCTGTCCTTCCATATCAACAACTACAACATTCCCCTTTTTTCCTTTAGAGATCCTCTGTGTTTGTCCTATACTTTTTTAAATTCAGTTACGGTCCTCTACTCTACCACCTCCACTGGGAGACTATTCCATGGATCCACCACTCTTTCTGTAAAGAGATATTTCCGCATATCACTCCAGGATCTATCCCCCTTCACCCTCATCCCATGTCCCCTCGTAGCAGAACTTGCTTTCAATTAAAAGAGGCTCTCCCCCTCAATATTTATGGCATGAGGTATTTAAACATCTCAATCATATCACCTCTATCCCGCCTTTCCTCTAAGGTATACATATTAAGATCCCAAAGTCTGTCCTCATATGCTTTATAATGAAGACCACTAACCATTTTAGTAACCACCCTCTTCACCGACTCCACCCTGTTCACATCCTTTTGAAGGTGCAGTCTCCAGAATTGCATATACTCCAAATGAGGTCGCACCAAAGACATATACAGAGGCACTATCACCTCCTTTTTTTCTGCTAGCCATTCCTCTCCGTATGCACCCAAGCATTCTTCTAGCTTTTGCCATTGCCTTTCTACCTGTTTAGCTACTTTAAGATCATCAGACACAACCATGCCTAGGTCCTGCTCTTCTTTAGTGGACAAAAGTACTTCACCCCCTATACTATATTGCTCCCTTGGATTGCTGCAGCCCAAATGCATGACCTTACATTTTTTAACATTAAATCCCAGCTGCCAAATTCTAGACCATTCTTCAAACTTAGCTAGATTCCTCCTCATGTTATCTGCACCTTCCTGGGTGTCTACTCTAATGTAGATTTTGGTATCAGCCACAAGAAGGCAAACCTTAGCTGATAGCCCTTCCGCTATATCACTAACAAAGATGTTAAAAAGAATCAGACCAAGGACAGATCCCTGGGACACAGAACTGGTAAAACTGAGTTACTTACCTGTAACGGAGTTCTCCGGGGACAGCAGGATAGGTCAGCCACACCTGGTGACGTCATCCGACGGCGCCGAGACGGAAGTGCTCTCTAGCTCAGAGACTTCTGAGCATGTGTGAGGTGATCCCACCTCCCGGTCCGCCCCTAGCCCACCAGTTGGTGATTAGCTGTGCCCTTAGGCTAGGGTGCGGACCTCGCAGACCACCCTCAGAGGGGAGGTGGGTGGGAATGTGTGGCTGACCTATCCTGCTGTCCCCGGAGAACTCCGTTACAGGTAAGTAACTCAGTTTTCTCCTAGGACAAGCAGGATGTGTCAGCCACACCTGGTGTCTCCCTAGCTGTAGGTCAGCGCTGAGGCTGAGGGGGGCCATGGCAGGCCGTAGAGCAGGAGGCAAGGAGGACACAGCAGGGATCAGTGAGGTGAACCTCCATATTTATTGTGCAGAACAATACGTGTAAACAACAGCCCTTACGTGAGGGGGTCCTCACAATAATGCAACATGCATTGAGGTAGAACGTAAAGTGCAATTAACCAACTGTGCAATACGAACATCATTGTGCAGGTGCAATTAACCAACTGTGCAATACAAACATCAACCGTGAAACAGTGCATTCAACAATTGTGCAGGGGAATTGTGCAAATAGACTACCAGGCAGAGAGATTATAGTGGCATGTGAACATAATAGTCATCTCATGTGGCCGTTGCGGCGCTAGGGTAAGCGGGCCTTGCTGCCGCAGATAGGACTGCTCGGCCAAAGGAGCTGTCCGTTTCTGCCTTAAGGTCTAGACAGTAGTGCTTCTGGAAGGTGAGGTGGGAGGACCAGGTTGCGGCTTTGCAGATCTCGCTTACTGGGACCTCGTGTGCGTTGGCGAGGGAGGTGGCTAGCGCGCGGAGTTGGTGGGCGCTAGCTTTGTTCGCCGGTTGTTCGCCGGCCTTCTGGAGGCAGTAGGCGATACAATCGGAGATCCAGTGGGCGAGCGTGCACTTGGTGACGGGTCTCCCCGGTCTGTTAGGGTCGAAAGACACAAAAAGTTGGGTTCCTTGGCGAGAGGTGGCTGTCCTGTCGATGTAGATGCGTAGGGCTCTGATGCAATCCAGAGAATGGAGGCGTTGCTCTTCGGGGGACCCGTGGGGCCCGGGGAAGAAGGAGGGCAGCTCCACCGATTGGTTGACATGGAAGGCAGAGGCTACCTTGGGAACAAACTTGGGGTGTGTCCGAAGGGATGCCCTGTTGTGGTAAATCCTGGTGTACGGGGGGTGAGCCACTAGTGCCTGTAGCTCACTCACCCTCCTTGCGGAAGTGATGGCGATGAGGAAGAGGGTCTTCCAGGATAGAAATTTCCCTGCTGCGGAGAGCAGGGGCTCGAAGGGCTCTTGCATCAGTTGCTGGAGGACAATGCTGAGGTCCCAAGAGGGGACCGGCTTCTGGATGGGTGGCTGTAGGTTTCTGAGGCCTCTCATGAAACGGGTCACGATGGGCAGGGAGGCCAAGGAGCCTCTAGGTGAGTCACTGCGTAGTTGGTGCAGGGACGCGATGGCTGCAAGGTGTACCTTGATGGACTGGGGTTTTAAGCCCAGGCTGAAGAGAGTGGAGAGGTAGTGCAGTACCAAGGGAACGGGGCAGGAGGTGGGCGGGATGTTCTGTCCTGCACACCAGATACTGAAGCGTTTCCACTTGAGGTTGTAAGACTTGCGAGTGGACGGTCTCCTGGACTCCAGCACTATGCGTTGCACTTCAGCGGGCAGGTGTAGGTCTTGGAGGCCTACCCTTTCAGCCTCCAGGCTGTTAAAGCAAGGGTCTGGAGGTTGGGGTGCCAGGTCTTGCCGTCGTTCTGTGTTAGCAGGTCCGGTCGCAGCAGTAACCTGATGGGAGGCTCCTGGGAGAGCTGCAGCAGTAGGGAGAACCACATCTGCCATGGCCAGTGGGGCGCAATCAGGATGATGTGCGCCTTGTCGTTGATGATGCGCTGGATGGTGGCAGTCAGGAGGGGGGTAGGGGGGAAGGCGTAGGCCAGTTCCCACTCCCCCCATGGTACTGCGAAAGCATCGGAGGCCACTCTCCGGGGAGAGGGGCGTATCGAGCAGTATAGGGGGCATCTGGCATTGGCTTTGGTGGCGAATAGGTCGATCCTTGGATTCCCCCAACGTCGGAAAATGGACTGCGCCACATCCCTGTGGAGCGTCCACTCATGTGGTTGGAGTTGCCTGCTCAGCCTGTCCGCTACTGTGTTCAGCTCTCCTGGGAGGTAAGTTGCTTGCAGCATGCAGTTGTGGTCCAGGGCAAGGGACCATATCTCGAGAGCTTCCCTGCAGAGAGGACAAGAGGCCGTGCCCCCTTGTTTGTTGAGGTAGAACATCGCTACCTGGTTGTCTGTCTGGATCAAGACTGTCTTCCCCGCCAGGTGGGACATGAAGGTTTGAAGCGCATACTTGATCGCCCGGAGCTCGAGCACATTGATGTGCAGGGATTGTTCTCTTCTGGACCAAGCTCCTTGTGTGCTGAGTTGGAGCAGGTGGGCTCCCCACCCTGTGTTGGAAGCATCCGTGGTCAAGATCAGCTGGTAACTGAGGGGTTGTAAGCTCTTGCCCACGGAGAGATTGGCGGAGACCGTCCACCAGCAAAGGCTCTGGCTCACCTTTGCTGAGGAGGGGATGCGGGTGGAGAGTGGTTGGGACAATTGCTTCCAGTGAGAGCGAAGGTGCCACTGGAGAGTGCGCATGTGTAGTCTGGCAAAGGGAAGGACTGCAGTAGTCGCTGCCATGTGGCCCAAGAGGCGTAGGATGTCGTGGGCATTGGTGTGCTTCGCAGCCGCAATTTTCTTCGCCATGTGGGTGATAATCTTCTGCCGGCTCTTGGGGAGGAAGGCTTTGGATGCGGTGGTGTCGATCATCGCCCCGATGAATTCCGTGCGCTGTGTGGGCTCTAATCGTGACTTGTCCTTGTTGAGGAGGAACCCCAGCTTGGCCAGCAGTGCCGTAGTCCTTTGAACTGCAGCTGTAAGCTCTGGAGCCGAAGGTGCCGATATCAGCCAGTCGTCCAGGTAGGGAAAGATGGCGAGCCCTTGCCTGCGGAGGTGTGCCGTGACCACGGCCACGCACTTCGTGAAGACCCTGGGGGCAGGGGAGAGTCCGAAGGGAAGCACTCGGTACTGGTAGTGGCAACCCATCGCTATGAACCTCAGGAATCTCCTGTGCGAGGGGTGGATGGGGATGTGGGAGTACGCGTCCTGTAGGTCCAGGGTAGCCATCCAGTCCCCCGCTCTGATGAGTGGAAGGATGGAGTTCAGGGAGTACATTCAAAACTTTTCCTTCACGAGGAAGTTGTTCAGCTTGCGTAGATCCAGGATGGGGCGAAGGCCCCCGCGCTTCTTGGGAATAAGGAAGTACCGGGAGTAAAACCCAGTGTTTAACTCGTTGGAGGGAACCCGCTCGATCGTCCGTGTCCTGATGAGGTGTTGTAGAAGTTCCGAGAGGGCAGCTTCCTGGTGCGATGGAGGTTTGCTGGTGGGTTGCATGCGCTGCCACGGAGGGGAGGAGAACTGCAAGCGGTAGCCCGTTCGGATAATCTGGAGGACCCACTGCTCCGTGGTGATCTCCTGCCAGGCAGCCAGGAAGCTGGACAAACGACCTCCTACCGGCGGGGCCGGGAAGACGGTCGTGACCAATGGAAGCGGATAGTCAGAAGGATGGTGGGTTCTTACCAGCCTGCTGGGGGTTCGCTTGCTTGTTCTTGCGGTCCCTTTGCGGTTGTCTCTGAAAGGACGATTTGTTGTAGTTCTGTTTGAATTTTGGGGTCTGCCACTGCCTGCCGGTCCCGTAGTATCTCTTTGATGAGGAGAAAGGCTTACGAAAATAGCTCCCTCTCTGTGACCAGGAAGGGCGTTCGAGTCCGTCCGCCGCTAGCATCTTCAGAGTGGTGCAGTCCTCTTTGAGGCCGTTCACAGTGTCAGCGACCTTGTCCCCGAACAGGGAGTCTCCCAGGCAGGGGGCATCCGCGATCCTGTCGTGCGTGTTGTCAGACAGGCCGGAGGCACGTAACCAGGCCCAGCGGCGGGCCGCAATGGCTGTACCCGCTGTCCGGATGCCGGTGTCGAAATTGTCGAAGGCCGTGCTCATGAGGTGTTTGGAGCATTCAGCTAGTTCTTGGAGCGTGGCTGCAGCTGCTTGCTGGGATTGCTTAGGAAGCGCGAGTAGCTGGCTCTTGAGGTCGGCTAATAGCGCGTCCTGGAACAACACATGCTGGAATTGATGTGCCGCAATCTTGGCACTCAGCATAGCTCCTTGGAATACCTTCCGTCCTAGGTCGTCGAGGAGTTTGGGATCCCGACCTGGCGGATGGTTGGCCTGTGTGCGTGAAGACTTGGACCTCTTGAGCGCTGATGCTACCACTATGGATTGGTGGGGTAGCTGGGGCTTATCGAAGCCAGGCGCTGCCAACAGTAGGTACTTGTTATCCAGGCGTCTGGCACAGGCATGACCTGAGGCAGGGGACTGCCACAGGGTGGACTGTTTGTCTTTGAGCTTCTGGTGGAGAGGCAGAGCCAAAGCCGGTTTGGGGCCATTGAGGTACTTCATGACCTCTGGGTCCTTGTCGTCGGAGGACTCCTCCTTGGCGAGGGCAAGCTTGGCAACGACTTTCTTCAAAAATTTTGGATATGTGAGGTCCTCAGGTATCTGCGGCTGTATCTCGTGATGCTCATTCGTGGTAGATCTGGAGGAAGGGGAAGCGGGCTGCTCCTCCTCTTCCGCACTCGCTCCTGAGTCTGGTTGCAATACGGGTGATGGACTCCTTTGTCCCAGTATGGGAGATGGACTCCTCTGCCTAGATGGTGATTCCGGAGTAGGGCAACTGTTGCCGTGGTCAGGTGAGTTTTGTACATCCAGAGAGGGTGTAGCTGCGCTCTCCTGGCCTGCAGTCTGTTGTACCAGGCGAGTCAGCAGCTGTAAGATTGCCTCTGAAGTGGTGGACCTGGCAGAGTTGCTGCTTCTGTGTCCTCTGCTGCCACTGTGCTTAGAATGTCTGCTGCCTCCGCGGCTGCTGGAGGACCTGCTATCCGTACTGCCGCTGCTGGAACGGGAGCGGCGTCCCCTCCTGCTTCTCTTGTTCCTGTGGGCACCTTTATGAGACCTGCCGCTCCTTTCGCGCCGACGGGGGGACTCCCGGCTGTCGGCGCGGCATTTCCGATGTCTGTTGTGCCCTCCATGCCGGCTGCCGTTGGAGCGGTGTCTGGCGGCGCGGGGAGACGCTGGAGAGGCAATCCTTTGTGCGCCGGCTCGGGGCGAAAGGGAACGGCGCTGAGACAGACTTCTGACGTCAGCGCTGATGCAGGATCCACTCTGACCAATCCGGCAGGAGGGGGAATCCCTGTGGGTGGAGACAGGCGGGGCCACGTGGGCGGCGCCATCTTGCCCTCGTTCGCTGGAGCCGCATGGCCGAGGGGATTGACCCGCAGAGCCGCATGGCAGGGGAGAAGCTCGGGAAGGTGTAGGCAGGCTTTCTACGGTCAGCGCAGGAACCGGAACGCTGGAGCTGCAGGAAGCCATATCGGAGGCCACGCTAGTGGTGGGGGGGCTTGCCCGAAGCACCGCGGGAGCAGCGGGAGAAGCAGATGTCCCCGGAGAGGGAGAAGCAGCGGAGACTTTTGCCGTCCGGGCTGAGGCCTTAGCGGGGGCTTTTCCTTTGGAAGACTCACTGCGTTTCTTCTCCGGTGCCGCTAACAGGTCCTTGAGGGTGAAGTCCCTGAGTTTCCGGGCTCGAGGGGACATCCGGGCACAGCAGAGGCACTCTTCAACGTTGTGGGACTCCCCGAGGCATCTTAGGCAATTCTGGTGCGTATCAGTCAAGTTCATTTTCCGCTTGCATCGCGGGCAGTTTTTAAATCCAGGTTTAGTCATGGTCTTAGGCATGAATTGGAGAGAGCTAGTAGAATCCGTCTTGAGGCGAAGGCGGAAGAATTGAAACTGGTGGGCTAGGGGCGGACCGGGAGGTGGGATCACCTCACACATGCTCAGAAGTCTCTGAGCTAGAGAGCACTTCCGTCTCGGCGCCGTCGGATGACGTCACCAGGTGTGGCTGACACATCCTGCTTGTCCTAGGAGAACATCCTTCTCCTCAGAGTGAGCTCCATTTACCTGTACTCTTTGTCGCCTCCCACCCAACCAATTTCTAACCCAAGCAGTAACTTTAGGGTCCATTCCTAGGGTGCTCAGTTTGTTTATAAGTCGCCTGTGAGGAACAGTGTCAAAGGCTTTACTGAAATCTAAATACGCCACATCTAGGGCTCTCCCTCTGTCTAACTCCCTGGTCACCCAGTCAAAGAAATCAATCAGATTTGTCTGACAAGACCTGCCTCTGGTGAATCCATGCTGCCTCGGATCCTGTAATCTGCAGGACTCCAGAAACCTCTCTATTTTCTCTTTCAGCAGCGTTTCCAATAATTTACTCACCACCGAAGTTAAACTAACCGGTTTGTAGTTTTCAGCCACATCCTTACTTCTGCATTTGTATAAAGGCACCACATGAGCCTCTTTCCAGTCCTTTGGAACCACTAGCGACTCCTACGAGGCATTGAAAAGGTCAGTCAGTGGAGCTGCTACAATGTCCCCAAGTTCCCTCAGTATTCTAGGGTGTATCCCATCCAGTCACATCGCTTTGTCTACTTTAAGTTGAGCTAGTTTCTCACAAATACAGTCTTCTGAAAATTGTTCAAGATGTCCCTCGCTTCTGTTCCTGTTTGTGGGTGTTTTCTGAGGTCCTGCTCCTGATTCTTCATCTGTGAACACAGAACAGAAATATTTGTTAAGCAATTCCACTTTATCTTCATCGGCTTCTACATATTCCTCCCCTTCATCCTTGAGTCTGACAATACCACTTTTGCCCTTCCTCTTCTCACTAACATATCTGAAAAATGTCTTATCCCCCCATTTTATTACATTGGCTATTTCCTCCTCTTTTTGAATCTTTGCTTTCCTGACTACTTTGCTAGCTTCTCTAAGTTTTTCCAAATATAGATGCCTGTCTTCCTCTCTCTGTGATCTCTTGTATTTCATGAAGGCTTCCCTTTTTCTTCACTTTCTCAGCTACTTCTTTCGAAAGTCATAGCGGTCTCCTTTTCCTTTTACCTTTATTTACCATTTTAACAAAAAGGTTGGTTGCCCTTAAAATATCCCCTTTTAGTTTTGCCATTTTTCTACATCCCCCAGCTGTTCCCATCTCGCTAACGACTCCTTGAGGTATTGGCCCATCTTGGCAAAGTTAGTCTTCCTAAAGTCTAAGACCCTCACTTTTGAATGGATTCTAACAGCCCTAGTCCTAATACTGAACCACACCATCTGGTGATCACTGGATGCAAAATAATCTCCCACTATAACATCAGAAACACTTTCACCATTGGTAAGCACCAAGTCCAGTATGGTCCCTTCACGTGTGGAGACTGTTACCAATTGCATGAATAGTTCTCCCTGTAGAGAATCCAGGAACTCTTTACTTCTAGATGATACTGCAGCAGGAATGTGCCAATCAACATCTGGCACATTGAAATCCCCTATCAGTAGCACTTTCCCTTTCCTAGCAATGCTGCGCATGTCTTCAATTAACTCTCTGTCCACCTCTTCCTCTTGTGAGGGAGGTCTTATATCACGCCAATGCAGATAGATTTCTCTTTTCCTCTTTCTAGTTTAACCTACAATGCCTCCTCTCTCCCTTTTAAGCTCTGTAATTCCAAAGCTTTAATAGTATTTTTTACATATAGTGTCACTCCTCCTCCCCTTCTTCCTACCCTGTCCTTTCTGAATAAAGTATAGCCAGGTATAGTATCCTTCCACGGAGAGAACATGCTTGCGGATCAGGTAGCCAGGTATAGTTACATCCCAGTCATGGTTTTCTGTGATTCATGTTTCTGTAACTGTCACTAAATCCAAGTCGGCCACTCCCACCAAAGCTTCAACATCAGGGATCTTATTTCCCATGCTAAGGGGATTTATACACACTGTTTTCCATATGTTACCCCTGTTACCCATTTCTATAAAGGTATTTAATGTATCACTTACCTGGGGGCTTTCTTCACCCATCCCCAACGAGTCTTGTTTAATCTCCATCTATTACTCAGAATCTCACTGCTTTCCTGGAAGATACCACAGATAATATAGCACACTGTTCCACTCTATGTCCTTCTTATCTGAATCTATTAAGATTAAAGTGCTTAAATCCTTTTTCCTTAAGAAGGATGTCTAATTTAGTGGACAGTGCATAAACATTTTTCCTGAAGTTTCTCGTAGTACAGTACGCAGCTGAAGAGGAAGCAATTTCTTAAATTAAAGCCCAATGTGTTGCCATTGGGTGCTACTTTCTTTTTCCGTTTCCCCTGCCGGTGCTGGGTCACTTGGCAGGGGAACAATTTTTCCTTTTCAAATGCCTCCCATCTTGAAAAATGTATAAGGTGGATAAAGGTTAAATGATTGATACCTCCTGTGTGGCTTTGCCTACTTGCCTTTTTTATTTATGACTGTTGTTCAGAATCAGAGGAGGAGTGGCCTAGTGATTGGGGCAAGTTACCTAGGGCCAGGTGTTCAAATCCCACTAGAGGACAGCAACCTTGGGTCTGAAGGACTGGAGTTTCTAGTCCCATAGGTGTTCCTTGTAGCCTTGGGCAAGCCACTTAACCCTACATTACCTCATGTACAAAAAACAGATTGTTAGTCCCTTGGGGACAAAGGAAATATTTATATAGTACCTGAATGTACAGCACTTTGACAGGTAGAAAAACAGCATATAAAACGAGTTAAATAAATAAAATTAGATCCTGTGATGTGGTCTACAATTCCTTACTTCTATTATTATTATGTAATCTTCTGTCTGTTTCTTTCTTTCTTATATTTTGGAATTTTTCCTTGGTGTGTCTTTGTAGTTTATGTAAAAGAATGCTTAAATAAAAACAAATGTTTTTTTTCCCCACAGCTTATTGAAAGTTATGACAGCTAGTAACTGAGGGAGCGCGGACTCGCAGCTCCTCCTACATATAAACTTTCCTTCTTTTCTCCTACATCACTCCTCCCCCCTCCCCCTGCCCCCCTTAACCCCCCTCCCCCCAAGGGGAACAAAGACAGACACCACTCCATAATTGGTTCAAAACTGGTCGCAGCTTTATTAAGCATTAACGCTTAGAAACATCAACTTGATTAACAAAACCCAACTACAACAGCAGAATAATGCATCACCAGCCATATTACTAGCTAGGTAATGGCGCCTCCGCTTTTGTATTCTCATCGCCCCCCCTTAGCCCCCGACTTCGCCATGCCATTAGCAAAAGCCCAGCCAGGGAGTTGTCCGGGTCGGGGGTACCCCACCCCCAGCCCAAGCTTATCCTCAGCATCCGGATCCCGGAAACCTCCGGGATCCCACCACCGGCGCATACGTCCTACGTTATTGCGCCGCCCCCCCCCACTGCCTAAAGCTGCGACCAGCGGGCATCCCTCAGAGCTACCCACTCTAGCACTTCCTGCCAATCATTCAATAAAAGATCTAAGCCCACAGGGGACAGATGCACGCCGTCCCTTCCGTACAACACTGAACAGTTAACATCCACCCAAGAATGCATGATTTGGTATCCGCCATGGTGACATACCCACCGACCGATTTGCCTGTTCATCTTTGTAAGGCCCCGCGACCAGCGTCGCTGATCCCGGCAACTCGGCCGTGGAATAATGTCAGACCAAAGCAATATCACATCCCGAGAATAAAAGCAGAACTTCCCATAAGTCTCTGTGGACGGCTCTGATCAGATGCTTGCAGGTCCACGTTGACAAGTCGTTGCCCCCCAGATGAATTAAGATTGAGCCCGGAGCACTCCGCATATGCGCATGGTGCCGCAGCAAAGGGAGCAACTGCATCCAACACAATCCACGCTCGCCCAGCCATGTGACGGCAACCATCGCAGGATCCAACCCCATGTTCGCCCCGACTGGCCGCACAGCTGCACGCCGGCTCGCCCAAAACATGAACGAGTGGCCGACAAACCAACAGCTCTGTGGAATCAGCCGGCGGTCTGCAAGATAAAAAACACAATTAGCCGCCTGCCACCCCCGCCCCCCCCCACTTTAGAAACGGACATAGCCCAAGAAGGCCTTAGACCGCCACCTCCCTATGCGCTGCACCACCTGATCAGACAAACCCGCTGCCGCAGCACTGGTTGCTGCGCCAATGCAGAAGGAATGCGCCGCGAAGCTCCCTGGCTCCTCGTCGATCCGTTGCAGAACCATGCGCAATACCGCCGTCATCTGAAATCTGGTCATGCTGCGTGCATCAGCGTGTATGAAAAACTCGCCCTCAACCGCCGGGCGGCGCCCCAGATACTCCCGCACTGCCGCCACAGAACAAGTCGACCCTCCAGGAATTTCCTGCAATAACACCCACAGCCCTCGCCCCTGCTGATCAGTTTTAGACCGCACTAAGAGTACCCGCAGGCTCGTGTCTTCCAGCTGGATATGAAGGAACAACAGCCCCCCAGACCCACCTACCCTTCGTGATGCAGCAACCAACTCCCCTGCCCGGAATGCCCCAAAGAACGCGAGGCAGAAAATGGCCTTAAAAAACACCACCTCATAACTGGACAAGGCAACCTCAGGGAGCACCGCACACATCCGCACTAACAATTCATGTGTGACTGGCCGCCTCATCTCGGCTGCACCCGCTCCCACCCCTGTAGCAATTTCCGGGTTAGGAAAGTTCCACTTGGCGGGGACCTACCCACCGCTTTCGCAAAAAACAAAAAACCCACCAAATGACTCCGCACCGCGGCTTTGGATAAACCTCTCTGTTTAGCTTCCGCTACATACTGCGCCAGCATCCAATCCGAGACAACGTCCAGCCGCCAGCCTTGTTCCACACTATACTCCTCAAGCCTGTCACAGCCTCGCTGATACGCCAACCACGTGGTTCGCGCCACTGAGCTCCGCAGCAAACTCAACATTCCGGGAGGCCAATGCGCCACAATCTCTCTGGAACCTTCCGACCGGATGCATCTGCTCCTGGCGCCAGCTTCCGAAACCACTCCCATTGCAATCGAGAAAGAGAGTCAGCCACCTCATTGGTGCATCCTGGGATGTGCCTTGCTCTGATCTGTACATTCAAATGCAAACAAGCCAAGATCACTTCCCGCATTAACTGCGCTACCAGCACGCACCT
The DNA here is from genome assembly GCA_033557465.1 of Ichthyophis bannanicus. Lineage (NCBI taxonomy): Eukaryota > Metazoa > Chordata > Amphibia > Gymnophiona > Ichthyophiidae > Ichthyophis > Ichthyophis bannanicus. Next base: position 532,584,576 of record CM066033.1, read on the forward strand.
TGGTGAATAATGGTTGATGACACTAACACCACCACAAGACCCTCCTATTCACCAAACGCTGGGGCCACAATTCCAAGGTCACCAGAATGGGAAATAGCTCCAAAAACACCACATTTTTCACTAAACCTACCTCATGCCAAACCAGCGGCCATTTCTCGGCACACCAGGCGCCCGCAAAGTAAATGCCCAATCCAATTCCTCTGGCTGCATCCATATACAATTGCAAGTCCCCCGTGGACCGCTCCTCCTCCAACATGACCGACGTGCCATTGAATTCCTTTAAGAATATGTCCCAAATCCTTAAATCCGCATGCAACACCTTTGACACCCGGAAGCAATGGTGAGGCTTTCGCAGCCCTGCCGTGGTTCGTGCCAAACGCCGCAGGAACACCCTGCCCATCGGAATGACCCGACAGGCGAAATTCAACGCACCCAGCAGAGCCTGTGCTTCTTTCAAAGTCAACTTACTGGATGCCCTTGCATTAGCCACCAAAACCTGTAACTTAATCACCTTCTCAAGCGGCAGCCGAACTACCATCTCCACAGAGTCCAGCTCTACCCCTAAAAAGGTCAAACGCTTCGATGGACCTTCCGACTTCCCTTCTGCCAGCGGCACGCCTAGCTCTTCCGCCAAATCCAAAAAACCCTTCACCAGGCCCTGGCAATCCCCAGACTGTTCAGATCCCACCAACAAAAAATCATCCAAATAATGGACTACATTCGCACAACCAACCTCCTTCACCAGCGCACAATGCAAAAAGGTACTAAATTTTTCAAAGTAGGAACAAGACACCGAACAACCCATAGGCAAGCATTTATCAAAATAAAACCCACCCTCAAACTTAAAACCCAACAAAGGAAAGCTATCCAGGTGCTCCAGCAGAAGCCTAAACGCTGACTCAATGTCCATTTTCGCCATCCACGCCCCCCGCCCTGCTCTCCGGACCAAGGCCACCGCCCGATCAAAGGACGCATAACGCACCGCACACTTATCCCGCGGGATAAGATCGTTGACCGACTCCCCCTCTGGAAAAGACAGGTTATGAATAAGTCTAAACTTCCCTGCCTCTTTTTTAGGAACAATCCCTAGCGGGGAAACCACCAAATTTGGGAAGGGCATCTCCAAGAAAGGCCCGGCAATCCGACCCAGCTCTAATTCATGCAACAATTTGTCCCGAACAATACCCGCCAATCGTCTTACGGACGGCACATTGCACGATGCCCTAGCTACTACCTCGCCCACAATTGGAATAACAAAACCCTCCCGAAACCCCTTGTCCAAAATTACTCAATCCCGCCGCCGCGGATAATATAACAACCGAGCCTACAACTCCCGTACCTTTATCAGGGTAATGGCGAGACGGACGTTCTCAGCATTACTTGGGCAATGGCCCGCCTGGTGGGGCGGACACTTTTTTGCCGCACTTGGCTGCCGAATGCCCTCCCTCACAGCTGGAGCAAGCATGTCGAAATTTGCAGTCTGGGAAAGGGCAGGATGCTTTGTTAAATCTCCAGCACACATCCCCAGACTCTGCTCCTCCCGCTCTCTGCTGCGCAAAGGCTCCTGCATTCCGAAAGGAATGACTTGCAGCCCCTTGTCCCGCCCCCCCCAACTTTCCCGCTCCCCGAACCCCCCACCCCTACTTTAGCCGACATTTGCGTCAGCCACAAATTAATGTCCTGAGCGCCCCATGACAGGCTGCGATTCTCCTCCATCTTATCGTGAAACCTCTCATTGTAGTTTAACCACGACCAGCCTTCATGCGTTTGCGCTGCCTCCAGGATTGCGTCCGCGTAAGCCAGCAACATCCCATATTGCTCCGGATGATAACGCCCCCACACGCTCACTAAACGCAAAAAGGCTCTCGTCCAATTCACTACATTCCGAGACACCTTCCTCACCCTACCTGCCTTCTCATCCTCCTTTCTCTTCCACTTACTATCCCCTGAGCGTCTTCGTCCTTCCAACAACCGGAAGATGTCAATGTACCTCCGCTTTCGTATCTTACTACGCAATTTTTTTGGGACCCCCTCCCACAATTCCGCATATGCTGCTAAATAAGGAGCCCCCACGCGCTGTCCTGGCCCTTCACCGCCTCCCTCCGCTACCACTAACACGTCCCCTTCACTCGAGGAGGAAGAAGACGACCTGCTGGCCGAAGAGGAAGTAGTATCCGAACCACGCCTCCTTCGCCCGCCACGCTTCCGTTTCCGATGGCCTTTCCTTTTTGTACCCAACGATGCCCATTGATGTGCTGAAGCCCCACCGCTGCCCGCTAAAGACTCACCTGCTGCCCCAGCTGATGGACCATCAGCCGCTGTTACTGATGGCGCCCTGCCGCCTTCTGCAATGGGCTGCTGCTGCATGTCAGGCTGCTCACATGCCATCTCCTCTCCCCCGGTCAGCTGGCTGACGCTTGCCGATCCCCACCGAAGCCGCTGCCAGTCATCAGAGGGCAAGAACTCCTGTCAGGGACCTGTGGAGATAAAAAAGGAGACACGGGGGGGGGCACACTGCAGGCCAAGCTGACTGCCAAGCCCCAAGCCATTCGGCCCCCGAGGAGCCCTGAACCCCGCTTGCCCAGTGCTCCCAAGCCCCAGAACTTCCTGCCGGCCAGAAAGCCCGTTGCCCCCCACCCAGAATAAGGGGTAGGAAAGCCCCTCCCTCTGACCAAATCACCGGCCTGCCCCCTTTGCCCACTACCCATACTCCCCCTAAACCATGGGGAAACCCTTCTCCTATGTGCACTTCCCACACACCTCCCTCAGCTGCTGCACCCCTTAAACTGCCCCTTGTGCATACAACCTCCGTTACTGTTAACCCCCCCTGCTTTTTGGCCTTACTGGCCCTACCCCGCAACCCCCGGCTTGACCCACCTCTGTTCACCTCCTCCGTGGCTGCCTGACGACCATTCCCAGATGACCACGCTCCCCTGGCCCTTCTGAAAACCCTCACGGATCTGCTACCACACACACGCACATCCAAACCACCTCGTTCCTGCCCGGTCACCGCGGTTACCTGCTCTGCCCCCACAACCTCCACCGATTCTGAGAGCGCTGCTCCCCTCTGCAAAGCCACCCCCCTCCCCCCGCCCCCGAATTCTCTGCCTGCCGCGAGACGGCATTAAGATTGCTTGCTACACTGCGACGAAGCAGACCGTCGCACACTTGCCTGCTTGACGCGGATCCTCCGTGCCTTGCGCTCCCGAACTGCCTCAGACCTCGCACCCCGTCAGCGCTCCTCACGGTGCCCCCAGCCGGCTGACCACCATTTGCCGAAATCTTCCAGCACCCTCAAAGATCCGCTGAACGCCGACGCGGATCCTCTGCGCCTTGCGCTCCCGAACTGCCTCAGACCTCGCATCCCGTCAGCGCTCCTCACGGTGCCCCCAGCCGGTGGACCACCGATTGCCGAAATCTTCCAGCACCCTCAAAGATCTGCGGAATGCTGCTCGATCCGGTGGACACCGCTCGCCGAAATCCTCCAACACACCAGCCAACGCTCCACGCCCGATCTGACCGGGCCGTTGCCGCCTCAGCACTTTGCCAATCCCGCCTCTGCCCAACTTCCAATTCATTGGCTCCCACCCTTCGGCACCAACCGAACCGGGAGCCAATGAATTTAAAGGTCGCACCCGCGGACCTTCTGGCCCCCCCCCACTAATCCTCCCTGCCACCTGGCATCGCCCTCACCGCGCTGCCCGGTTACAGGCGGCCGGCGTGGACGGGCCCCGCGGCCTGCATTTATACAAGCTAAATAACTGTTTTCCCTGTCACCAGAATGCCTCTCTGCCCTCTTCTTCCTAAACATAACATTTGCCTAGTCATTGGGATATCTAGCCAAAGGTTATGCAGTGGCTGGCCCTGTATTTGAAAAAGAAAAATATGTGATTGACACTATAAATAACCGCCTAAATTCTTTTGAATGTCAACCTCACCTTTATTATTCCTGTCACCAATTTGTCATATGATAAATTGCATATGGATGTGGAAATGTCTGTCTAAGCATAGACGACGACTCCGAGTGACCAATAAAGAATGGCCAGGGATCTCATCACTTCTGCACCTGTGGCTTCGCAATACTAAGCTGTCAAAGACAATTTCCAAGATTTACATTCAAAGGAGGACTTCCAAAAGATATACCTTTAATTTGAGAACTACGATAAGTTTTCTTTAATATTTGTTTAACCTTTTAAGTTATAGCACTCTTTTTCCCCCAGGAAAGCCTATAAATGTACTTTTAAGCCAGAAGAGTTTGATGTTGTTTCTGGAGAATGCCAACTGAAAATCGTGGTCTCACAGAACTTTCCTGTCAGATTACGTTTTTGATCATCAAGCTCATTGATTTTGTTTGATAGCATTAGATTGATGGAATTTGTATTGTCCCCTGAAATAAATGTGACAGCATGAGAAAAACTGGTGATCAGTAAAAATACTCAAAGATAAAATTAAGAATACAAGAGTGCACTAATGTTTTTATTTTCTTTTCATTTTTAGTAAAAATGAATTGTAGCAATTGCTTTTCAGCATTCTAAACTGTAAACATAAATTTAGGGGCCTTTTTATTAAAGTGCAGTAACGTTTTGCAGTTACCATATGGTAAGTGCCAAAATTACCGCATGCTAACTGCAAAGCCTTTGTGGTAACTATTGGGGATGTTCCCAGCATCTGCCCATGCACCTGCTGCACAGGAAATCTACCCCACAGGTTTACTGTAATGACAGCATAGATTCATTTGTCACCTCCTAACAGTTGACCTTAAATGGTCTATTCTATCTGTCATAGTAACACTTACTGCATGGTAAGTTAAGGCAAGGCAAAGTCTACTCCCAGTCCACACCCATTCTCTGCCCATTCCTGGACCCATTCTACAATATGCAGGTGAAGGCATATTTTACAAAGGACGTCTAAGCTAGAACATCTGAAAGAAAAGTTCAGGCATGATTTCACAGATGTGGACATGCCTAATATGGATGGAATGGCATTTGAGAACAGGGACATCGAAAAACCTACAGCAAATGGTCACCTACTGTGCTAAGACCAGAGAAGCCAGGGTTCAAATCGCACGGCTACTCCTTGGGCAAGTCACTTAACCTTTCATGTTTTCTACTCTCTCGAGTTGCTTTCAGGCCAAAACAAGCACTTTCCCAATGCCTATTTGTGCCTGGAACAGGTCTAAACTTGCAATGGAGACATCCAAATCACTAATCAGGCTTTTAAAACGACCATTTTTACATAGTGCATAAATTACTACTTGCTAAGGGGATTATTTTGGTTAACGTTCTACATCAGAAAACTGGCATAGAGAAGTCCAAAGCCACTTTAGAAGCCTGATCTGTGGACATCTAAGTCTGAACAGTGGTGCGCTTGGGGCTTTCCCAGGGACCTGGACCTCACTGCCTGATCTGTAACATCGGGCATCACATCTATTTTAGACCTACTCCAGGCATGAATAAGCATCAGGAAAGTGCTTGTTTTGGCTGAAAAACATCCAGAGGGCATACAGAAGAAGGTCCCCAGCACTCTGCACAACCACAATAACAGCAACAGTGGGATTTGAACCTTGGCATCCCTCTCCTTGGCCATTATGTTAACCATTAGGCTATTTCTAGATGTCCAAGTTCTGGACTGCTGTTCTGGGGATGCCTATGTTGATGCCCCTGCAGAGCCCTTAAGCGGTACATCGATGTCTGACAGGCCTGATGTTTTTTCCAGACATTCTGGCTTAGACATCCCAGATTGCACTTGGATGTCCTTTCTAAAATGCCCCTGCCCATGGCATGCTAGCATAGTAACTCTCAACCATGGATGTGGCTTAACAGCCACTAATTCACTTGGTAACTGTTTAATGCACTTTAGTAAAAGGACCCCTCAAAATATATTTGTTTTAAATGACTGATAATTTAGAGCAAACAAACATTCCCTGATGCCAGCAGTCCTCAATACCTTTTTTAACTTATGAGTCTTTATTCACTTCATTGGCTTTCTACTATAAATGCCTGGCACAATTTTCAAAAGAATGTAAGAGGCTAACTTCAGATTAATGCATACATTTTTTTTTAAAATTTCAAGTAAAGAAAAGGATTTTATTTGCCCTGCAGTCCCCAGGGTTGCTACAAGGGTGGATCATAAAGGACATTTTAGATGTGAACGTTACCTGTATTGCAATATTATGGATGAGGATGAAGTGTTTACCATCAACAGGCGTCTTTTTCATCTATGGCAGGCTACATTACCTCCTGTGTTTCTCAGTTATAGTATACATGATTCGCAGCCCATGCTCAAAGGTCTATATTAGGAAAACAACTCGACAAATATGTGCGAGACTCTCAGAACACAAATATAGTCTTTCTAAACAAAAGAAAGCACCATTGGTTGATCATTGCTAACAATGTAATCATGTATTTGGTGATCTGCACTGCATGGCAATTGATTTTATCCCTTCTACTGTGGGGAGGGGGGTGGAGATTGGGGTAAAGTGCTCCTTTTATTTATTTATTTATTTGGCTGTATTTATATACCACTTTTTACAGAGGTCAAAGTGGAGCAAAAATGGTCAAAGCAGAGCAAAAATGGATTTTTAATTTTAATACCATGGAACCTCTGAGTCTTGATAATAAAATCAAATGGGGCGTGTATCTTTAAAAAGTATGCGACGGCGGAGCCTGCAACGATCCAAGATGGCCGCATAATCCTTGTCCCCTGCCCGATCCTGCTAAGAATTTGCTCTCCTTGTGTGGTGTGGGTGAAAGCTTGCATCCTCCCTCGATCGGATATCGTGGGAAATGGCTACCAGTAAGCCTACCAAGTTGGAGTTTGGTGGAAGTGTAAACCAGGCCAACAAACGCTTAAAGCCTGACCCTCCCTCTCCGCAGAAACCGACGGTCAGCCATGAGTGTGGCGCGGGCATGCAGGTGATACTGCGGGAGATCAGGGCTGTGAAGGAGATGGTGTCGGCAAATGGTGAAGCCTTGGCAGAAGTTCAATCCGACATCCTCGAACTGAAAGAGCTTAAAGTGCAAGTGGCATCCATGGCGGCTAAGATGGAGGTCTTGGAGGGCAAAATGGCGGCGCACGAGGTGCAAGCACGGCAAGTGGAAAGAAACAGGAAGCGAATTGAGGCACTCGAAAGGAGCCTAGAGGATCAAAGTAATCGGGCGCGCCGCAACAATATTCGGGTGGTCGGGATCCCGGAAGGCGCAGAGGGAGCTAATGCCGTGGAATTCCTGGAGAAGTTACTGCCCCAACTCTTGCAGCTAAAGCTTGCTTACCCGTTGGAAATCGACAGGGCGCATAGAGTGCCGACGCAGGTCAGTCCACAACAGAAGCTCCCGAGACCTTGATATTGCGGGTGCTGAGATACGCGCAAGTTATTCAAGATCATGAATGCTGCCAGGGTGCGCGGTCCGATAAAATTCGAGGATCACTCTGTAGCGTTCTACCCGGATTCTGCAAGGCCACAGTGGAAAAAAGAAAACAACTACTGGCATGTCGGCCCCGGCTACAGCACCTACAAGCTCGATATGGCATGTTTTACCCCGCGAGATTGAGGGTGACCCTGCACAACCAGACTCGCACGTTCGAAGATCCTGCTGTGTTGCGGGCCTTCCTGGATGATAAAGAGGGCCATGGGGATACAGTGACCGGTGCTGCTGCGTGTGGAGTGGGAATCTGTCTGTAAAGTCGCCTATGGACTATATGGCGTTTGCTGGTGGTTGGAGTGTGTCCAAACTGAGCATAGTGAACCGGGCTAAAGCCCTGATACTCTCAGCGCTGCTACTCCAGTCGACCGATGTGGATGTTCATAGAGTTGGGCAGCCTGCCCCTGGCATGTGAGCGCTGGCTCATGGCCTTGTGAAGCGAACTTAGCTGCACATACTTCCTTACCCGGACGTGTAGGGGCGCCCAGTGTTGAATACCTCAGACTGGTTGTATGGCTGTTTGTAACCTGATTATTGATGTTTAAGATGTTGGATTGTTAGGTGTTTGTTGCTGTTCAAGATAATGGGTCTGGGGGGGAGTGATGGGAGGGCTATTGGGGGGGTCTGTGGGTTGGAGGGGGTTGGTATGAATGGTCAGGGTGGACACAGGGGTTAATATGATATGGATAATGGGGGGTAGGATGGATGGGTGCGTGGTTGTGTGTGGGGGAAGAAGGAAGGGGAGGGGGGTATGTCTCTTAATACTGAATTGTTCTTTTCCTTTGCTCTGCTTCTGTGGCTAGTCTCCTGTACAGTTGGGGGGGTCCTGATGTGTTTGGCCTGGGGAGTTCACTAGCAGGGGGGTAGGGGGAGGAGGGAGGAGGGATGGATCTGGGTACAAGGAGAGAAGAATGTATAATGATGTATGGGAGGGGCGGGGTTATGTGGTAGTCGGGATTGGAATGGTTCTCCCGGTTACAGCTCCTAGAAGGAGCTCACGGGTGTCCTCCTGGGATCCATTGTTACTGGGGATGGGATGTTACTCTTGTACTCTGTTTGTGGGCCTGCACAGCCTTGCAGCGAGGATATTCTGGTGCCATGCAAGCGGTGTGAAAATTTATTTCTCTGAACGTAAAGGGCATTAATAATCCGATCAAACGGAAGAAAATTTTAGTGTACTGCAAGAAGGAGGCCGCAGATGTGGTTTATTTACAAGAAACACATCTGTCGTCGCTTGAGTCGGAGAAATTGGGCGGGGGAGATTTTATGTTAGCTGGCCATTCCCCTGCGGTCGGGAAGAAAAATGGGGTTGTTATTCTAATCCGAAGGGCACTGACTCCAAAAATACTGCAGCGAAGGGCGGACCCCGGGGGTAGATGGGCCAAGGTGATGCTGCAGCTTGGGACCGGACGCTTGCCCTGCTGAATATCTATGGGCCGAATCAGGATGATGAGAGGTTTTATAAATCCCTGGCACAGGAGGTGAAAGACTGGGGAGCACGCGGAATGGATTTTGGGGGGTGACTTTAACTTAATCTTAGATCCGCTATTGGATCGACAGCCCTACCGGTCCCTTAGGAATAGTAGGTCGGCGACGATACTCGCTTCTGTCATGCAGGAGTTTGGGCTCTCGGATATATGGCGGCTTTGGCACCCTAAAGACAGGCAATATTCGTTTTACTCACTCCCTCACGGCTCACATTCGCGCATTGATTTCTTTTTGGTCTCCAGGTCCCTGGTCTCGGAGGTGACATCTGTTGACATTTTGGGGAGCACATCTCGGACCATGCAGCGATAGCCGTGACGTTGCAGCTGCGGGACTGTACTCTGAGGGGGAATTCTTGGCATTTCCCTAGGGAATTGTTGCAGGACCCGGAGTTCAGAGTGGAGGTTAATAATGCCATAACTGAGTATTTTCAATTGAACTCCATTACAGAGACCTCGGTGTGGGCATGGTGGGAGGCATTCAAGGCTCGCTTAGAGCGATGGTCACTAGTTATAAGATACGGGTTGCGCGGAAGAGGAGAGAGAAGATGAAGGACTTGGAGGCACAAATTTTAGCAGGGGAGCGAATATTGACAGAGAGATCTGATCCAAGTATCTTATTGCGTCTGCAGAGGCTACGCTACCAGTATAATGACCTTATTAGTACGGAAGCCATCACACAGATTCGGCAGACACAGGGAAAGTACTACTGTGAGGGCAATAAGGCCGGACATCTCCTGGCTAACACCTTAAACCCTCGTAGGTCTAAGCAAAGGATTAGAGGCTATTATTGACTAGAGCGGGGGTCTACATGCAAGGGATGCGGAAATCGCAGAGTGCTTCCGTGAGTACTATACGCGACTGTATACGTCAGAAGTAGCATCGGACCCAGCTTCCTTTCAACAGCTGTTTGCTCACCTCCCGCACCCGACATTAACTCCCTCTCAGGTGGTAGAGCTGGACAAACAGTTGGAGATGAAAGAGATTAGAGATAGTATTTTTGGCTTGAAGGGTGGGAAGGCTGCTGGACCGGATGCCATTCCGGTGGAGTTTTATCAGTCCTTTGTGGAGGAGCTTCTTCCTTATATGGTACTTTACTTTCAAAATCTTGACACAGGCCCCTGTAGTGGGTTCGTTCTCAGCAGCGACAGTGGTAGTCTTGGAAAAGCCGGGGAAGGGATCCGCACCGTGTGGAGAATTATCGTCCAATCTCATTACTTAATGCCGACTACAAAATCTTTTCTTCAGTTCTGGCTCGACGGTGGTCTCAGTGGTCCCCTCCCTGCTACATCCGGACCAATGTGGGTTTGTCCCTGGACGCTCCACGGCAGACAATGGGAGGCTTCTCGTAAATGCTCTAGCGGCTGCAGAGAGGACCCAGGACTCTTTGGTGGGGCTTTCGGTGGACGCGGAGAAGGCCTTTGATCGGCTGGAATGGGGCTTCCTAATGCAGGCGCTTGGTTGGTTTGGCATTGGGAGTGACTTCCAAAAAATGATAACAGTTTTGTATACCTCCCCTTCGGCGCGTATCCTAGCCAATGGCTCTTTGTCTGCACCCTTTTCCTTAAAATAGAGGGACTCGCCAGGGTTGCCCCCTCCCCCTTGCTTTTTAATTTAGCTCTCGAGCCACTACTTTCTCTGGTAAGGCAGTCTCCCTCAATCAAGGGGTTGGAGATTGCGGGGAAACAGATTAAACTTTCAGCTTATGCTGATGACCTCCTACTATTTCTGCAACCGGATTCTGTGGGGGAGGTCTTGGATTGATCGAGCGCTACTCGGCTTTATCGGGCTATAAAATTAATTGGAATAAGTCCACGGCCTTCCCGATGAACAAGTGGACCTTCTCATCCTCGGTGGACCGGTTTCCTTTTAAGTGGGAGGCGAAGGCCATCAAATATCCGGGGGGTTTCCTACTGATCAGCTTTATAGGAGACGGTGGCGGCGAATGAGCAGCTCCTGAGGGACCTGGTGAAGACTTATACGTTGAGATGGTCCCCTCTGCATTTGTCTTGGTGGGGCCGTTTGGACTCCGTTAAAATGATGTTGGTCCCCAAGGTGAACTACGTTTTGGAGATGTTACCCTTGGAGTTCCCAGCATCCTTTTATAAAGCATTAGAGCGCATGTTAGTAACCTTTTTGTGGCAGGGTAAGCCGCCGCGGATCGCTCTCAAGAAACTGAAGGCCCGTAAGCAGGACGGAGGAGTTCAGTTTCCTGATTTTCAGCTGTACCATGCGGCCCAGCTGTTGAAACAGGGCTCGCACTGGTTGGCTTATGACGAGGAGGGCCACAAACCCGTATGGGTGGAGGTGGAGGAACGGCTGGTAGCTCTATCCCTTCCCAGCTGCTAGTGGAAATGTCTCTCCCGGGGGTGGGGATTCTCCGTGCCACGCAGCAAGCCTTCTGGATGTTGGCCCAACTGGTAGAACAGAACGGGGCGAATCTCGGCTGCATCCCCTATTTGGTCCAACCCTAACTTAAAGATTGGTCGCAATCTCATTGTGTGGAAGGGTTGGCAAAGTAAAGGGATATGGAGGGTAGGTCAGTTGATTAAGGATAAAGGCTGGAAATCCTTCGAGGAATTGCGAGCCGAGTTCGGTCTCCCTCCGCAATGCTTCTTCCAGTGGACGCAGCTAAAACATTGCCTAGGGTCCATCCCCGGGGTTCCCTCCGCGGTGCTAGATCAGGGGGCCATGCTTCAAATGGTGGGGGCTTGTCTGGGATCTAAGGTATGGTGTCTAAATATTATGCTATCCTCAGGGATAGGTCACACTCGTCCCCCGGTTATGGTGGGCCAGCGCTGGGAGGAGGAGGTAGGTGGCCCTGTCTCGCCCAAAGTCTGGGAAAAAGGTGTAAGATTAACAGAGTAGTGAGGGCGGCATCACTATCCCAATCACTTTACTTCATTTTGCATAGAGCATACCTTACTCCGGTTAGAATGGCAAAATGGGGGGGGAAGGACTCGGGCAGTGTTGGTCATGTGCTGCTGCCCCGGGCACGTTCCAGCATATGTTTCTTGAGTGTTTTTACGTTCAGAGATTTTGGCGACTGATTTGGCACAAGATCGGGAAAATTTTGGACATACAGGTTCCGTTAAGTTGGGAGATCATTCTCCTTCGATCCTGTGCGAGCTCTCCTGCATTAGGAAAGGATAAGGAGTTTCTCTTTAACTTCTTGATGGCCATAGCCTTAAAAATGATAGTGACTCACTGGAAAGATCTTGCTCAGCTGGATGGCCATCACTGGTGGAACTTGGTATGTCTTTACTCCAAATTTGAGAAAGTGCAAGATGGCAGGGAGTTTGGGTGGCGGCAGCGCTTTGCTGCAAGGCTGGTGCAGGATGACTCGGAGGGCAAGAAGGAATTGGTTAATAAATGGTATTACTTAGACGGGTACGCAGCTCGAGCAATGGTGTAATGGTTCACAGCCTGTGTGCAGGATAAGAGTTGCTGTCTGCTTACGGTTGTGAATTTGACCAGTACGGATCCCAGGGGGACGGGGGGGGGGGGTTGGGGAGGGGGAGGGGTGATAGTGTCGTAGGGGTGGGGGGTGCTGTGTATTTCGTGCTTGTAGCACTGCTGTCAGGAATTTTTTGTATGGTTTTGTTGTTGTGTGAAATTAATAAAAAGAATTAAAAAAAAAAAAAAAAAGTATGCGACAACTGTGTCGTCCTCCCCCCTCTTTCCATGATTGGTTCTATACTGGTTTAAATCGAGTAGAGATGATGTCAGATGCCATCATCGGAGTGGAATTCTTTGTGACAGAGTGAAGTTAGCCCCGATGAAGCCTTTTAGTGAAACAAAGATCTTTGTAGGGCATCGTGTCCTCCTTCGTGGGATACTGGCAGAGTTCTAAGCGAAGTGGATTATATTTTCTTTAATGAATTGTTGATAATCCCCCCAGTGAACCTGACTATTTACTGTTCCACGAGTATCAGCTGGATACGGGTTGGTTACCTAGAGTATCCTATGGAGCGTGGATTAGATTGTTGCGGCTGAGCCTGGGCTGTTCTATTTCCATATTGCCATTAGAGTGATTTTCTTTCAAAAGATAAAAATAACTGAATTATGGTTTCTAAATTTTAAATTATAATAATGAAATATTGATTAAGGATAAATAATAAAGCATTTCAATATAAAAATCAGGAAGGGAAGGAGCTTTTTCAGACCCGTTTGATCGTACGGAAAACGCGATATAAAAATGTCAAATAAAATAAAATAAAAAATGATGTGGTGTAAGGTAACTCTCCTTGGGCAGGAAACTGCGGTATAGAGGGATACTAGCTTTGAACTGAGGTCTTTTTCTCATCGTGTTTCTCTTGTTCCTTATGTAATAGAACATTCACTGCCAGTCCCCCAAAGGAATTATTTAATAAATATATAATAGAAGACATAAGTATTAGAGTGAAATTAACTATCTCAGTATAAAGTCATTTCTAACTTAAGATAAGATAGGGATATTATAATATATAACTAGGAACGTTTGCTTAGGGTTTGTAAAGAAATGTCCTGCTGAAAGTTATCCACATAAAAGAAGGTAGAGATAGAAGCATTCTATGGGCATGTGTTAAACTTAACCAGAAAATCAAAGCTGCTTTTCCCTATGAGCAAATGGACAGCTGCCCCGAGCCCCTGCGTCATGCCCAGCTGACCATAGGTAAAATTTCAGCCCCAAGCACAGGCTTCTAACTGCTCTTCCACCACAGAGCCATGGACGCACGGCCACACCATGTTCAATGCTGCAGCATTGGCTGTAGCAGGTGCATCGCAGGCCCACTGAAAAAAAAGAAATGAAATCACTTGGGGCAGACAGCTGCCGGCTGCTGAGATTCACTCTATGCTTGCCAAGTTGCACTGCCTAGAGACAGTGTGTGACTGTGCAGGAGAAACAAAGAAAGACGTAAGAGCTGAGCACCTGTAGCCCAAGCTTGGCCACATGGCCTCATGAGAGTTTGGCTCGGCTAGCGCAGAGCGTGAGTGCACATAGACAAAGTGTGGATATATGGTGGATGCAGTGCTGTCAAGGTCAACACAAGTTGCTTGCTTCCGGGATGCAGGCAGCTAGGCTAGTGAGAGTCCAGAATTAAGAGAAGACACTCAAGTAGAAGTCAGCAGAATGTCCAGTCAGTTATGGGCTGTGTGCGTGCACAGCACAGGAGAGAACTTATCCGGGGCGAGCCAGGGGCACCAGAGTGAAAGAGGAATCCTGACCGCAGACAGTCACAATCCTAAACTTGAGAACTACTGATGTGTGACATCAACTTCGGCTAAGTGTTAAGTGTGTGTGTGCAGCGTACAATGTGCAAAATCACCTCCATCTGCTTCAAGTTCTGTTTGTTTTTGGCAGGGGAGAATATTTTTGGGCAATGGCAACCCTGAAAAGCCTGAGCTCACCCTGCGCCTGTCAGCAAAGACTTGGGTCACAGATACAGTCAGAGCTGTGTGAAGGATAATGAGGCAGACCAACCCTGCCGCACTAAATTAAACTAAAAATTCCACAAACGACACAAGAAATGGAACGAAACAAACATTTTTGGCCCGAACACCGCTAGCGGAAAGAAGAGAAAGCAATCTGACGTGGGGAGTGTAGAGCAGAGTAAATGAGATATCCACATCTGCCCTCCCCAACAAGGTCTTGGAAGAGAACAAAGGGACTTAGGGGTATGTTTACTAAACCGCAGTAGCAGACTCCGTCCGATATCTGAGCCGTGGTTTAGTAAACATACCCCTTAGTGTATGGATTGGGCAGAGGTGGCGAGGAGCAATGGGGCTGATGTTTCATGGGGACAGGTGTAAAGAAGAGAAATCTTAGTGGGGGGATGAATTCTCAGGAATTAATCTCATGGGGGTGCATTTGAGCAGGAAGTCATGGACTGGAGGACTGAATGGAGAGAAAGAAAAGCCTTGGAGGGAGGATTCAGAGGAGAGCTCTTACATATTTGCATTGTCCTCCATTTCTCTCATGTTGCACCAACTGCATGTGCAGTCTGGCTTCTCAGGATCTCCATATCCCTTTTTGTCTGTTTATTTACTAATTTGTGGTGACTTATTCTGCATTTTGTGTGCACTTGGCCCTGGATATGGGTTGTATTTTATTTTGGCAATTGAAGGAATGGGATTCTGCTAGTGGAGGAGGCATGCTACTTTGTTGTGCCTTTCTGTATAGAAATTTTCTGCCATCAGAACTTCACAGCCTGCTGTTAGGTGCGTCACTGTTTCCAGCTCATTCTTACAGAATCGGCATATGTCTGTTGTGCCAGTTTTTTTCAATACTCGCTCTAAACCATCTCGTCCGTAATCCGCTGTCCTGGGCTGCAACTATCAATCTTTCATTCTTCGGTTTCAGTTCACCTCTCCTCAAACATTCTTGTGTCTGTTCTTGATCGACAAAAGGTTCTTAGAGTAACACTCTGTACACTCTATTTGTGCATTTACCACTTGTTTTCCCTTGCTTGCTGATCTAATTCTTTGAAGAGTTTTTTCTCTTGTTTTGCAAATTCTATTACTTCCTTTCCTGTGTATACCTGTAGATTCTCACTCACTCCTTCTAATCATCAGAATGCTTGTCCAAGTATGATGACTGAGACAGATTCTGGACGTTTACTTTCATATTTCAGCACTTCTTGCGTATTTGGATCCGTTGATGCTATCAAATAGGCTTGGAGGCCTGCGATAGTAGCTCTGTAGGTGTGGTCAATCTCTATAAGTCCTAGCCCTCCTTCAGCTCTAGGAATGTACAGTCTTGCCATACACTGATTGTTGTAAATTACTTCATGAGCATGGAGGAGTTTTCTTGTTTGCACATCCAGTTTCTGTGTAGGGATCTGTGTCTAACAATCTAGCTTGATCTATTTCCCAGTAGGAGGTGCATTAGGATGCTTGATGCTCTTAGTTCATAGCTGTGCTTGTTCATAGTTTGTTTTGTTTTAGAGTTCTAGCAGTTAGTACTAATGTGATGTGGCAGGTTACTGTTTGCTAATCTATAGGGCCTGGGTAGGGTTGATGTAAAGAGATGAGGCACCTTAGGCGAACCTCATCCCTTGTACCTCCACCCCCGCTCCCCCTGCGGTGTCCATTGCCACAGCCACTGCTGCCCCTCTTCAGGACTTGCAGAAGCAGCAAGGGCCCTGTGGTGCTTACCTTTAAACATTGACGGCACAGGGCTGTTTGCTTCTGCGCCCTCTGACCCCTGATGTCAACTTCCTGTTTGCAAACCACCCAGCACTAACTGGATAGGGGCGATTTTCAGTCCACTATCCACATAGCACTTAGGGAGAAGTTTTCTAAGTTGGACTAACAGCATATGCTACTTATAATTATATTGCATGCTATTCAGTGAGACCTAATTACAAATAGTGCATGCAACTGTTAGCTCAGCTTAATAAATATGCCCCTTAGAGTAGCATTTTTGCTGTCCTAAGTTATGCGGATAGCAGGATAGTGGAGCTGAAAATCATCACTATCCAGATAATATCCTGCTCCACACTGATCCGACCCCTTGGACTGCCCTAGCACAATCTGGATAGCGCAGAGGCAGTCTGTGTTGATATTCAGTGGCACTATCCAGAATATTACTGTCAGCAACTGGATAAGCCCTGCTAAATATTGGGCCATAACTAAATTTTAGGTTGAGATTTATTACTGGTAATTTATTATATCTTTGAAGTGATGATTTTTCAATGGTCTGGACTTTTCTGTATTCTAAGCAACACATTTGTATGAAGGGAACTATACTAAACTGCAATTGCACATCTCATAGATAAATACATGCATATTATTGACTGAAAGGATAAGAAAAAACACTCCACTGATACTGTTCCTCATAGGAGGCTTATCAATAAACTCAGTAGTTTGGGGATGGGCCCCAAGGTGCTGAAATGGATCAGAAATTGGTTGACTGACAGATGACAGAAGGTGATGGTAAATGGAGCTCACTCGGATGAAAGGAAGGTGATTAGTGGGGTGCCCCAGGGTTCGGTCCTGGGCCCGGCACTGTACAATGTATTTCTGAGTGATATTGCAGAAGGACTGAATGGAAAAGTCTGTCTTTTTGCAGATGACACGAAAATTTGCAAGAGTGGATTCCCCTGAGGGAGTGGATAACATGAGGAAAGATCTACAAAAGCTGGAAGAATGGTCTAATGCTTGGCAGTTAAGATTTAATGCGAAGAAGTGCAGAGTCATGCACTTGGAAAGCAGAAATCCAAGGGAAATGTACATGATAGGGGGCGAGAGGTTGGTGTGCACGGACCAGGAGAAGGACCTTGGTGTGATTATTTCTGAGGATCTCAAGGTGGCAAAACAGTGCAGCAAGGCGGTGGCAAAAGCCAGGAGGATGTTAGGTTGCATACAAAGAGGAATTACCAGCAGAAAGGAAGAGGTACTAATGCCACTGTATAAGTCAATGGTGAGGCCTCACTTGGAATACTGTGTTCAGTTTTGGAGACCATATCATGCAAAGGATATAAAAAGACTGGAAACTGTTCAGAGGAAGGCGACCAAAATGATTTGGAGCCTGCATCAGAAGCCTTATGAGAAGAGACTTGAAGACCTAAATATGTACACTCTGGAGGAGAGGAGGGATAGGGGAGATATGATTCAGACCTTTAAATACTTAAAGAGAAATAATGAACAAACAAACCTCTTCCAAAGACGGGGAAGCTGTAAAACTAGAGGCATAACATGAAGCTGCAAGAGGTTAAATTGAAAGACAATGTCAGGAAATACTTTTTTACTGAAAGGGTGGTGGATGCTTGGAATGCCCTCCCGATGGAAGTGGTTGGGGCAAATACAGTGACAGAATTCAAAATGGCATGGGACAAACACAGTGGATCCCTTTACAGCAACAGGATAAAACCAAAATAAACGTAACTATCTAATTTCTCAACAAATAGGGGTGTCCTACACAGAACGGTGGGTTCACCCCTAAACAAAGACATGGGGAGGGGTGGCCTGCATGGAGCGGCAGGTGCACCTACTCTTGCCATCTTACTGGACAGACTAGATGGACCATACTGGTCTTTATCTAACGTCATTAACTATGTACTATGAAACAAGAAGTCAGCAGGCAAACAGGATTTCAAACAGGGGTTTGTGTGAATATTTTATGCAGATTTCACAGAAAAGAGACTAGCTGACTTGACCTGCAGGCAGGGCTGTATCAAGGGTATTAGGCATTCTAAGTGAAATTTCAGCCTTGCTCTTCCTTGCAAATAGAGGGTCATTTTAAAAGCCTTAGTTATGATTTAATGTCCAAAGAAGTGCATATGGAAGTTCAAATCATGGCGATGTCCTTGGAGCCATTTTACAAATTGCTTTTAAAGACGTTGCCAGTGCAGGATGGCCAAGTGGGCAGGGGTCATGGTGGAGGTGTGTTTGAGGTAGTGCAGTGGACTTAGACGTCCCTATCCAAGTTTCGACCTGCTCCAGGCAATAATAGTCATCAGGAAAGTTCTGCTTTTGGCCCTGAAACATCTAGAGAACGTAGAAACCACAGCACTCTACTATCCCCAGTATTCTCCACAATCACAATGATGGCATTGGAATTCAAATCCTGGCTTCCCGGGTTCTATGCCACTATTTTAACCATTAGGCTATTGCTAGATGCCTCTAGTCTCGAATACTATTCTAGGGATGTCCATGTAGACACTCTACAGACGTCCATATCAGGCATGTCCATGTTTGTGAAATCAGACCTGAACTTTGACATGCCTACTTTTTTTAACATATGTTCTAGCCTGGACGTCCTGGATTATACTAGGACATCATTTGTGAAATGTGTCTTTTAGCTTTTACATCTTAGCAGTCCCCCCCCCCCCCCCCAAGATGGTTTATTAATCTCAAATGTAATCATCTAAACACTATCACTCCCAGAACAATCTTTTAGAAATGCATATTTGGATATCACACTTTTAAGTATTAAACTTTGTTTTATAAATATATTTATATAATAAGGGAGATTTCAAAAAGTTACTTACAAGGGTACATGGACTATTAGCATATTGGGAAATAAAGGGAAGGACCTCTCCATAATCAAACAATGTGAGATGCAAAGAAAACCAACCAACAAGGATGAGACTCTCAATTATTCCTTAGGGGGTGCTTTATTAAGCCTGAGTCATTCTCCGTTGGCTGCTTTTCTGTTAGCATAATGCCCATTCTTCCTGCAGGTAAAAGTACACAATGAGGGCTGACTTTACAGTATGTGGCTGCAAGGACCTATTTCCTTGCTTTGCTTTGACTATAGCCACTGTTTGTTGTCCCCATGCCCTCCTTGCCACCCCCTCCCCCCCCCCACCCGAAGCTGCTGCCCTAGGCAACCACATAGTTTGTCTTGTGGTTGGGTCAGCCCTACTTGCAGGATGATTGAGGAAAAATGCTGGACTTAAATATGTTTTTCTCATTTCTTGCAGCAATTACCAAAGCTTCTGATAGTAGAAACATGGCTGGGAAACCCGAAGCTTTCATCATTGTTATGGCTTCTGCCTCTGTCCAGAGAAATATCCTGGTCTACAGTGAAGAACTAGCCTGGAGGTTAATTGCTTCAGGAAGAAGGCTGGTTTTGTATCCTGACCTCCTTATTCTCCTGTCTATCAACTGCATTTGTTATAACCATTTCCCCCCTAGTTTTACCCTATGAAAAAAAAGATTGGTTGGTGGAAGGTGTTTGAGCGGTCTTGATGGCCTTAGCAAAGGCCAGTGGTTTAAACAGTCTTTTCTCCTTCCATAATAAATTTGTCTTGAAATTTCCTCTCGGTTGTGACCATCAATACCTACAATTTTGAAATACTATATTTTATTAAGCAGAGGATTTTTTGACTTCATTGGATATTTTGCGAGCAGAGACATGCAGTGAGGCAGTAGCTCACACGAAGGCCTCCATATTTACTTGCATGCTTTTTTGTTCTCCCTATTGTTTGCTGTCCATAACAAACACTTTTCAAGTACCTGTGTGTGCCTGGCCCTCACTTGCTTTGCAGCTTGTTGTGCTGTGAGGGCTTGTGTGCTTCAGTGATGCTGAGAGCTAAACTATTGGTATTTTACCTACTGGCAGGGTCTCCCAAGATGGAGAGGTCTCAGCTGAGGTGCCAGACCAAGACAAACCACCCATCTGGGCAGCAGCAGAATGGGATAGTGTTGACGGCGGAGGATCACATTTCTGTGACAACGGCAACAACACCAAACTTAAACTGCGCGGAAGAAAGGCCCGGCAATCTACTTCTGTATCTTGCCATGAAAACCCAATGGATAGTTACAACAAAACAAATTGTGCTATAGTGCTGGAAGATGAGACCCCCAGGTCAGAAGGCACTCAACTAGCTACTGGGGAAGAGCTGAAGACTTTTCAGAGTAAAGCCAGCATTTATGAAGTGGTTGGATCAAAGCCCTTGGGACGTCTGACTGCTGATGTAGCTGTGCATGAAATGAGAGTCAGAAGCTGTAAAGATGTCTTACACATTGGAACATGGAATGTACGAAGCATGAACCAAGGGAAGTTGGAGGTGGTCAAGAATGAAATGGAACATGTACAACTTGATCTGTTGGGTGTCAGCAAACTGAAATGGACTGGCATTGGGCACTTTGCATCAGATGATCACATGGTCTACTATGCTGGAAATGAAAGACAAAGAAGAAATGGTGTTGCATTTATAATAAAGAAGAAACTTGCAAGAACTGTAATGAAATACAATGCAGTCAGCGAATGCTTAATCTCTATTCGTCTACAAGGAATGCCTATCAACACAACTATAATTCAAGTATATGCCCCAACAACAGCTGCAGAAGAGAATGAAATTGAAGAGTTCTATGAACAAGTACAAGCTGAAATTGACAGAACATGAAAACAGGATATCCTAATAGTCATGGGTGACTGGAATGCAAACGTTGGCAAAAAAGAAGACAAAGTAGTTGGAAAATATGGACTTGGCAACAGAAATGAAGCTGGACAAAGACTGATAGAATTCTGCAAGACCAACGATCTATTCATCTCAAACACCTTCTTCCAGCAACACAAGTGGCGACTGTACACATAGACTTCACCCAATGGATTGTATAAAAATCAAATTGACTACATTTGTGGAAGTCAACGATGGAAAAGCTCTATAACATCAAGAAAGACAAAACTTGGAGCTGACTGTGGTACAGATCATCAACTACTAGTATGCAAACTCAAGCTAAAGTTGAAAAAGAGCAAACCACTCATGAATGCAGCAAAATATGACCTTGAGAATATACCACTAGAATTTAAATACTGCCTGCAAAATCAATTTGCTGCTTTAGATACAAATGACAGAGCTCCAGAAGAGTTATGGAATGAGATCAAGAAGGTTGTGTTGGAAGAAAGCAAGAAGTTTCTACAAAAGGTGAAAAAGAAAAAGCGGCCAAAATGGATGACGGAAGAAACTCTGAAAATTGCCCAGAAACACAGAGAAGCTAAAGCCAGAGGAGAAAGACAGACAATCACAGAACTCAACAGAGATTTCCAACATGCAGCAAGACAGGACAAGGAAAAGTACTACAATGATGCATGGAAGGAAATAGAAGCAGAAATTATTAGAGGAAGAACAAGATCGGCTTTCCTAAAGCTATGAGAGTTAAAGAGAAAAAGTTCCAGCCTCGAATTGGAATGTTACAAGATGCTCAAGGTTCTATGTTGAATGATGCTGAGAAGATCAAGAAAAGATGGAAGAAATATACAGCGTTTTTATATGATAAAGATCAAGTGGACCGTTTCAATCTGTACCTTATGATCGGGAACCATTGGTGATGAAAGAAGAAGTTGAAGCAGCATTGAAAGCCTTATCAAAGAACAAAGCACCAGGCATTGATAGAATTCCCATAGAAGTGTTACAGCAATCTGACGCAGCTGTTACCGTACTTACAAGGCTCTGCCAAGAAATATGGAAGACAACATCATGGCCAACTGACTGGAAAAGATCTGTGTTTATACCAATACTAAAGAAAGGTGATCCAACTGACTGTGGAAATTACCGCACAATTGCTCTGATTCCACATGCCAGCAAGATTCTACTGAAGATTATTCATCAGAGACTACAACCATACCTGGAACAAGAACTACCTGAAGTGCAAGCAGGGTTCAGGAAAGGGCGAGGAACGAGAGACATCATTACGGATGTGAGATGGATCCTTGAAAAGACTAAAGAATACCAAAAGGATATCTATTTGTGCTTTATCGTCTATAGCAAAGCTTTTGACTGTGTAAACCATGAGAAATTCTGGGCCACATTAAGAAGCATGGGTATACCAGAACACCTGATCGTACTCATGCACAACCTGTGCATTGATCAAGAAGCAGCAGTTCGACCGGAACAAGGAGAAACAGAATGGTTTAAAATCAGCAAAGGTGTAAGACAAGGCTGCATACTTTCCCCATACTTGTTTAATTTATATGCAGAACAAATCATCAGAGAAGCAGGATTGTATGAAGACAACTGAGTTGTGAAGATTGGTGGAAGACTCATTAACGACCTTCGCTATGCTGATGATACCACAATACCGGCTGAAAGTGAAGATGATCTGAAACATTTGCTTCTCACAATCAAAGAACATAGTCTCAAAATGGGCCTGCATCTTAATGTTAAGAAGACAAAGATCATGACAACTGGCACAATCAACAGGTTCATCGTTGAAGGAGAAGAAATTGAAATCATGAACAACTTTAACTTATTTGGATCAACTATCAATAAAGAAGCAACAAGCAGTCAAGAAATCAGACGACGCATTGCTCTTGGCAGAATGGCTATGAAAGACCTAGATAAGATTCTCAAGAGCAGAGATGCAATGGCCAATCTCAACTACAGATTGTAAATAATCCAACCCACCAACGAGGGAATGTTCTCGATCTTATCTTTGTTCCGCCCAATGACACACTCACAAAGTGTAAATTTGATCTTTCAATCACCCCGGTCCCCTGGTCAGATAACATTCAATATGCCATCACAAGAAGAGACCATCAGCCGTACAAATATACAGTCAACAGCCAACTCAGTATGATTCAAACCATTTGACAAGGAAGATATTATGAATCATGTCCTCCCAAAACTGGCTCAGCCATCAGCCAACATAAATAACATGGTTTCAAATTGGAATGACACCCTTAACCTGTACTCAAAACTGCCGTCCACTGACAAACAATCAACATCAGTTATCCATGCAGATAAAAGGCTGTCAGCCCCGTGGTTCTCTCCAGAACTTAGAAAGTCCCTTCTACTCCTGAGGAAACTAGAGAGAAAATGGTGTAAATCCCATAAAACGTTTGACCAAGCCGCATACTTAACCCATCCAAAAACTCATCGAGAAGCAGTCTGGGACAAGAGAAAAGTTTTCCATTCTGAGCTCCTCAACCGTTCTTTAAACAAGCCATGAGACCTATTCAACCTAGTAAAATCTCTAACCACGGAACCATCACAACCACAACAAGAACAAATACATCCCCAAACATACGCTAACTACATCCAATCTAAAGCCATCAAAACAACAACAGCCCCCAATTCAGAACCTACCCGGCCTCCTGGGCACCAGAACCCACTCACCAAGCTCTCTTCTCCTTCCGAAAAAACATTGAAGACATCATCACCAACATAAATACCACCACAGTGCCAAACGACCCATGCCCAGCACACTGGATAAGAGCAATGCGTGCAGAATTCAGCCCTTTCATATCAGATATCATAAATCAATCCTTCTCAACAGGAATATTCCCATCTGCTCTTAAGCAGACGTCCATCAGACCACTGCTAAAGAACAACCAACTGGATCCAACGAAGGAGGAATCCTACCGGCCGATCTCCAGTATCCCACTACTATCAAAAATTATTGAAAAGGTGACCCAGAGACAGATCCAACAACACATTGATATCGCATCACCATTAGACCCCAGCCAACATGGATTCAGGGAAGCTCACGGAATTGAAACACTTCTCACCTCCCTAACTAACACTCTCATTGGTGGGATTGATAACATCAAAATGGGCTTTGTGCAATCTTCCTTGACATTTCCGCAGCGTTTGATTCAGTGGACCATGACAAACTTCTAACCCAACTCCATCAGAAGGGAATCCATGGGTTAACATGGGCTTGGTGTAAATCTTACCTAGAAGAGAGATGGCAACAAGTTCGGGTCGGATCAACTACTTCGGAACCTTTACAGCTGAAGCAAGGAGTACCCCAAGGCTCCTCCCTTTCAGTGCTGCTCTTTAATATATATATGCAGCTGATTTGCGAAATCACCCGCTCCTATGGTATATCATGTCTAATCTACGCAGATGATGTGCTGATATTTACTTCGATCAATGTCACGCTCCCAGATTATACAGTACTAGTAGAGTGCTTCAACGCAATAACAGACTGGCTCCTCACTCAAAACATGCGAATAAATTTCAAAAAAACCGAGGCACTAATCATCACGAAAAACAAAGGATTCTCACCCCCGGCGACCCTAAAAGTATGGGACGCAGAACTGCCAATCAAGTCCTCCATAAGATACCTAGGCATAACACTGGATAATCGACTAGACTTCAAAGAACACATAAACCACACGGTAAAAACCATCTATTTCAAGATCAGGACCCTCCGACACCTGAAAAACATGCTCGACCCTGACAACTTCCGTACAATATTCCAGGCGATAGTCACCCCCCACTTTGACTACGCAAACATCATACTCCACGGCCTCCTAAAAAGTACCATAAACACACTACAATTAGCCATGAATGCCGCTGCCCGGGTATTATGTGGAGTATCAAGAAGAGACCACACGACCCCCATCCTAAGGGAACTTCACTGGCTCCCGATAAGCTGCAGGATTACATATAAAGTACTGCTCATCACATTCAAAGACATTAACAAAATAGCCCCCCTCCCACCCTCAATCACAACACTCCTCAATCACACCTCCAATATTAGACCTAGGAGATCAGTTGCAACTAATAAACTAGCCATACCCACAGAATCCACAAAATGCACAGTCGCAACTTCTAACAGAGCATTCGCACACTACGCCCCCAGACGCTGGAACAACCTTCCACCCACAATTAGATCAATCACGGACCTCAAGCAATTCCGAAAAGCTTTAAAGCACCACCTGTTCCTTATACACTTCTCTCAAAACCATAACCCCTCTCCGACTCCCCCAACACAACTGAATACCTCAGTATGAGGCCGCAATTGTTCTGTCGCACGTCACACATTATGTAAATAGAACACTATCACTGTATAAAGTTGTAATAACATAAATGTACAAAGTTTCCCAAAGTTTTTATCCTGGTTAATTTCCCTGTTATATGTAAACTCATGCCTGCCTATTGCTGTTCGTGAGTAGTTTTGTTCACTGTAAACCGCGCTGATGATAAAGAGTGTGGTATAAAAGAACTGTTAAATAAATAAAGTAAATAAAAAATGTCTCTCTCCATACAAAGATTCGACTTGTTCAAGCCATGGCATTTTTAATAACATCATATGGATGTGAAAGCTGGACAGTGAAAAAGATAGACAGGAAGAAAATTGATGCCTTTGAATTATGGTGCTGGCGGCGAATACTGTGTATACCATGGACTGCCCGAAGAACAAACCAGTCGGTACTAGAGGAGATCAAACCTAAGCTTTCTTTAGAAGCTCAGATGACAAGACTTCGACTTTCATACTTTGGACACATCATGCGAAGAGAGAGATCATTAGAGAAAGACATCATGCTTGGCAAGATAGAAGGTCAATGCAAAAGTGGAAGGCCAGCAATGAAATGGATCAATACAATAACAGCAGCTATGGGTACCAGTCTGTCAACAATGAGCCGCCTGACTCAAGACCGAAGACAATTTAGGATAGCTATCCAGAGGGTCACCATGAGTCGACTCTGACTCAACGGCACTTAAAAACAACATGTGTGCCTAGGAGCAGGTATAGGCATTGAGATGTCCGCAGGTGATCATAAAGATACAGCACAGTTCTAAAATAAGACTTACATGTGGATATTTTATAGATCACCATAGAAATGCCTCTGCCACACCCCTATGCAACATAGACATTATCGCACTGGACATGTGTAAATATGGTCCTTCCTAAAATGGTTTTTGGGACATGGATACGATTGGCACGTCTGAATGGGCATTTTCAGATGTGCAAATCACAAATTTTTAAAATGACCCCCACGATTAACATAAAATTGATACAATAAAATGGACATTAAAATCAACCATTCTCTAAAACAATTGAAAGTATCTTAACTCCAGTCAAACCATTACCTACACATAAGTCAACCATTAATTAAAACCAAAGTATCTCATAAAAACATAAGATATATCATACTGGGTCAGCGGCATCAACCGCAGCAATGTACATGTGGCACTGCACCTCTAGGTTCTAGGATCTCTGAATGACATCCCTGTCACATATTTAGAATACCCAGATCTATGGGCAATTCATGTTCTGATGATCCATGCCTTGCCACACCAATGCAATAGGCACATGCTCTGAACATTCCTTCCTCACTAAAGCCATCTGCAACATGATGATCGGCTGCATGCACATGCATGTGATTATCTAGGATATGGAAGCACTGGCAACATATTGACTGTGGCAATCCATCCATTCCACCCAAGATGCTCTGTACAGTCCAAGGATCAACCATACCAGTCTCCACAAAGCTCCATTGGGTACCCTGGACACACAGCAGAATGCCAAGGATACAGCTGGACGCTGTCTAACCGATGATTGATTGTTTAAACATTCAGTTGGATGTCCAAGACATGAGGATGCACTGGTGAATGGTTAATTTTGAATGTTGGGATGCCCAATTCTGGGACATGCATATGCAAGGCAACAGAGTATGTGCATATTGCTGGATGTGCTATGTAGGTATTCTACAGATGGCAGAGGATGGGAGTCATAGACCCCAAAGCAATAGTCTCGAGTAGGAAGGAGAACCTCTGTGCAGGAGAGGTGGAAATGTTGATGCATCCTAGCCCCGCCCTGGCATTGCCCCAGAATGCCCTTGGATATGCCCATTTTGGGATATAAGTATTTGTACACACCGGTTACGGGGGCATCCCAATTTTCCCACTTCTGTGATTCCATTTTCTATGTCCCAGCCTTGAAGATGTCCATCTCACTCTTTTTAGACAGCCAACTCATGTCCATCTCTTGCAAAATAATCCCCCCAAGAGCATTATTAGGTTATGTACTATGTGGCACAATAAAGACACATAAAGACAACCCAGTCCCTGTCCATTTGCAAAAAAATGCTTGGGATGAGTAGGTATAAAAATGGTTGTAAAAGGAAAGAAGGGAGTTCGGGTGAGATCAGCTGTGGCAGAAGAACAGAGAAGGGACAGGTCATTCCAGGAGTATGTCTATGGCCTCCAGGAGTCCACCAACCATGCTGATTTTTTCACAATGAGAATATCAAGAGCTGCAGCTTCCAATGCAATTGTTAAAGAGCAGTTGTTAAGTCCCATCCCCACTGAGGGGCAAAGGAAGGCAGAGATAAAGCAGGGTGGGGGGGAGGGGGCAGGGGAGAAGCAATAGATAAAAGTGACAGAGTTGTGCAGCAAGTGTGACCTCTTCTCTGGCAGATAAAGAACCTAATAAATCCTCATGTTACGGATTTCCTTCCGAATCATCAGATATTGAAAGTTTAATGGTTGAAGAGGATCTTGAAGATCTTATTAGTATGCTAAATAGTGAGAAGGTAGGAAATGATATTGGCACTGTCAGGGCCAAGAACACCCTACAGATAGAGCAGACAGAGTATGGGAAGGATGCTCTTGGCCTTTCATCCGCTCCTCGCCTTCAGCCTCAAGTCCAGAAGCAGCTGCAACAGCAGCAGCCCTCCCCCTAAAGGAAGTGGAGCAGAAGCCTTATAAACCTTGAAGGTATGGAAGCATTTTAAAGTGTCTCTGAAGGTCTGTGGTATAGAGAGTGCAATTACAGCAGAAAGCATGTCAACAGAGTAAAGCTGATACTGCATTCCATTGTTGATAAGATGATCAATCATTTGCAGAAACAGCACCCTTTCTAGCTCAGTACAAAGGAGGGGGAAGATCGCAAGCTGGGGATTTGATCCAGCAGTGAGAATAGCAGCATCACGAAACTACAGAGAAAAGGAAATCTGTTTCCCAAGAGATTGCCTCAACTTCTTCCTTGGTATGCCAGCAGTCTTGATGCACATCAAATGAAGTCATTATTGAGGAGACGAGGTGATTTTCAAAACACTCTCATGAGGGAAGTGGCCTGCAGCATTGAATGTGGTGTCACTGTGCATCAGGGAAATGATTGTCCTGAATGACCAGCCCCTGCAGGTGGTTAAGAACATGATGTTTAAGAGGACACTGCATCTCTTAGCTCCCAATTACGAAAGTGCCCTGCAGGGCTACTTTTAGCAGGCAGATGACCCCCAGTCTCTGTAATAAGATGCATGCCCAGCTGCAGGTACAGCTGGCAAAGGCACAGGGTAATAGCATGCATTTTTCAAGTGACATATGGACTAGTCAGACTTCTATACTTACCTACTTCTCCCTGACAGCGCAATGGTAACAACTGAATGAAGTACAGTAAGTACAAGTTGTAGGTATAAAGTCAGTGTATGAAGCTGATGGTACAGATGGGTTGTACTAACACACTTATATGATTGATGATAGCCATACCTAGGCCCATATCTTAGGAGAAATAAGGAGAATTCTATAGGGATGGCAGCAAGGCCAAAGAGAAACCACTGTGTGTTCGTTTTTCCTTTGTATCAGATAATGGGACAAACATGGCTAAGGCAATGAAGGAAGAGGACTTACCATGCTTTCATCATCTACTGTACCTGGTTTGTTAGAGACTCCTTAGATCTAAGAGTAAGGTAAGAGTAGTCTGGCCTGAAGCTACTGATCGAGAATTGCCAGAAACTTAGCAGGGTATTTTCACTGCATTGTGAATGGTGGTTAGCAGCTGCATGAAGAGATGGCAGCAGCTGCAAAAATGCAATGTGTGCCTTTGAGTCAGTCCTGACTCCTGGCAACCCAGAAGCTGCTGGGTTTTCTTGGCAGTGTCACTGGAAGTAGATTGCCAGGCCTTTCCTCCAAGGCAATGGAGGGTTAAGTGACTTGCCCAAGGCCACAAGGAGTGCTAGTGGGAACTGAACCCTGGTTGCTTGGTTGCCAAGCCAGTGTTCTAACCACTAGGCGACACCTCCACTCTGGCAGCAGCTGCACACCATCTCATTTGAGATGTTGGTACCAGATGGAATTTTGCTTATCAGATGCTGGAGAGGGAGAGCCATGAATAAGATATCATTGGAGACCCAGATCAGTATTGAAAGCTCCCTGAAGCCCCAGGATTGGCAAATATGATTCGCTTATAGAAGCTTGAAGCTTTTTAAGGATGTCATGAAGGAACTGAGTTTCAGAGGGGCTACTCTGCACCTTCTCAGTCCAATAGTGAATATATTACAAGCATAATTGGAAGGTTTCCAGCAGCAGCAACAGGGATTTACAGCAGATGTTCTGGAGCTGGTGCACTTCTTGCATGGAAAAGTGGAAAAAAGGTTGAAATCTCCTATAGAAAAAGATGCCTATATGTTAGCTAAGGTACTCTCTGTGACCGACTCATGAAAGGAACTGTTGCTCTGCAATGCAACACACTGGTTGTCCCTAATTTCTGGTCCTTCTCATCAACCAGCATGCCCAGTAAAGCACATTCTACGTGGCAGAGAATATTGTGATTCCCAATTGCTCATGGCTAATACTAGAACTGGTGGAAAAGCTACTGTTTCTAAAGACAAACCTCTGCTTGCTTGGTTTCCCTCAATGTTCAGGCGACTGGGAGGAGGAATGAGTGTAGAGCTCCACCAAAGCACAGTTGCCCACACTCTATGCCTTCAGAGTCTTGCTGTTTTTTCCACCCAGTTTCTACTGCAGTCTCTCCAGTTTGCTGTCCAGTCCCAGTGGGTACCTTAAGCGCCACATGCCAAAACTTAAAAGAAAAAAATATAAAACTTGCTTCTCTCTGCTGCTGCTAACTGTGTAACTGTACTGCTACATCGGTCACTAGTAAACAAAGGGAGGAAAGGTCCATAAACCACTATTAAAAAGGGACCCAGGATATCAATGCTTGACCCAGTACAAGCATTGTGGAACCTGTCTTTTGGGGATATTGCTAGGTACGTATAACCTAGATTGGCCACTGTTGGAAACAGGATACTGGGCTTGATGGACCTCGTTCTGACCCAGTATGGCATGTCTTATGTTCTTAAAGCACGGTCACTTTGGTATAAATCTCCTGCCATGCCCAGCCAGCAAGTACCAAAATAAAATTAAGAGCAATAACAAATATAGTGGGAAGGTATGCCAAAGTGAAAGTGTTAGAGTAAGCATGATTAAAAACATCGCTAAAACTGGCCAAAAGACATGAGCATAGAAGCAATCATGTACTCATGACTTGGCTTTAAGTTCTATAATTGACGACGATTAGAAAATAAAAACACACTACACATCATCAGTTTATCTGAAGGATATCCCAGTTGACACTTGAACACTTGATAAAAAAGAAGAAGCATGTAATAAAACAGGAGCTGTTAAAAAGGAATAAAAAAGGAGACATTAAAAAAAACTTAGCAGACATATAAAAACCCAACAAAAAGTAAATAATCAAATATTATGCAAAAACACATAAATTCTACTAAAAAGTATACAAATAACCATAAAAACAAGAATCGTTAAAAAACATCAAACCATTACGATATAGTTTGTACCCAGGTATCACAGTGTCCCATTGGTTGTCCTCCTCCAACCATGTCTCTGAGATACCAATTATATCTAACCTCTCATTTAGTGCTGTATATTCTAACTCTCCCATCTTATTTTTTAGACTTCTAGCATTTGCATACAAGCATTTTAGAGACTGTATTTTATTAATATTAATCTGGTTATCGGTATGCAGAGGTAATTTGGAATCTTTAAGCTCTGTCTGCTCCGTACTCAAGGGCATTTGGGCTACTTTTGTCTTTATTGGAACCTCTCTGCTGATATGCCCTAACTTCATTTTTTTGATAGTATCCTTCAAGGATACATTGTTCTGAACCATGCGCTCTTGAGCTACTGTTGGCTCTCCCCTATTATCTAGTTTAAAAGCTGCTCTATGTCCTTTTTAAAGGTTAATGCCAGCAGCCTGGTTCCATCCTGGTTAAGGTGAAGCCCATCCCTTCAGAAGAACCCCTCCTTTCCCCAGAATGTTCCCCAGTTCCTAACAAATCCAAAACCCTCATCCTTGCAGCATTGTCTCATCTACGCATTGAGACTCCGGAGCTCTGCCTGCCTTTTGCGTCCTGCACATAGAAGAGGAAGCATTTCGGAGAATGCTACCCTGGAAGTTCTGGATTTCAACTTCCTACCTAAAAGCCTAAATTTAGCCTCCAGAACCTCCCTACCACATTTTCCCATGGCATTGGTACCGACAGGTACCAAAACAGCAGACTCCTCCCCAACACTATCTAAGACCTTGTCTAGGTGGCGCGTGAGGTCCGCTACCTTCACATCAGGCAGGCATCTTACCAGGCGATCCTCACATCCACCAGTCACCCAGCTATCTACATGCCTAATCATCGAATCACCAAATATAACGGCTGTCCTAACCCTTCCCTCATGGGCACATGGCCTCTGGAGAAACTTCCTCAGTGCACAAGGGTTTTACATCATCTGGAGGAGAGATCCTAGCTACAGGATCACTTCCTGCCACACCAGGGTGATGCTCTCCTGTCGCATGACCTCTCTCCTCCATGGCAACTGGGATGTTGCCAGACTGGAGGTGGGACTTCAGTACTATATCCCTGTAGGTCTCATCTATGTACCTCTCTGTCTTCCTTATATCCTCCATGTCTGCCGCTCTAGCCTCCAGAGATTGGACTCGTTCCCTGAGAGCAAGGAGCTCCTTGCACCTAGTGCAAACGTAAGACCCCTCACCAACTGGAAGAAAATCATACATGTGACATTGCATGCAAAAGACTGGAAAACCCGCATCTTGCTGCTGGACTGCTGTCTGCATCTTAGTTTTAAGGTTGTGTTTAAGTATTTAAGTTCTTTACCTACTAAGGGCTGGTAGAGATACTCATACTAATAAAACTACACCTAATACGTTTAATGTACTTTGTTCATCTGAAGCTTAATTAATCACAGGTCCTTAATGTATGCCTGATGAGGACAAACAGCTACACCTGAGAGTATATATGGTACCTCCTTTCCTTTGAGAGGTTTATGCACTTATCGACTTATAAAGCTATAATTATCCCAGGGGTGGGTGAGTGTTGGGAAGGGAGGAAGGGAAAAAGACTTATTAAAAGCTGGCTGCTACACAGTACTCTGTCTTGTGCTTCTAAGGTAATCTGTGACCAATTTCCAGGGGGAGTCCCACAGCCCTTGCTTGTATAGAGGGAGTCATGGGTTCTAAATTTAACCCGAAAGCTCTCTGCTGTGTTTTAAATTTGAACTGAAAGCTTTTTGATGCTACTAGGCCCTGACTGATTTAACAAATACATTGGATTCACAGATTAATGAGCTGTAAGCTAAAGAATTCCTTTTTCCCCAAGATTTAGAAAAATTCCCAGAAGTAAGTACTTACAATTGCAGATCTCTCTCCAGAAGTAGCAGTCCCCTTTTGT
Organism: Ichthyophis bannanicus; assembly: GCA_033557465.1. Taxonomy (NCBI): domain Eukaryota; kingdom Metazoa; phylum Chordata; class Amphibia; order Gymnophiona; family Ichthyophiidae; genus Ichthyophis; species Ichthyophis bannanicus. Next base: position 532,617,128 of record CM066033.1, read on the forward strand.
AGTCCTTCAAGACTGTGGAGAACACAGGTTGAGTCTGGAGCACATGCCATTCTTCTCTTATAATGCGCAAGATGCCCTTCAATAAATTGGAAAAAGGAAGTGGACATTCTTGTCTTGATTTTACTTATCAGATTTCTTAAGGAGAGAGGCACGATCTACCTCCTGTACTCTGCTGTACACCTTCGTAATGCATCGGTCACTATAACCTTTTCTTTTGAATCTACTAGTCATGTCCGGCGTGTTCCATTCAAAGTCACTACCGTGTGTACAAAGACGCTTAATTCTAAGGAATTGACCTGTAGGAAGGTTGTCCTTCAAGGAGAGATTGTGAAAACTGAGTAGTGTAACAGTTGATTACAGATGGTAAGTTTTCACTCAACATGTAATCAAACTCTGGAATTTGTTATCGGAGGATGTAGTAAAGGCTGTTAGTGTAGTTGGGCTTAAAAAAGGTTTGGACAAATTCCTGGAGGAAAGGTCCATAAACCATTATTAAGAAGGGATCAAGGATATCAATGCTTGACCCAGTACAAGCATTGCGGAACCTGTGTCTTTTGGGGAAACTGCTAGGTACGTATGACCTAGATTGGCCACTGTTGGAAACAGGATACTGGGCTTGATGGACCTTGTTCTGACCCAGTATGACATATCTTATGTTCTTATGTTCCTAAAGGGATTGGTTACGGACCCCTGCTTCTCATTGCAGATCAAAATATCCAGGTATGGTGTTTCTTTCTTACTGTATTGTGCCTGGAATTGCAAATTCTCATCTAAAGAGTTCAAGCACTCCAGAAAAACCATTATGGTCCCCTCCCTTCCAAATCAAAAGCACATCATCAATGTAATATTTCCTCAATTTAATGACTTGTGAAGAGTGTTTATGTTCTTTTTTACATGTAAATGTTATATGATCTTACACATTTTTAACAATTCAGTTATGTAGCCGTCATGGTACTTTTATGTATTTTTATGTATTTATTATTCATTTTATTTATCTAACTTGTGAACATTGATACCTGCTTTTTATATGTTTCTATGTTTATGGTGTTGTTTTTACAAGGTCTCGGTTCCCCTGATAAAGGCTCCCACCAGCCAAAACACAGTCCGTGTAGGGAGGGACTTCTTTGGATGGTTTAATAAAGACCCTTCGTGATCCATCCATGGTGTGAATCATCGTTCTGCTCCTTTGCACTGTGTTATTGTAGCTAGTGGCACATTCACTACTATCTGCCATCAGTGTCATTGCTGCCTGCACAGCTATTCCGTGACCTGCTATCTAGATTCCAGTGGGGACCTTTAGCTGCCCACAACAAAACTTAAAAGACTAGAAGGTTGAGCTTAATGCTGAGCTTTTACAGTAAAGCAAGGTCTAAGAAAATATAAAGCATTAACTCATAGATCTTCGGTCAGCGCCTGCTTCTTCTCTAGCTTGAATGTACTGCAGCCACAACTTTTTTCTGGCTTTGCTGAAGGAAGTAGTGTAATAAACAGCAGGGATGATGTGTTGGAACAATGTTATGTGCATGTGTTGGAATGTTATCTGGGGCATAAACATCAAAATTATTCTGTACAGAATTTCTTTTAGAGGAAATATTCAGTGGCATTATCCATATAGTGCTGCTGAATATTGGGTTTAGCACAGTTTCTCTGGTCAGCAAGTCTGCTAATCAGACAAATCCATCTGAATACTGGGCCTTTAGATTGTAAGCCCTCTGGGAACAGGAAAATACCTACTGTTCTTGAATGTAACTCTTCTTGAGCTACCACTTTAAAAAGCACGAGCTAAATCCAAACTCCCTTTCTTTTTCCTTCCCTTCCAACCGATCATGTTGCTGTGTTAGCTCTCTTTAGATGTTTAAGGGCCTCCCAGCCTACCTTGCTGCTGTATTGGGACTCCTCAGCCAATCTGGGTTAAGTATTGCCCTCTGTTGGTATTCCTCAACAAAAAAGAAAAAGGAGGAGGGGTTAATGAAATTGCCACACAGGGAACGAATTGCCACAGCATAGATTCAGCCCGACATGGCCATGTTTGCAGTACAATATGCCTGTGTCAGGGACAATTATTGCAATCCAAAAAAAAAAATATGTATAAAAGCCGATTGTGGCTCAGCAAAGATATTACTGATGCCATGAAGCAGCAGCTCATACAAGCCTGGAACCACGATGCTGTACTGGCAAGTTTAGGTAAGCGCTGCAGCATGTTTTCAAACTCATTTTGGCTGCTGCAGGCCCTGGAGAGGGGTGGCTGTGGTGGCAATGGAGTGGCAGTGGCAATGGCAGTAGGATGGGGCAGCAGGATGCCCCTGTGCATGACCTGGCATTTATTAGCATTAAATCTTAGCTGCCAAATTCTCAATCACTCTTCAAACTTCTCAATATCCTTCCTCATCTGATCCACACATTCAGGGTATCTTCAAGGTTGTAGATTTTGGTATTATCTATGACATCATGCCCCCATTGTCCCCAAGCACTCTAGAGGTGTGGGAGTGCCAGGGGACTGTTGGGGGGGGGATGCAAGTGGGGTAAAAGGGGCAGGCCAGCCCTTTACTTTGGGCAGGATAGGATGTTAGGAAAAGACAAGGCTTCAGGGATGGAGGTTTTAAAATGTTTTAGCTCTGCATCATGAATGGGGTCACTGAGCTCACTGGGCTATCAGGGTGTTGAGGCACCCCCTAGGATAGAAGGTTCCAGAGAAGTCTTTAATTTGTTCATGTCATTTATTTATTTATTTATCAAACATTTTTATACCACAATTTCCAGGGATCAATTGCGGTTTACAGTTAACAACAATTCGAGCAGTGCAGGAACAAGTACATACTCGCTTACATATAACATTTTAACAATGTACATTTTGAATAGTGATACATCAAACTGTATGAAAACTCATGCAAATGTGCTCTCGTAGGAGCTAAAAACTATATACAAAATCACGTGAAAACACATGTGACTTCAGAGATTAAGAAGTTGGTAGATTTCCTTTTGATGTAGGGGGTGTGGATATCATTGTACTAAGTTGGTTGTGAATGCCAAAGTGTGAGGTGAACAATTGGGTTTTGAGGTTCTTTCTAAATGTTTGGAGGTCGTTTTGTTTCCTGAGGTGGTCGGGGAGGGCGTTCCAGAGGTTGGGTGCAATATGGGAGAAAGCCTTGTTATTGGTTACCTTTCTGGAGTTTCTGAAGTCCTTAGAGAGAGCAAGTTTGTTTTTGTTACAGGCACATTGAGAACAGTTGGTGTTTCCTTGGAAATGAGTGTTGATAGATGAGAGGGAGCTATGACATTAAATAGTTTAAACATGGTTATAAAGATTTTGTATGTTATTCTGCAGTTTATGGGTAACCAGTGAAGTGTGTATAAAGCTGGGGTGATGTGTTCCATGGAATTGATGCCCAATGTTATTCTTGTGGCAACATTTTGAGTTATTTGAAGTTGTTTTAAGTCATGTTTGGTGATATCTTGTAGGATGATGTTAGCGAAATCGAGATGGGGTGTAATCATTGCTTGGATTACTAATCTCAGATCTTGGAGTTGTAATAGTGGACGGAGCTGTTTGAGGAGTTTGAGCTTGTAAAATCTCTTTTTGGTTGTTTGTGTAATATGTGATGTAAAGTTGAGGGAGTGATCGATTATTACCAATAAGTATTTGACTTCATTTTTAATTGGTATGTTAATGTGATTGATTGTGATTGAAGTTGGGGGGGAGAAGCTCTGGTTTCTGGTGACATACATGGCCTCTGTTTTTGTTAAGTTAATATAGAGGTTGTGGCTCTCCAACCATTTCATTATTTCAGAGAAGCAGTCTGCAAGAAGTTTGGTTGGGGGATTTGGATTGTCCCATGGGATGTAGATCATTATGTCATCCGCGTAAATATGATAATTTATACGGAGTCTTTTAATGATAGAGCATATTGGTTGGAGGTATAGGTTAAAGAGGAGGGCGGAAAGGGCTGAAACTTGGAGGAGACCTTGGTCTTGTTTATAGGTGTCTGAGATTTGTTGTTCTATTCTGACTTCTTTGTGTTCTGTCAGATAAATATAAGAACCATTTCAATAGGGTGTCTGATATCCCTATCTGTTGTAGTCTGTGTAACATTATGTGGTGGTTGACACTGTCGAAAGCTGCTGTAATGTCAATAAAAATGAGCAGAAATGCATCTTTGGAGTTGTCAATTCCTCTTACCAGGGTGTCGATTAGAACTGTAAGGAGTGTTTCCACACTGTGGTAAGGGTGGAACCCATACTGTTGTTCGTCTAAGGGGGCAGTGGAGTCAATATGGTCCTGTAATTGGATTTGGACTGTTTTTTCTGTAAGTATCGCCAGGAGTGGGAGGCTTGAGTCTGTAGGATGACGGGGAGGATTTGTCACTGGATTTGATTTTCAGGATGGGCGGATTTGAGCATGTTTAAGGGAGGCTGGAAGGAACCCGTTCTTGAGGGAGAGGTTGAAGATAGGGAGAATGAATGAATTTAATTTGGTTAGAGAGGATTTTATCCAGTGTACTGGGCATGGATCAAGATAAGAGGTTGTGGTATTTAGTTTGGCAAAAATGTTTTTCAATATGTCTTTTGATATTGGGTAGAAGGAGGACCAATGTGTGATTTGTTCAGGGAGGATGGTAATTTGGTATGAACTAGGGGATGATTTTTGTTTTAGTTTATTCATGTAGAAATTGGATAGAATCTGTGATGATATTGTATGTTCGGGTGCAGTCTTGTTGGTATTTTGATTATGGATTGAACAATTCCAAACAGTTCTCTTGGGCGATTAAGGGATTTGGTTAGCAGGTTAGAATAGCAGTTTTTCTTGAGTATGTTGATACATTCTTTGTATGTTTTAAGGGTATCTAGGTAAATGGATTGGAGGGTTTTGGGGGTTTTTTTTGGGTTTTTTTTTGTGTCTCACCCCCCCCCCCCGTTCCCTCCTACATCCTCAAACAAAGTATGCAGCCCCCAGAATGAGCTACCCAGCCCCCTACCTCCCAACCCCCCCAACCCCCCCCAACCCCCCCCATCCCCCCTCCCTCCTTCCAGAACTGCTATGCCATGAGAGACAAAACAAACCACTCCACTGAACCAGACCCCACGGGGAAGGGGAGAGACCCAGGGGTGCCATCACCCAGGGGAGCACAAGGCCAACACCCTCGATGAGAATAGTGAGCGCCCTAAAACCTAAGTACCATACTTAAATACAAAAGCTTCCCAAATTTGTTCAAAGGGAGGCAGCCGCATCCTTCCAGTCGCCACCCCACGTTCCATGGTGTATGTATCCCACATCCTGTCCAACCAGCCAGAGAAAGCGGGAGGCCGAGCCTGCTTCCAAGCAGCAGCCAGGGCCAGCCGAGCAGCATTCAAACCATGTCGAATCAGAGCTAACTGAGGCGTTCGAGCACCAGGAACATTCACACCCAGCAGGAAGATGCCGGGATCCCAAGGAATGTTCAACTCGACCAATTGCCTTAAACGATACTGGATCTCCCTCCAAAAAATTTGAATACATGGACAAAACCACCAAACATGCGCCAAATTGCCCTGCCTGCCACATTGTCGCCAGCACAAACCCGATGCCCCCGAATAAATTCGGGCAACCCGCGCAGGCGTCATATACCATCTATATAATACTTTATAATTAGTTTCACGGGCATTTATCGCCAGAAAACTTCTCCAAAGCTTACCCTCAATCTGCTCCCATTGCTGTTCAGAGTAATTGAGATTCAAGACCAGATTCCACTGCGCTCTATGTTTGCCGAGCCCCAGCTGCTGAGCCTGCAGATGTGCGTACAGGACAGCAATAAGACCCCTCGTGGTGGTACACTCTGCACAAAAGCGTTCGACATCAGTCAGGTCACGTGCCATCTGGGACCGAACAGACCACTCCCTCACCCAGTGAATCACCTGCGTATACTGAAAAACATGACCGTCGGGAAGATCAAACTCCCTCTGGAGCATACTAAAAAAAACAACCTACCCTCCTCAAATAGTTGACCAGCACGGCTAAGTCCCTTATGCCCCCACATCCGAAAAGTTGGATCAGTCATCCCGAGGGGGGGGGGAATAACGCATTATCCACAATGGGCGCTAGAGGTGACAAGACCGCCCCCCCCCCGAGACCAAAGATATTGATCCCAGCATTGAAGAGTATGTAGGATGTATGGGTTACTCAGACGCAAACCACCGCGCAACTTGGAACCAAGCCATAACCGATCCCCCAAACTCGCCCCCCCCCCCTGAAATGTGCATTTCCATTTGTATCCAGCATTTTGTGCTCTCCGTACTCATCCACTCCACCCCAGCACGGCATTGAAGGTTAGGTGCCCCCATGCCCCCACGACGAGTGTGCATATAAACAATCCGACGCGCTATGCGGGGATGCCTATACTGCCATATAAACTTCATAAGCATCGCTTGCCAAGCAACCAAAGTACCCCGAGGCAAAGGTATAGGGAGTACTTGAAAAAGATATAGAAACCTCGGAACAACCACCATCTTAACCACAGCAATTCGCCCAAACCAAGACAACATCATACTGGCCCAGGATTCCAGGTCACGCCAAACTTGTTGAATTAAGGGTCCATAATTAGCCATATATAGCCTTGCCCGGTCAACGGTCAGTTGCACCCCCAGATAGCGGAGAGAATCCGTCACCCACCGAAAGGGTAATTAGCCTTCAATTGTAAACAGATCGCCTCCGAGACCCCCACATTTAAAATCTCAGATTTAGTATAATTGATTTTGAACCCCGAAGCCAGCGAAAATGTCTCAAAGAGTTGCATGGCGGCAGGGAGAGACATAACTGGATTCACCAACGATAATATGATATCATCCGCAAAGAGAGCAATTTTGTACTCAGAGGGGCCCACCCGAACGCCCATGATATCCGAATACTCACGAAAGCTCTGCACCAAGGGCTCCATCACCAGAGCAAACAACAACGGCGATAGAGGGCACCCCTGCCGCATCCCCCTCTCCAACCCAAAGCTCCCCGACTGGCCTCCATTAACCCGGACGCGTGCTGTAGGACCCTGGTAGAGACACTTAACCCAACGCAAAAAATTAGGCCCCAACCCCATCTTATCCAGTACACATCAAAGAAAGCCCCAGCTGACTCGGTCAAAGGCCTTCTCAGCGTCAATGCCCACCAAGAGAGTCGGTTGAGAGTCCTTCCGGGCAACATGAATAACCTGCAGCATACGTCTAATATTATCTGCCGCCTGTCGGCCAGGCACAAAACCAACCTGGTCCGGGTATACTAATACCGGAAGAACCCGATTCAGTCGAGCAGCCAGCACGGAGGCCAGTATTTTAACATCTGTATTTAATAAAGAAATCGGATGGTAGGAAGCCGCCTCCTGTAATGGCTTGCCCGGCTTAGGGAGGACTACAATGAGAGCTTCTAGTTGAGAAGGGGGCAGCAGCCCCCCACCCCTCAGGACCTCATTAAAGAGTACCACTAGGGTTGGTGTTAATTGAGCACTAAATTTTTTATAGTAGTCCGCAGGAAAACCATAACAGCACGGCACCCTCCCTGTCTTTAATCGGCGAATTGCAGCCTCCACCTCTTCCCCGGTAATTTCAGCGTCTAATTGCTCTTTATCCGCATCGGACAGCCGCGGCAAACTAACAGCCCGTAGAAAGTCCTGCACACAAAGCAAATTCAGAGGTTCAGCCTTATACAACTGTTAAAAAAAAACGGCGAAGACCTCGCGTATCTCTCGAGATGCCACCTGCAGACGCCCCCGAGGATCCCGTAATTCACGGACCACCCGCGAGGTCTGCTGCTGATGAAGCCGTAAAGCAAGATAACAACCGGCCTTATTCCCCCTTTCATAAAACTTTTGTCGTAGTTTCCGACGCATATTATCCAACTCTCGCTGCATACATGCCTCTAATTTAGCCCGTACTACCCGCCACTTATGCCAGACTCGTTTAGAGCCCGTCTGAGCATGTTCCAACTGGAGGCGCCTATTTTCCTCCACTAAGTGGCAAGATTCCTGTTTCCAGGCCCGCCGAGCACGAGCGGCCTCAGCTATTAAATGACCCCGGGCTGTAGCCTTAAAAGCATTCCAGACCGTTGACAACGAGACCTCCCCAGAAGCATTGATTTAAAATAATTCAGTTATAAAGCAGCCATGCTCCTGAACCGCGCCCTGCCTCTGGAAAAAACGCCCATCCAACCGCCACTGCCACTGCCGCTCTCCGCACCAATCAGCCAGAAGATTAATCCAGCATGGGGCATGGTCCGACCACGTCAGCGTCCCGTGCCCAGCCTCCACTCTCCCATCCATCAGGTGCTGGTCCAACAAGAAATAATCAATACGAGTATGCACCCGATGAACAGGAGAGTAGTAAGTATAGCTTTTCTCCCCAGCGTGGGTATCTCTCCAAACATCACGCTAGCCTAAGTCAAGCATAAATGTCCGCAACACCCTACTAGGCCCTCCCTGCGCCCTCCCAGCACAGCCTGTCGAATCCAAATGGGGCACCATGTGAGCATTGCAATCTCCACCCAAAATAATAGGGCCTTTCGCGAACCCAGCTAGCAAAGCCTTCAACTGCGCAAAAAAGGTCACTTGTCCCTCGTTGGGAGCATATATATTCGCCAATGTTAATAATTGGCCCTCTAAGCGAACATTCATAAAGAGCCACCTTCCCAAAGTATTCCGCTTAACATCCTCTACCCTAATAGATAAACATTGATGGAACAACAAGGCCACTCCACGCTTCTTTCTTCCATGCACATCTGACGCAACCCACACCTCGGAGTAGGGCTTGCGTTTTAACCATCCCTGATTACTACTGCGGAGATGAGTCTCCTGCAAAAACACAATCTCCCCTTTCAAGGATTTCAATTCCGTAAACAGCAAGGACCGCTTCCCAGGGGAATTAAGCCCCTTTACATTCAAAGACACTACTTTCAGCATGGAGAGCTAACTTTCCCACAACTGCTGCCCACTTCCTCCCCTGCCCCGCGTGGTCCAGCTCTTCCCCTCTCCCCACATATACACAAGCCTTTAGTCCGAGAGGTATCCTCATGCCCAACAACCCCAACACATTACGCCTAATAACACCCCGCAACCAGATCTCCCGCTTCCCCCACCCCCCTCCATTTGTACCCCCCCTAGCAACTCCAACCCCCCATCCACTCAGTATCACCAGCCTGCCAAAAGGACAGGACACGATAAGACTGACCCCCAACCCAGCTCCTTCCGGGCCTCCCTACTTCCAAATCACTACTGTACATTATATTGTGGCATCCCCCTGAGCGTGTAAACCAGCCAATGCCTACCCAATGTATCCCCATCAACTTTACAACCTAATACACCACCACCCCCACATTAACAAAACAGTTTCTAAATTCCCCATAGGTACAAAAAGAAGAGTGAGAACATGAAGAACAAGCTTGAGATACATTCAAAGCCTACATAGTTATCTTAGTAAACCTGGGCCCCGAACATCCAGAGCACAGAGCACTGAAACTTCCCCCCAATCATAAGATGTAGGTCGCAAAGTCCAGGCAATCTTACACAGATTTTCCCACCCGAGTCCACTTTGAGTGTTGTGGCTTGAGGGCCGAAGCCCCTGGCAACACATTGTCCTCCACCAGGCCCACCTGAGGCATTGCTGTATGGTCTTTTGCTGAAATTTTTTTATTTCCCAAAAGGAAATTCATCCGGAAGGGAAAGGACCAGGAGTAGCGAATCCCTTTGTTATTCAGCACCGCTATAATTGGCTTCATCTCTCTCCGACGTGCCAAAGTAAAAACCAAAAGGTCCTGATAGACGGACACCGCTGCCTCTTGGTACTGGATCGCTTTTTTCTCCCGACCCCTTCGCAAAAGAAGCTCTGCATCAGCATACCGCAAACATCTAGCAATAACATCCCGAGGCTGATTGCCAGGAGGCTTTCCCAGGGCACGGTGCACCCGTTCAATCTCCATCCCAGCCCCACGGGCTGTATATTCCTCTGCCGTGAGTAGTTCAGCTATCAGGGTCCTGAGCACCACCACCAGATCTTCAGAACCCCCCACAGCCTCTGGAATGCCTCGGAAGCGCACATTGTTGCGGCGTGACCTGTTTTCGATATCATCAATTTTATAAGTCAGTTCCAGAGTTTGCGACTTCTGTCGGTCCGTAGCGCACTGCAAGTCCACTAGAGCACCATCATGATCTTCTATGCTTGTCTCGACCTCTTCCACACGGGTACCGAGGTCTTTTATATCACCTCTAAGTTCTGCAATCGTATTCATCACCTCCTCCCGCATGGACCGAAATTCACAGGCTAACTCCTCAAAGCCTCTTCGTAACTCCCGCTGCAAAAGAGCATGTGCGGAGGGCACCACCGAATCCTGCTCCAGCTCACTCAGAGTCTCATCGCCGGACCCATCTGACGGCTGTCTCTGGGGCGGGCTGCCCTGGGAGCCACTTTTACCCAGCAGACGCTGAGAGGCCCGCAACTTTTCCTTGGCATCAGGCCCCTTGGCTTTGGTAGCCATTGGACACCAAACTCCCCCTCTGGCAAAGAAATGTAGGACACCTCCAACAATCAAACTTGCTCACAATCAGCCCACGGTTAGCAAGGAGGAAGCTCAGGACCCCACTGAACAAGCCTATATCAAATAGATCCGTCAGCAGTGAATACAGGGCTGTTAGTGGAGAGATAAGAGAAAGTCCCACACCTAAGCAGCAGATGGCACTCCAAACTCACAGCAAAGTGTTATGTCCAGCAGTCGAATAGGAGCTCATAAACATCTTCAGTGGTAAAGGACCCGACTGCACATATGAGATAGAGCAGCCAGCCCAGCTCAGACTCAGAGGAACAAAAATAATGGTCCAGCAGCTAAATCAGCAAGCTCCAGTACAGAGAAAGATGCAAGGCACAGTCTCCATACACACAGTCAGCAGCACCTATGGCATTTTCCCGCCAGAACGGCTTGGAACGCAGACAGTCTCTTGCTTTCCAAGGCCGCATGGCAATGGCCGCTGCCCCTCTCTTCCAGGTTCTGGGCGCACGGTCGACTGTGCCCCGAAGGATCTCTCGCCGCTCTCACCTCCGGCGGCTAAACAGTGTTGATTTGCAAAGTTCAGCGTGGACCCGATCTCACTGGCCTCCCCCGTGCCCGATAACAAGAGTAGGGAGCCGGTCTTCGGCACACAGCCCTCAAATCACTATTTCTTCTCCAATCCACCAGACCGGTCTCAGCTAAGGCACTCCACCACCGATCACTAAGACAAGATCGGCACACAGATCACTTTTGGCGGTGGGAGAGTATAAGCAGCACAGAGAGAATGACACCAGCCACAGCAATGCTTGCCGCAAGCTCCCTGACACCCGGGAGACCTCCGATCCGGCTCCACGTTTGACTCACCGGGTCCGGTAATCACCACGACTACAAAGTAAGCAGGCACAGGGTGATTCACAGTGTAGATGCACTTGTTAGCTAGTGATGGGGAGATCCCGTAGCAGAGCTAGTTTAATTTGCGACCATTCCTTCACGGGCTCACTAGCGCCCCCTGGAGGGTTTTCATTTTTGACTGTCACCATTTGCGTTCGGCTCTGCATAATTTTGCTCTTACCTGTTTTAATTCTGGTTGAAACCATGGGGCATTTTGTCTTTTCTTTGTTTGTTTAGATTGTGTGTGGGTGTGGTGGGATTTGGCTGCATAAGCAATGGTGGTATTCCATATTGTAACAGCATCGTCTATGTTTGTTGGGTCAACGAAGAGATGTTGGATTGATTGATTCAAGAAGTCTTCCTTGTTGAATTTCTTTAATCTATTCAAAAGATGGAGGTGAGAAGGTGCATTTGAGATGGTGTTATGGAAGGGGATTTGGACTTTTATGAGCCTCTATATCGTTCCATGGTGAGACCGCACTTTGAATATTCTGTGCAATTTTGGTCGCCGTATCTTAAAAAGGATATATCGTTGTTAGAAAAGGTTCAGAGAAGAGCCACCAAAATGGTAAAGGGGATGGAAGAATACTCCTATGAAGAAAGGCTAAAAAGGTTAGGGCTCTTTAACCTGGAAAAGAGACGGCTGAGGGGAGATATGATAGAAGTCTATAAATTAATGAACGGAGTGGAACGGGTAAACATAGATCGATTGTTTACGTTATCAGAATATACAAAGACTAGGGGACATGCAATGAAGCTACAGGGTAAACTATATAAAACTAATAAAAGAAAATATTTCTTCACTCAACGTGTAATCAAACTATGGAATTTGTTACCGGAGGATGTAGTAAAGGCTGTTAGTGTAGCTGGGTTTAAAAAAGGTTTGGACAAGTTCCTGGAGGAAAGGTCCATAAACCATTATTAAGAGGGGACCCAGGATATCACTGCTTGACCCAGTACAAGCATTGTGGAACCTGTGTCTTTTGGGGAAACTGCTAGGTACGTATGACCTAGATTGGCCACTGTTGGAAACAGGATACTGGGCTTGATGGACCTTGATCTGACCCAGTATGGCATATCTTATTTTCTTATATGTTCTTATGAGGTGATGATGTGACCATGGGATAAGTTGGATTTCTAGAATGAGGGATCAAATTTGCTGTTTAGGTGATTAGGAAGAGAAATCAGGTCTAGGGTATTCCCTTTGTAATGTGTGTCTTTGTTTATGATTTGTATGTAGTCCATGTCTTCAATGGAATTTAAGAAGATTTGTGTTTGTTTTTGTGACAGGGAGGGTAGATTAAAATCACTGAGTAAGATCAGGGGATTTGTGTTGGAGGGGGTGCCTAGAAGTTCCATTATTTTATCCAGGTTGTCAGGCCTTGGGTCGGGTGGTCTGTAGATTAAACATATTTGAGTTTGTTTTATGTTTATAGTGAGGGTGTCTATATTGTCTATATTATCGGAGGATTTTAAGGATGGTTTCAGTGAGTCTTTTGTGGTGATAAGTACTTTTGTCCACTAAAGAAGAGTGGGACCTAGGCGTGGTTGTGTCTGATGATTTTAAAGTAGCTAAACAGGTAGAAAAGGCAACGGCAAAAGCTAGAAGAATGATTGGGTGCATTTGGAGAGGAATGGCTAGCAGAAAAAAGGAGGTGATAGTGCCTCTGTATAAGTCTTTGGTGCAACCTCATTTGGAGTATAGTGTGCAATTCTGGAGACCGCACCTTCAAAAGGATGTGAACAGGATGGAGTCGGTGCAGAGGGTGGTTACTAAAATGGTCAGTGGTCTTCATTATAAAGCATATGGGGACAAGGATCTTAATATGTACACCTTAGAGGAAAGGCAGGATAGAGGTGATATGATTCACCTCCTCCTCTTTTTGAAGACCTATGAGAGTGGAATATTTCATATCCAGGAGTCTTCAGTTGGTTGATTGTGACTGTATCAGTTTCCGTTAACCAGGTCCCGGTGATGCAAATGATGTCTGGGGTGTGTTTTTGCAACGAGGTCCTGAAATATTGGTATTTTATTTTTTATAGATCTGGCATTAACCAGATAACAGGTAATGTATTCAGGCTTAGGTGGTATCATATTGGTATCTGTTATGTTATGTTTGTGTTATGTTTATTAAGCTTGATATACTGCTATTACAATTAGAACATAGCGGTTTACAATAGAAACACAAATTCTTATACAAAGAGACCAATAGGTCGAAAAAAAAAAAGTGAAGGAGAAAAGAAATTACAATATAAGACAGGAAAGCACCCAAGACATTTAAATAGACATGACTACGGGGGAGAGAGGAGAAGGAAAACAGGGGGAGGGGAGCATTTGTCACACAAGAGGAGAGGGGAGGTCAAAGGCGGCAGAGAAGAGGTGCGTTTTTAAGTCCTTTTTAAACGTGGAGTAGTGCTGTTCTAGCCTACTGTTGGGGGAGTTGAGTTTACTCTTATGGTAGGTAATCAGTCTATTGGGGTTTACTTTATGGCTGTATGTGGTATTGTGGTAGTGGGAGGTGTAGAGATATCTCTTTGGGTTGTATATGGTGGATATGGTGTAGGCATATAAGGTGTTTAGTCCATGAATCATCATGGATGAAGCTATTAGTATGTAAGAGATGATTAGCATTTTTGTTATTTGTCTGGGAGTTGCCATATTTGTATTGATTGTGGAGGTTTTTATGGTGATGCTTGTAGTGTAGGTTGGGTATGGTAGCGTGGTTTTTAAGAGGAAGTCGGTTGCTTCTATAGTGTGGGGTGTGAGAATAAATGTTGTTGAAATATATGTTTTTTTGATTGTGATGGAGGGAGTTTCTCAGCATAGGGAGCATTTGGTTAAAGCAGATCAAATATTATTGATTGTTTGGACTTAAGTATAAGCACCCATATGCATTTGAAACAACAGTATTATGGTAGTCTATTGTTAATCAGTGGTATCATCTAGGGAAAAAAACCTGTTCTATATATTAAGTTGTTTACTGTAAACCACACTGAATTAAAATAGCATGGTATGTAAAACCAAATAAATAAATACAGTAATAAATGGCAAGTGGTTTAGCAATAAACAACTGAGGCCCAAAAATGACTTACATTGTTGTTATGGTTGCCGTAGAGTTTTTCAGTAACATCTCGGTCCTTTTCCTGCTGGTTTTGTTGTATTGTTGCCATGGCTGCTGCCTAAGGGCCACGCCAAAGGGCCCTCTGGCGCCTTGCTTCAAAAGTCTTCTGTGGCGGGCCTGATTGGCCTTTGGTGCAGGGAGCGGGTGGAGTCACCGATCCGCTCCCTGTGCTGGATGCCGATCGGGCTCCCGAAGAGAAGTGTATGAAGGGTTTTATTTGTTTCACAGCTCTTGGGGAAAAAAAAACCCCTACAGTTCTTTAGATGTTAGTTTTCTGTAAAACAGGTCCATTAAGTCTTTTTTGTGCACACATTTTCTCATTTATATCTACTAATCAACTGCTTTGCATGATTTTGCATTGCAGTAGCTCATTAATGCTGAATTTAGAGAAACTTTCACACCAAGCAGACCTTGCATGAAAGTTTACTACCATAAAGAGTATTTGACTTTGCAAAAAATAGCAAAAGATGCTTACACTTTGGTGCTTTTGCACATTTCCAGTCATTTTAAGCTATTTTTCACTCAAATAGGCCTGTTTGTTAAAGTGCAGTAAGTGCAAGCCCTGTGTGATAAATGCAGGAGATGTGGCTTTGATGCCAAAATAATCTAAAAAAGCAATGACTGTGCCCATGATTACCCTGGACCCTCCTTCCTATCGCATGCCCCCTTTCAGCATCCCCTCTGAATAGATATTGAAGCAGACACACCCTGTACCAGACCCCCTTCCCAATCAAGACCTCCCTCAAAGAACCCTGAAAAATCAGGTGTCCCAAATAGAAAACCCCACTGCCATTTATCAACTAACCCACCCAATCCACTGCTGGGACTTACCTGGTTGATTCCCTGGTATCTAGTGGGGTCGGGATAGGCATGGTCCCCCTCTGCTCCTGCCCTGATTGTTGTGGCTTTCAAAATGACAACTTTCACACCTAGTTGTGGGGCATTTTTTTTATTTGGGGGGAATGGTTCTGAGGGGGTTCCTTTTTGGAGGGAGTTCTATTTATTTAAGTAGGCTTATATACTGCTTTTCTACAAGTCAAAGCAGTGTACATATATATATAATTCCCTTGTCCCCAAAGGGGCTCACAATCTATTTTTTTTTGGTAGACAATGGAGGCTATAAGGAACACCTGTAGGGCTAGAAACCCTAGCCCTTCTAGCCCAAGGTTGCTGTCCTCTAGTGGGATTTGAGCCCCTGGCCCTTCAGCCTGAGGTAACTTGCCCCAACCACTAGGCCACTCTTCCCTGAAGAAGAGGAGGGGGAGTTGAGTCTGGCACAGGGAGGTGTCTTCTTCAAGATCTATTTCTATCCAGGTGGGTGATACAAGGTGAGAAGGACCTTTCAGGGCAGGAAGGGGTATGATTGGGTCAGGTGACTCTGTGTGGGGGCAGGGCAACTATGCTAGGGGGTGGATGAGGTGGGGTGCATGATCTTCGGGGGGAATCGCACAGGAGAGCTATATGTGCTGGGCATGCAGTGTTGGGTTGTGCTGACACAGCCACCATTTTTTTTATTCCAAGGCCGTGGCTGCTGCCATGCTATTGGACTGCCAATACTATCTATGACAGCTATGAGTAACCTGTAGCACCATCCCACGCATTAGCTGTGTCCGGCCCCAAGCCCATTCTCCACCATAAACTTACCCGAACCTGAACTAAGCACATGGGAGCTGATTCTATATATGGCACATTGGCAATTACATACATGAAACACGCATAAGTCCCTATTCTAAAAGACTTGCATGTGTGAATCGACATTCAGGAACAGCACCCCTCTGGTACCCAAAACTTAGAGGCTTCCTCAAAGCTCAAGTAGTTCACCCAAGAAAAAGGATAGCGACATATTCCCAGTCTATATAATTTTTAAAAAACTGTGATGTTGTTTGTATGGATCAAAAATCGTAGTAATTTCATTATGCCACTTAGGAATCATAAATGACCTGGAAAGTGGAATAACGAGTGAGGTTATCAAATTTGCAGATGACACAAAATTATTTAAAGTTGTTAAAACCCAAGAGGATTGTGAAAAATTACAAGATGATCTTGATAAATTGGAAGACTGGGCATCAAAATGGCAGATGAAATTTAATGTGGACAAGTGCAAGGTTATGCACCTAGGGAAGAACAACCCAAACTATGGTTACACGATGCAAGGTTCCACATTAGGAACCACCACCCAGGAAAAAGATTTAGGCATCATTGTGGATACCATGTTAAAACCCTCGGCCCAGTGTGCAGCGGCGGCCAAGAGAGCAAATAGAATGCTAGGTATGATAAGGAAAGGAATGGAAAATAAAACAAAAGATATTATAATGCCTCTATATCGTTCCACGGTGAGACCGCACCTTGAATATTGTGTGCAATTCTGCTCGCCGTATCTTAAAAAGGATATAGCGATTTTAGAAAAGGTACAGAGAAGAGCCACCAAAATGGTAAAGGGGATGGAAGGATACTCCTATGAAGAAAGGCTAAGAAGGTTAGGGCTCTTTAACCTGGAAAAGAGACGGCTGAGGGGAGATATGATAGAAGTCTATAAATTAATGAACGGAGTGGAACGGGTAAACGTAGATCGATTGTTTACCTTATCAGAATATAGAAAGACTAGGGGACATGCAATGAAGCGACAGGGTAAACTATTTAAGACTAATAAAAGAAAATATTTTTTCACTCAACGTGTAATCAAACTCTGGAATTTGTTACCGGAGGATGTAGTAAAGGCTGTTAGTGTAGCTGGGTTTAAAAAAAGTTTGGACAAGTTCCTGGAGGAAAGGTCCATAAACCATTATTAAGAAGTGACCGAAGATATCAATGCTTGACCCAGTACAAGCATTGTGGAACTTGTGTCTCTTGGGGAAACTGCTAGGTACATATGACCTAGATTGGCCACTGTTGGAAACAGAATACTGGGCTTGATGGACCTTGGTCTGACCCAGTATGGCATATCTTATGTTCTTATGTTCTTAATATAAACCATGCTGATTCCTGTTACTGCACACTTATTAATGTAAATATATATTCTGCAAAAAATAAAGGAGATGCAAGATGATTATACACCAAGGGGTATGTTTACTAAACTGTCTTAATGTTACCGGTGCTAGTTGCAGCGATAATGTGAAGCATGCCATATAAGGAGTGGGCGCTCCGGCGGCAAGGTAGCAAGAATCTGTATCATGCGATAGTGGGCGCCGTGGCACATTAATGCGTGTTAACCCTAAGTTCATGCCAGTGCAGTGTTAGAAACTATAAAGATGTAGCCCACTGGTTACTGCAATGACTGCAGAAGCAACAGTCATGGGTTCAATCCTGCAGTGGTGTTATGTAAGAAGGCTGTCTGAGGCAATTCCCTCTTTCTAATTTAAATCAGTGCTGTCTGAGGAATTTCCTTTTTGTAATTTAAATCAGTGCTGCCAGCAAAACACCCTCACAGTTCCGTGACCTAAGATGCCGCATAAGGCACCCTATAGGGCACCCTATAAGGCGTCCCATAGGGCAATCACAAAGTGCCCTGTCCGCCAAGGCACCCTATAATGTGCCCTATAGGGTGCTTTATAGGGCACTGTACAGGGTGCCTTATAGGGTGCTTTATAGGGTGCCCTATAGGGCGCCCTATACTGTAGGGCACCTATGAGGCACCTTAGGCTATGGCACTGTGAGGGTGTTTCTGCTGGCAGCACTGATGTAAATGAAAAGGAAAAGCAGCAGACAGCATCCCTAAATAACACCACTGTGGGATCAAACCCATGATCTCTGCCCCCACAGCCATTAAAATAACCAGTGGGCCACATCTCCATAGGGTCAAACACGCCACTGGCTGGCTACAGAAAGACTGCAGGTCACCACACAAACTGTCTGCTGTGGTTACCTGGATAGGGTAAACCCACCCGTACCCATGATGCACTGCACATGCAGATCAGCAGCCTACATCCGAACACAAGATGGGGTATGTGCCTCTATATCAACCCGGCCTGGTAGGGGGAACCGACCGTGTGAGTTACTGGCACAGAGTAGCTACATTTGACATTGTGCAGTTCCTGTGCTCACCCTGAGGGTGAGTTGTGGGGCCTGGCATGGCTGAGATAGGCTGCGCTGCAGGTACCCATTAGTGCCAGTGTGTGATGGGTAATCCCTGAAGACACACCTAGGATACACCTGTGTCCATCTGTATGTCCCAGTCACATCTAGGCCTTGTGGATATCCAGAATAGTGCATATCCTATACGGGTGCCATAGTCACATGTTATAAGTGAAGGGTGGTGTGTGGACCCCACAGCAGATTATGTGGCACTGCCCAGCTCGCCCTCTATGGGTCAGGGTGGGGTACAGGATCCCCCACCAACAGATCCACATTCTACATCTCTGCAATGGTGGCAGTAGAGGGGAATGGGCACTTTTCCAGCCAGTCTTGCAGACCTGTACACATCACAAAGGGCAGTAGGCCTGGCAAAGCTCAGCTGCCCCCCACCCCTATCTGACATTCACCAGCTGAGGGTACAGTCAGTCGCCACCCTGAAAGGTGTTCTAGCCATACACATGCTAACTGCAGACAGTCTGCTAGCAAGTACATAGTGCATGTCCCTGGAGGAACTGTGTGCACCCAAAACTGGGATGTGGGCATGCACACCAAGCAGGTATGTCCATGATTGGGCCCCAGAAAGGGAAACCCAGAAATATCACATGAGGGAAAAACTGCATTATACTATGGGGGAACCTAGCAATGCTGTGGTCACTGCTCAGTCAGGGTGAGTGTGACCTCCCAGCATGACATGCTGTGGCCACCCTGCCTGTGCAGGTGGTGGCTGGGCACTACAATGTCCCAGCCATTGCCCTATGCCCTGTGCAGCTGCTTCATGCCCAGGCCGCTCTGTCCAGGCCATACCCACAATACCTTGCTCCTCATTAGGCACATTGGCAGGCTAACACTGGAAACAGTGCAAGCATTGTGTGCTCAGGAAGGTGTAGGCAGCCAAATAACACTGGATAGACATATGTACACTCCCACACCTATTTCAGCATTGTGCAGAGAAAGCGGTAGTTGGCAGCCCTGGCCACCACACCAGTTCTGGGCACAGTGCAGGCATTGCTAAGGTATGCAGGTGCTAGTATTGGTAGTTCCTGCTCCGCACAGGGCCCAACAGCCTGGCTCTCCATGAGCCGCTGGATGGTGGGGCCTGTGGGTATGGGTGTTTGTGCCCCTGTTGGCCGCTGCTCTGGGGCAGAGGTTCCAAACTCCAGTCCTGGTGGTCAGAACACAGTTCAGGTTTTCATGCTGTCCCTAATGAATATGCATGGATACATTTGCATACACTGGGGGCGGTGCATGTAAATGCATCTCATGCATATTTATTGGGGACATCCTGACACCCTGAATGGCGTTTGGCCCTCTGGGACTGGGGTTGGAAAACTGCTCTAGGGATTGCACATGTTTATGGTATCTGTGCTCTGTAGGATAAACTATAGGCATTTATTTAATCTGCAATAAAGGTTCCGTCTTTGTGACCACTGTTTAGTACTGGGTAAAATATAGGGACATAGCTTACAGGTGCCAGAGCTGAGACTTGAACCTGTGACCTTCTGCCCTTGAATACACTGGTTGTGTGTATTACTCCATACTGTTGCCACAGAGGCAGGTCATTCCCTGGGGACACCATTACTGTTCATCAGACAGCCCTTGTCTGTTGCACTGCAGGCCACCCACCTGAACGAGGCTTGGTGTGCTGTGGGCAGATGCCACTGCCCCCTCCACCACCAGCACCCCTCCGCCACCATGCTGACATGCCCTTATGCCGGTGGTGCTGGTGGTGCGCAGTCCCAGGCCATCCAGTGTGCCTGTACATGGCTGCCTATGGTGCAGGATCTGGGGTAGGGGTGCCTACTTAGACATCCGTGCTTCCCCCTGGCACCGCCTGCCAATGTTATGTGCCCTTTGGGTACTTGCTGGGTACTGTCCCCTGGGACACTGTTGGACACACTCGTGGCCATGTTTGCTCTTAGTCAGTTGCTGTCTTGCTGGTTTTCTGCTTCTACATTCCTATGTGTCACCTAGGCATCTGCCTAGCCCACCCTGTGCCCCAGCTGCCCCACTGCATGTCCCGCCTGCAGCCCCCTGTACCCCATTTGCAGCCTCACAGTAGTGCCCTCTCGTACTTGGGCACTATGATGTTGCTGCACATATATCACTACTATCACTTTTCTTGGTTTCCCTACCTTTGCTGCACATTGCTGACTGAAATGGTCTCTCTCCCCTGCAAATGTGCCTCTAGGCCGAGGTTTTCACTGGCGCTAGTTTTTAGACCTTCATTTCATGGCATTAGTGTGCATGGAGCCTCTCCCCACCCACTCTCCGCCCATTGACACCTTCCCTCCACCCCTGGGGAGCCTTACTTCGCCCTCTGGGAAGCCTTACTCCACCCTCTACAAACCTTACCTCCGCAGGATACGTTATCGCATGATACGTGATGTTCTCGCATGGTAATGCGCCATTATCGTGCGATAACGTCGCAGCTGCTACGTTTGTGCCGTTTAGTAAACCTACCCCCAAGGAGCAAAAATTAAAAGCAAGAATGCTAATACAGTTTATAACATCACATTTTATTTTGATGTTGTAAACTGCACAGTGGTTCATGCTTTTACTTCCTTGGTCCCCGCCTATGGAACTCGCTCCCCACAGACCTCCGCTTGGAACTCTCATTTAAAACATTTAAGGCAAATCTAAAAACCCATCTCTTCTGTCTAGCTTTTGGCCTCTCCCCCCCCCCCCCGCGCCCCTTTTCACCACCCCCATGATGTTGTTTTCCCTTGTTTCTGTTACTATAATCTAGCCTCAACCTTTTACTCTTCTCTCTTCTTTCCTATCACACTATGGCGTTCCTTTCCTAATTTTCTAAGCAGCCTTTTGTACGTTGTAAACTGCTCAGACGCTATTGTGATGGGCGGTCTATTAAGTTCCCAATAAACATAAACATAAACATACATTCTGCATCCAGAGAAACCCCTCTTCCAACAATGGATGCAGAGCAGAACTAGGACATTTCCCCATTGAACACAACATGCCAAAAATAATTTCTGATACTGGTCTGATGGGGCAGAAGGTATCAGCAAAAGCTCTCTATCGCAAAATGCAAAATATAGCCCTGTCAATAATAAGGGACCCTTAGAATGAGAGAATACAACAGGGCATCTTTTCAGAATACAGTGAGTGCGGGGACATCCAAGCCATTTGCTGCATCTACCCATGTCCCGCTATGACAGTGAGGGCCCGTGTTTCTCCATAGTGGTTTGTGTATGCCGCACTGGAAAATCTACGTATGTCCCCGATTCCAGACTTGCAGGCGCATCTATACCTACGGTTGCAGAATTGGGTTTAAATCAGGCCCATCTTCGATTTGGACGTACATGTTATGGAATTGGACTCCACATCATCCAAGATTTCTAATAAAGCACCACCTGCTCCCTAATTGCCTGAAGAAGATAGGGATCTCCTAGTTTACCATTACATCATGTATTACTTAAAAATCCCCCTCCCTGATTTCCTAGTAGTTTTTAAATTAGTGCTTTCATTATTTTTGCTATTTTTTAAATTTCTGTTATTTTAGAGCTGCTTTGCAATATGCATAGAATGAGCTCACCACCACAGATTGCAGGATGTGAGTTCTGTATTAAATTAAAATTAAATAGTGGCCCCTTATTGAGAGTAGTATTTAGCAACCTCAATTTTCAGCTGCTATTTACCTTTCAGAGGTCACACTCCCCTTGGTTAGATCAACCTCCTAATTTTTGAATTTTGGTGAATTAAGTCCTAAGTGGCTAATAAGAATAATAATACTCTTCATCTAAAATCATTTAACTCTGCTGTAAAAAGAGCTAATCGCTCCACGGAGATATATATTTTTTTCTAACATATATCTGATTGGTACAAAAAAAATAATGAGGCGTTTTATTATCTTTGGCACCGGAAGAAAAATAATTCATTATTTCATTGATGCTAATAAGGGTAAATCTTTTTGGTTTGTTTACAAGCATTGATCTTATTTCATACTGTACTGCATATTTTTGCTACTATTTATTTCTTTGTCTCCATTATTTGGCTTCCAAATTCAGTTAACAGGTGGTGTTGCAGAGCATTCATCTCCCTAAAAATGTGACCTCCGTTATTTTGCTGAACGTTGCAAGAACAGTTGCATACAGCATGTCAGTAATGACCTTACAGAGTGGTTTTTCCCTCTTGGAGGGAACAGAATGTAGGTGCAGAAGAAAAGCAATATTTTCTTGCTTTGTTCATGTCAGCAGAGTGTATGTCTCGTGGCAGAACTATTAATAAGATTTCTGGTTGCCTTCATGTTTCTGATGCTTGAAGATGGATTAGCAATGGGAAGAAAAGATAGCTGGTAAATGTGGTCGCCTTTTTATAGTACACTTGCACATAATTCGTCCTGATGGTTCTGTTAGAATAATTTGATAGGGCAGCTTCTGAAATGAATCCATATTAGCAAAATGGAATGCACTAGAGAAGCTGTTGGGAACCACCTTCAATGGCAAGATAATTTACTGAGAAAGGATTTCAACCAATCTTTAAGAGGAGCAATATATTTTTCGCGAAGGACCTGCATGCACAGAAACACGTATTTTGCACATTTGCTTTCTCAGGATGCCAAAGCATGCAATGCAGGAGAAATTCAAGTACAGTATACTCTTTCCTGATAAAAGAATCGCAATGTCACTAATATTTCTTTTTTCAGCATTACTAGACCATGATCCACATCTATAAAAGATTTACAAATTACTTTGAAGATTTCATATCTGTCATTTACTTTCTCTGATTATTTCCATCTAAATGCAAATGACACATAAAGGGGGGTTATTCTAGAACCCTTATTCATGATTTACATGTGTAAAGGGTGATTTTAGAAAGAGTAGAATTTTCATGTGGTTGTCCTTACTATGCTACAATTGCAAAGGGATATGTTGTGGGTAGAGACCTGGGTGAGGTAAAAATCTACGTCTAGTCCCCATTTCAGATAATGAATATATGTGTATGACCAAATTTGTCCACATTTGTTTATAAAAAGTGCTCAGTTCAGCCAGCCCTTTACAGGGGGCGATTTGCCTCTTTAATTCCCACATGTTTGTTTCCCCCTCAAAAATGAGAATAGATATAGCTGAATGTTGTTAATTGGAAGTATGTATACATGTAAGCTTGCAAAATGGCCAACATGCCGGCACTTATACGGGGAAGTTGTGAAATCCAACATTTACGTGTGTATATATGTGGCAGCCATATTTCCCTGTTGCTTTTCCCCCACATATACAATTGCAAGCTTGCTCCTCCAGCTCCATGTACCAGAAGATACACACACACTCCTGCACCTTATGATTCTTTATGTTCGAAAAGAGCCCCTATTTAGCTTTTTCTAAAATACTGCCAGAATTGCAACATCACAACCATGGCATCTTAATTCCAATCTCCTCATAGGATCTAAAATGTGCCTTCACATAATCTATTAAACATAAATCTCATTCTTACTGGGTAAGATGTTATTAGCCTTATATTGAATTTTCTGGATCCTTCATTACATTTGATGATATGGTTCAAAATAAATTAATCCTAAGGGGTTTGTTTTAAAAATAATAGTCATGGTTTGGATGTGGACATCACAGAGACACCTCAGGAGAAATTTTACACATGACTCCTCCAGTGTTGGGTTGTCCATCTAGACAGGGGGAGGCATTTCTGGGGTGTTGCAATGAACTTAGTCACCCCAGTTCCATTTGAGAAATGTCAGGAACATTTGCAGGCATGTTCACATTTAGACCTGCTCCAGACACGAACAGGCATGAGAAAAATGCTTGGTGTGACCTTAAAACATCCAAAGGGTGTAGGGAAGATGAAGAATTAAGTAACTAGCCTAAAATCACAAAGGCTTACATTGGAATTTGAATTTTGCCAATCCTAGCCCACTACATTAACCGTTAGGCTATTAGACATCCCCAATTTGCAGTGCTGTTCTGGGGACATCTATGTGGATATCTCAATAGACACCCATAGCTGGCACATCCATGTTTCTGGAATCATGCCTGTACATGCATGCGGCTGCTTTTTTTTTCCAGACATTCTGATATTGATGTCCCAGATTGCACTTGGATGTCTTTCATAAAATGTATCTTTAAATATTTAATTTTATCACTTCTTTAAAATGTATGCCCTTCCTAAAATTTGTAATATCAATTTAGTCTCCATTATTTCTCAATAAATGTGTTTAGCAAGTTTGCAACCTCCTTGTGGAGCTTTTAGACCTGTGGATACTTTGAGCAGTGCGCCTTCAAGATTATTTGCAAAGGGAACCTCCAGACGCGATTTCTTAGAAACATTTATGGCCTGGCAGAGACCGTGGGTATTAACCAGGAAGTACATGGAACATTAAACTCCTCACCAGGAGGAGGATTAAAAAATAAACTTCCCTGTATTTTACTTTATCAGAACAGATGTGATTCTAGCCTTCTCTAGCTCTATTTCCTGCCGTGAAAACGAAATGTACTGTGGACAGCTTGCATACTTTTAACTGTACTGTGGGGATGAGAGGGGCATAACAGGGAAGAATATTCCAAAGTAGACAATTCCTTTAAAAAAATGCCATCTTTAACCTCTCTTAATATACAGATGTTTTTGATGCACCTGTTTTGATGATCTGAGCTTGGAGAGCAGCATAATATAAGGTGGTCACCAAGAGGGCCAATTCTATGAGTTTTTGATGACTGGTGCTGGTTAGGATATCGCTGCTTGACCAAATACAAGCATTGAGGAACCGTGTCTTTTGGGGAGACTGCTAGGTACTTATGACTTAGATTGGCCACTGTTGGAAACAGGATACTGGACTTGATGGACCTTGGTCTGATTCAGTATGGCATATCTTATGTTCTTATGTTCTTTGTTTCATATTATCAAAACTATTAGCCCATTATAGGCATATATTTCCATATTCCTGTAATGACTGAATGCAAAGTGGTTTTGAAATAAACTGTTAGAGGATAATACTGAGCTACAGCAGGTGGAAAAATCCAGACACTCCTCAGCAGAATGAGGATAATGTCTGCTGCTGAATATCAAATAGAGTAGTAAGGTGCTGGCACTACCCAGAGAGCGGGAATAATATGCTGTTGTATTTATTTTCTTTGTTTTATTCTTGGATTGTATTATCTGTTCAATTTCAAAAAAAATAAAGAAATCCCATGGGAGAAGAGGAAGAGAACAGCAGTGGGAGTGTGCAACTATATACTTGGTCAGATTAAACAGATAAATGATGAAAAGCTAACAAAAAATAGAGCAGCTAATAAAATTGGCAACACAGTAATAATGGACAATTTCAACTATCCCATTATTGACTGGGGTAAATATCGCATCAAGACATGCTAGAGACATAAAGGGGTATGTTTACTAAGCAGTCTTAATGTGCGCCCGGCGATAGTGTGCAAGATGCTATAAAAGGAGTGGGCGTTCCGGTCTAAACATAGCAAACCGGGATAATCGCGTGATAACGCGCGCTGCGCACATTATCGCCACTAAGCACGTTAACGCGCAGTAATCTTAAGTAGGCATGCAGACATGCAAGCAGAGAAGCAGAGGTGTAGTGCAATGGTTAATACAGTGACTGATGGTACAGGGGACATGAGTTCAATCCCCCAGTGTGCCTAATGAACAAGGCTGGCTGAGGCATCTCCCTGTATGTTTAAGTAGTACTTTTTGAGGCATTGTAGTTTTATTTTAATTAGTGCTGCCAGCAAACACACCCTCACAGTGGTGTTACCTAAGGTGCCGCATAAGGCACCCTATAAGACACTCCAGAGGGCACATTATAAAGTGCACTGTCCGCCAAGGCACCCTACAATGTCCCCTATAGGACACCTTATAAGGCACCTTAAGGTTACAGTACTCTGAGGGTGTTTTTGCTGGCAGCACTAATGTACATTAAAAATAGACAATGCCTTAGACAGCCCTATCGAATAACCCCACTGTGGGATAGAACCCATGTCTTCTGGCTCCACAGGCAGTGAAGTAACCAGTGGGCTACAGCTGTTAACAAACCCCTGGGTGGCTACAGAAGGACAGCATGTCACCACACAAACAGTCTGCTGTGGCTACCAGGATAGGGGCAACCCACCCGTACCCATGATGCACAGCGCATGCATATCAGCAGTCTACAGATGATCACAAGATGGGGTATGCACCCCACAGCACCTCAGCCTGGTAGGGGGTGTCGACGGTGTGTGTTAGTGGCACAGAGTAGCTACAGACCGTCACATTGTGTGGGTATTGTGCTCACCCTGAGGGTGAGGTGGGGCGGCCAGCACCAGGTCCACAGCACCTTCAATGGCTGCAATAGGCCATGTCACAGGTACCCATCAGTGCCAGTGTGTGTGATAGTTAGTTCCTGCAAACACACCTAGAATACATTAGTGTCTATCTGAGGTTTGTCAACCAGGTCTGGCCCTTATGGACTATGATGCACCCAGAATAGTGCATATTCTGTCTTGGTGCCATGGAAACATAATGTATGTGACAGGGGGTGTTTGGACCCATAAGCAGATTATGTACAACCACCCAACTCACCCTCTGTGGCTCAGGGTGGGAGACAGGATTCCCCCAACCAACAGATCCATGTTCTACCTCCCTGCAACAGTGGCAGTAGAGGGGGACCATCAACCCCAGTCACACTGGGGAACAGACACCCTACAGGGCAGCCAATACAGAGCTGTACACATCCCTACAACAATGGCAGAAAGACAGTAGGCATGGAAATGCTCAGCTGCCCCCCAACACCATCTGACATTCTCCAGCAGCAAGCACAGTGAGTCACCAGCCACTGGACCCTGCAAGCTGTTCCAGCCATACACATATAACTGCAGACAGTCTGCTAGCTAGTCCACAGTGCATGATCCTGGAAAAGATGTGAGCACACCCACCAAACAGATGTCAGTGATAAGGCCCCAGAGAAGAGAACCTACATATTTCACTGAAGAAAAAATGCAATATAGCACTATGGGGGAGCCTAGCCATGCTGTGGTCACTGCTCAGTCAGGGTGAGAGTGACCTCCCAGCAGGACATGCTGTGGCCACCCTGTCGGTGCAGGTTGTGGCTGGGCACTACAATGTCCGAGCCATTGCCCTATGCCCTGTGCTGATGCATCCAGGCAAGGCCACCCTGTCCAGGCTATACCCACAGTACCTTGCTCTTCATTATTCACATTGGCAGGCCAATACTGGCAACAGTGCTAGCAATGTGGGCTGAGGAAGGTGTTAGCAGCCACCACACACTGGATAGACAGACACACACTCCCCACACCTATGCCAGCATTGTGTAACTATAGAGGTGTTTGGCAGCTCTGGCCACCACACCAGTCCTGGGCACAGTGCAGGCATGGCTATGGTATGCAATACTGTTGGGGTCACTCTGTCAGACACCAGACCTGAGGCACACTCCACAGACATCAGAAAGATTGCTATGATGCAGCTCAATCAGCCAATTGTGCTTAACGTAGGAATTGCTATCTGCCAGTTATCATAGCAACCTTTTGATAGCTGTGTACAGTTTTCCCAGGTTTAGGGTGGCATTGCTAAGGTATGCAAGTGCTAGTATTGGGAGATGCACGCAGGGCCCAACATCCTGCCTCTCCAGTAAGCTTCGGATAATGGAGCCTGTGGGTGCGGGTGTGTCTGTCGCTGTTGGCCGCTGCTCTAGGGCAGAGGTTCCCAACTCCAGTCCTGGAGGGCCAAACACTGTTCGGGTTTTCATGCTGTCTCTAATGAATATGCATGAGATACATCTGCATACCATGGGGGCGGTGCATAGAAATGCAGCATGGCCATATTTATGAGAGGCAGCATGGAACCTGAATGGTGTTTGGCCCTCCAGGACTGCATTTGGGAGACTCTGCTCTAGGTAATGCACATGTTTATGGTGTCTGTGCTCTGTAAGGTAAAATGTAGGTGTTTTGGGCATGTCTACGCCATCTGCAATAAAGGTTCTGTCTGTATTAGCACGTTTTAGTAGTGGGTAAAATATGGGGGCTGAGTTGGCAGGAACCACAGCTGGGACTTGAACCTGTGACTTTCTGCTTCTGAACACACTGGCTGTGTGCACTGCACCACCATGTTGCCACAGAGACAGTGCATTCCCTGGGGATACCATGACTGTTCATCAGACAGGGCCTGTCTGTTGCAGTGCATGGCACCCACCTACACAGGGCTAGGCCACGGTCTGCTCTGGGCAGCTGCCACTGCCCCCTCCACCACCAGTACCCCTCTGCCACCCTGCTGACATGCCCTTCTGCTGGTGGTGCCTGGTGGTGCGCAGTTTCAGGCCATCCAGTGTGCTGGTAGGCGGCTGCCTATGGTGCGGGTTCTGGGGTAGAGGTGCCTGCATAGCTGTCCACGCTTCCCCCCAGCATCGCCTGCCAATGTTCTGTGCCCTTGGGGGTACCTGCTGGGTACTATCCCCTGTGTCACTGTGGAAAGCACAATCGTGCTTGGGTTGGGCCCTCTTCAGTTGCTGTCTGGCTGCACTAATGTTTCAGCATTCGTTTGGGCCACCTAGGCATCACCCTAGTCCGCACTGTGGTCAGCTTCACCACAGCATGTGCCGCCTGCAGCCCTCTGTGTACCCTTTTCAAGCATCTGTCCAGTTGCCCATTCCGACATGCCCACCCTGCTGTTGCGGAACATGTGCATGCCATAGGAAACCTGCCCAATGGAGAGGGGAAACCCTGCTCAGCGCAATTTCACTGTGGGCTCATTCACCTTGTATGGAGACGGAGCATAGACCCTTCCAAAATTCATATCTTTTTTTTTGGAGCTTTCGCGGGAGTGGTTTTTTTTTAAACCTTTTTTTATAACTTTTAACAATACAACAAAACACTCGACACACACATTAGTACACCAACACAACAGCCCCTACCAACCCTCCCCTCCCCCCCCCCCCGGCTCTCCGAGGCATAAGTTTGACAACTCCGCAGCCCAAGTTTCCAATTGAGTGGTGTGTCATTAAAACCTTACACTGATTACATGCGTGCATCTACTACTCAGTAAAGAGAACTACTTAACTGAGCACAAGCAGCGAAATTGTCCAACAAACTCCATTTTCCCTCGACTATATCTGTGTTATCCGGATAATGGAGTTTGCTGTATAACTTCTCATATCTGGCGTATTGACAGACAAGATTCCACCACATGTCTAGGCTGAGCTTTCGTGAATCTTTCCAATTTGCAAAAATGACTTTTAAAGCAATGGCTATCATAAAATTAAACAAAAAACGGTTTTCTTTAGTTAAGCCAGATACATGTGCTGCTGATCTTAAACAGACTATGCTCCAAGACAAAGTATCAGAAATCATTAAAACAGACTGAATCTTGTTCCAAATAAGCCTCCACAATCTCTGAACGTGAGGGCATTCAAAAACCATATGCATAAAAGTGCCAGCTTCTATCTGACAGGACCAGCACTTGCCCGACGTCGTTTTATCCCACTTGGCTAACTTAACAGGAGTGATTTGAGCCCGATGCATAAAGAAAAACAGAGATTGAGTAACCGCTGCTGACCTGGAGACCCTTGTGATGGGGCCCCAAATGACTCTCCAAGCCCTCCCAGGGACAGGACTCGGAACCTCCGCTTCCCAGCTTCTTTTTTTTTTTTTAATTCTGTTTATTCACTTCACATGAGAAAACCTACAAACGGCATAAACAGAGAATTTTCCTTTTCACAGATACAGAAAAACTAATCCCAGGTGGGGCTGTGTCTTGTCCACCACTCTGGGTACAAACAGCAAAGGAACAATAGAATACAACAGAGCCAAAATACTCCAATCCCTCCCTCCCCCCTCCCCCCCACCCACCACCGGGAGCACAGCACAATGAGGAGCACTGAACAACAATCATCTCCAACATCCACTATCCCACCCGCAAGACCTCACTACGGGCTTTAGGTCCCAATCTTTGAATGTAGGGCAGCCAAATTAACAAAAAATGAGCCCATCTCTGGGGGTGCCCTAGCGCACTCCGCCGCTCCATTAGTAATAATTGGTGTAAACTATTACACCATTCACAGAACGTAGGGGCCATATATTTGCGCCAGCGGTGAAGTAGGGGACCTTTACCCACCAGACAGGCTTTGCACACCAGACGTTTCTCCCATCTGCCCTTTGGGTGGAGCGGTCCCAGCTGATCAAACACCACTAACATCTCTGTCCAGCAAATACGCTGACCCAGAAGACCGGTAAGAAATGCCCCAATTTGTTGCCAATAGCGACGGATATAGGGACAACCCCACCACATATGACCCAGGTCCGCCAGAGAGCAAGAACATTTGGGGCATCCGCCATCCAAAGTCAGATGGCTTCGAAGTGCACGCCGCGGGGAAAAATAAGCCCAATGGATACATTTAAACTGTATTTCACGCCAACGGGCCCCCTCCACCAAGTACGCAATCCGGCCCAAAGCCGCCCGAACAGTACCCGAGGGTATGTCCCGCCCTAATTCCTTCGCCCAGAGGCCTTCTAGTACAATGAAATCAGGAGGAGAGCCAAGCCGGTCCAACCGCCTCTTAAAAGCAGCAATAGTCGGTGGAGAATCCGCCCCCAGAGCTAAAAAGTCTAAGATCCGCGCTGAATGCTCCGAATGAAGCTTACGTTGAGGCAAAGAACTAATATAATGTGAAACCTGCATATAAGCAAAGGTAGATGCACCTGGGCGCAGATCATATTCTCTACAAAGCGTTCCCAGTGCCTTACAGCTGCCGTCAGCGGTCAACAAGTTCCCTAAGCGCCGGATGCCCAACCGCCCCCACTGCCGATAGGGAGCCGAGTCCGAACCCGGCGGGAAGCAAACATTACCTTGTATAGGTAGCCAGCTCGAGGTCGTAGGATCACTACCCCAATACTTATTTAACTGTTGCCACGTTCGCCGGGCCGCCTTAAGCAGAATACTGCTCGTCAAACGAGTGGGCAAGGCCACGGGCTGCAAATGCAAAACCGCTTCCAAAGTATGCGGGGCAACAAAAGCTTCCTCTAAACTATGAGGAGTATAGGTCTCGCTATCTCCCAACCAGTCGCTCAGGTGCCGTGCTTGGCATGCCAACGCATACTTACAAAGATCCGGGACCCCCCCCCCCCGATCGCCACCCCCCTCTCATTCTAGCCAGCGATATACGGGCTTTAGACCACTTCCAAAGAAACCCCCGGATCTCCTTCTCCAGACGCAACAAATCTCGCCTCAAGAGCCAAACTGGGAGAGTTTGCAGCCAGTAAAGCACTCACGGGAAAATCACCATCCCTAAGGCGGCCACTCTACCCAGGAGAGACAGGGGGAGGGGCGCCCAGGCCTGTAGCTGTGCTCGGAGCTTAGAAAAGATACGTTCAAAGTTCATGGGGTATAGCAGCATCGGTTTCTTAGTCAATAAAATGCCCAGGTAGACAAAGGAATTGCCTGCCCAACGAAGGGGGAATGGGTCTGGCCAACTCTCCCGCAATGTACCCCCCACGTCTAGGGCCTCCGATTTAGACATATTAATACGTAACCCCGCAAATTTGCCATAAAGCGAGAGCTCCTCAAGTAAGTGAGGCAAAGACTGCCGGGGAGACATAAGATGAACAAGTATGTTATCCGCAAAGGCAGTCACCTTAAAACTATGAGACCCAATTCGCACGCCACAAATGCATGTAGAGCCCTCTATCCGCCGGATCAGCGGATCTAAAGTCAACACAAAAATCAGGGGGGATAGAGGACAACCCTGACGGGTGCCCCGTTCCAAACAAAAGTCTTCCGAAACCACCCCATTACAGAGAACTCCTGCCGTCGGGGCCGCATATAGCAAAGCCACCATCTTACAGAAGGGGTCACCCAGCCCATAGCAAGGCAAAAGATATTGCAGATAATCCCAATGCACCTGATCAAAGGCCTTTTCAGCATCAAAACTAATTACCAAAGACTGAAGATCCCGCTCACGCACTCATTCAAGGGAAGCCAAAATTCTACGTAGGTTCCGCACTGCATACCGCCCTTTAACGAACCCAACCTGTGATTCATGCACCAGACCTCCCAAAACGGAAGCAAGTCGATCTGCCAAAACCTTAGCTAAGACCTTCGAATCAAAATTCAATAAGGAGATAGGCCGATACGATGCTGCTTGAGTAGGGTCCTTCCCCGGTTTCCGAAGTAGGGTAATATGTGCATGATTGGCACCTCGGCCAAAATGCCCCTGGGCCACCCGGCAATGATATAAGGCAACTAAAGAGGGAGGCACTAAGTCCCCTAAAAGTTTATAAAACTCTGTCCCGAACCCATCGGGGCCAGGCGCCTTACAACAACTAGCCTTCTGAATAACGCGACAGACTTCATCAACCCTCACCGGAGCATCCAAAAGTGCCCGCTGATCCGCCGTCACTTGAGGCAACTGTATGGTACGTAGATAGTTCCGCATAACAGTAGGGGCCCCCTCCCTCCGCGCGTAGAGCTGTTGAAAAAAGGAGCGAAACAACTTGGCTATGGCGGCACTACTGTTATGTTAACGCCCCTGATCATCACGAAGCGCCGCTATCAACCGGGAACCATGCTTACCCCATAGGCAGCGTGCCAAAAGTCGCCCAGGCTTGTCCCCAAAGCGGTAAAGTTGATATCTATAATATAGATGGGATTTTTTCGCTCTCTGATGAAGTAATTCATTCAGAGTGGTCTGCAGCTCCCACAGTCGTCAGTTATTACTGGCTGTGGGGTCTCCCGCACACCGCCGTCGAGCTCTCATGACCTGCTTTTCCATCTGAAGAATCTGCAATGCCAGCAATTTGTGCTTCCGTGCCACATATGCAATGGTATCGCCCCTCAAAACCACCTTGGCCGTTTCCCAAAACAACTCCGGATCCTCTGTGTGCTGCGCATTATGTCCTGCAAAGTCCTGCCAGCATTGTCTAATGTAGGTGCGAAATTCCGTATCATAGTATAATCCCAGGGGAAACCGCCAGAGCCTAGGTGGCATCGTCAAGTCCCCCCACCCCAGATCCACCCACACCGGAGCATGATCCGATACCGCACTAGGGCCTATCTGTGCCTCTCCAATCTGTACAAACAACCGTTCCGAAACCAGCACATAATCTATTTGAGCGCTAGTTCCATGAGCTCTCGATTGATGGGTAAAATCTTTCTCTGACGGATGTAATAGGCGCCAAGGATCGACAAGTCCCAGGCGAGCACATAAGCCTCGTAGCGTCTTGGTGGTTGGCACTCGCATCCGCTCCCCCCCCCCACCCGTCGTATCCATCTCTATATCTAACACCCCATTCAAATCCCCGGTAAGTATCAATGGTACATCAGGAAGTTGCTCCACTCTAGAAGCCAGTCGGGCATACAACGCCCGGTCCAGAACATTGGGACTATAAAGGTTACCCAGCAAGATCGGCCTACCCTCCAAGCGACCACATAACAAAATGTACCGGCCTTCCGGATCAGCGCACTCCTGCTCCAACTCAAAACGAACCCATCTATTAATCAAGATGACCACTCCACCCTTTTTTCCTTTAGCAGGAACACCCCAACTCTGTCCCACCCAGGTCTTCTGCAATTTGGCATGCTCCTCGGCTGTCTGGTGGGTTTCCTGCAACATGGCAATGTCACAGTTTAATCGGGCTAGGGCCTGCAACACTTTATATCGTTTAATCGGGTTACCTATCCCGCACACATTCCAAGAGATAACCCTCAGAGGGGACAGTGGTTAGGCAATAGCACGTTGGAAGGTCTAACAGAAAAGTTTGGTGGGGCCCCCCCAGCCTGAGGCCCCCCCTTGCTCAATAAGGCGCTCCTAGAGCATAACCATAAAGGCAATTGATACAGTTGTTGTGCTCCCCGCAGCTCCTGAACCCACATCCACCATAATTTATAAGACCTAGAACAGCTACCCACCCCCCCCCCCACTGGATCACCTCATAAATCCCACAATACAAAATAATACGGTACAGCCATCAACATTCACACCCCACCCTTTTCCCTGCATTGACATGGTAATACAACCCAGTTTAATAACCATTCATACATTAACACAAACATCCACAGTCCTACAGCCTGTGGGAGGCCACCATCCGCTCTCAGCACTTGGTAAGGGTTGAGAAGTCCAGTCCCGATAACAGTCCAACCGGGATCTCCGGAGCTAGCAAGCAGCATAGCCCCAAGATAGCAGCGTCACAGTCTCGGGGCCGCTCAGAGCAGGCCAGTACGACCATCGCCGCCCATCAGTGGAGACCACTACCCCTGAGTCAAAGGCCCGCATTTATGGTATCCAAAACTGACTGCTCCACTCCCGGTACAGGTGAACTGGAGTCAGATCCAGGGCTTCACGTCCTCTGCAATAGGCACTCGAGGGGGGGGGGGGAAGGCCTCATAACCAGGCCACAGCTTCACTAAGACCAGTCCTCCAGCAGAGCGGGGAACAGCAATCAGCCTCCGCTGCCGCCCCACGCCAAAAAGGGCTGCCCGACAAAGCACCACATGTCCTCAGAGCAAGCATCACTCTCCCAGGTTTGAGGCTCCCGGCACCAGCAATTGTTCCACGTAGGGACGGGCTTCCTCCGCTGAATCGAACACCCGGTAGGTGCCCTGATTGAGCACGCGCAGACGGGCAGGATATTGAACGCTGAAGTGGACATTGGCCTCAATCAGGCGCTGGCATACCTGGGCATAGGCCTTGCGATGAAGGCTCAAAGCCGCCGAGTAATCTTGCACAATGCAAATCTTTGCTGTCTCCCACTCGACGACACCTTTTTGTTTGGCTATACGTAGTACAGTGTCTTTTTGCGGATAGCACAGGTATCGGGCCAGAACCACTCAAGGCCGGCGGTCTCCTGTTTGCTGTTTGGGCCCCAGCCGGTGAGCTCGCTCCACCACGATAGGCCCTGTCAAACTAGCCCCATCATGTAGAGAGGTAGAGAGGTTCTCAACATACTGCCGCAAGTCTTTATCCGGGACAGACTCGGGGATACCCAGAAACCGCAAATTATTGCGGCACAAGCGGTTTTCGAGGTCGTCCAGCTTCGTAGCATGTGCCTTAGAGGCCTGCTGTACTGCAATTAGCTCCAGTCGCAACTGTTCCATATCATCTTCTGCTCGGGAAATACGGGTCTCTGCCTCCTGTACCCAAGAGCCCAGTGAGCCAAGGGAGCTCTGAAGTGTGTCCATTTTGGCATGTAAGGCATCAAATTGTAAAGAGAGTGCATTAGTGACCGCGGCAGAAATTTCCTCTGTCAGTGTTGGGAAAGCCGCAACGTTATGCTTCGGGGGGGATTCCGCCATTTTTAAGGTACTCGCAGCACGGTCTTTGTCACGCCTTCCCGCTTTCACCGCAGTCGCCATTCTACAAGACAAGGCACAGCAGGTAGCTCGTGGGGGTAATTTGCACAGTGAACCACGGCTAGTCCAAATTTGGT
This sequence comes from Ichthyophis bannanicus, assembly GCA_033557465.1. NCBI lineage: Eukaryota > Metazoa > Chordata > Amphibia > Gymnophiona > Ichthyophiidae > Ichthyophis > Ichthyophis bannanicus. The sequence goes on from CM066033.1 coordinate 532,653,085, forward strand.
GCAAAACACGGCACAAAAACAGCCTTAGGGGGAAGAAGGGCCCGGAGCTCGAGCAGCCAACGTCCTCTCAAGCTCACCGCATCACGTGACCTCGCTTCCCAGCTTCTTACGAGCCCCCTTCAAATGAGACGGGCTACCTTCCCTCAGGAACGCATATATTTTGGACGCAGCTCCCGCTGACCCTGCTATCTCCGACAACTGTTGAACTAAGCGGTCATCTGCAGACAGATCGGGAGCACGTATGTTAGCTGCTTTAAGACTATAGTAGAGCTGAAGGCAGTTAAACAAGGCAGAGTCAGGGAGGGAAAATTCTTGTTGCAGAGAACGGAAATCACATGACCTAGGCACCAAATACCACACGCCTGCCATTTCTTCCATGCAAACATTTTGCCATTAATTTTAAACTTTGGATTCCACCATAACGGTGTTCTCCTATCAGGGGGGACATCTGTCCCCGCACACCGTATCAGCACCAAATAGGCCATTTGCATTGCAGAGACCACTTTACCCACTAGAGACTTTTCGGGGTGCTTCATACCTAAGAGCAGCCGAGTTGGGCTTCTAACCACACAGGTTTGCAATCCAGTTCCTCTTCAGAAGCCCACAGTGCTCCCTGCTTTAGAAGGAACGCCTGATGGTAACACCGGAAATCCTGGAATTGGACTCCTCCTCTGTCCTTGGCAGCTTTCAACTTTTTGAGGGCAATCCTAGGCTGCCGACCACCCCACAAAAATCTACACAGACATCTCTCCACTTCGTCATAGAAACCCGGGGCCAGTGGAATCGGAAGCATGCCTAACATGTAATTGATTTTGGGCATTAGGGTCATTTTTATTGTTTCTAACCTTTCCCACCAGGAGAGATAAAGGGGGGGAGACCAAGCTAGTACTAATTGCTTTATGGACTGTATCAGGCCATTCACATTCTCTTGAATGGCCTGCTCAATAGGAAAGCCGTATTTAACTCCTAAATATTTAATATTACCTGCTTCCCAACGAAATGGGAAAGGAGCCATCTGCTCCACTTTGCCATTGCTATTCATAGGGAAGGCCACAGATTTGGCCCAATTTATTTTATAACCTGATAACCCAGAATAATGTTCTATCAAGTTTAAAATCTCCGGAATTGCAGATGGCTGTGTGAATAGTAAAAGGTCATCTGCGTAAGCTGAAATTTTTACCTGCCAATCCCCAATTACGAAACCTCCAATATCTTTATTTTGTCGTATTGCAAGGGCTAACGGTTCTAAAGCCAAATTAAAAAGCAGGGGAGAGAGAGGGCAACCCTGACGGTTGAAAGGGTACCCCGGTGCAATGAAAAAGAACGCGAGAGAGCTCCATTTGCACTGATCCAAGCCTTAGGGTTCGAGTAAAGGATTCGAATCATGTTGACAAATTTTTGGCCAAGACCAAACCATTCTAAAGTTTTAAACAGAAAAGGCCATTCCAGCCTGTTGAAGGCCTTTGCAGCATCCAAAGAAATGCTGACATAGGCATCCTCTAGACAACTCGCTCTCTCTAAAAGATTGCATAAGAGCCTAGCATTGTCAGAGGCTGCCCTCCCCGGGACAAATCCACATTGATCGGGATGAATCAGCCCTCCCATACTTTTAGCAAGCCTGCTCGCTAGGACTGTAGCATAAATTTTATAATCAGCATTTAATAAAGAGATAGGCCTGCAGTTTGTTACCTGAGTGGGGTCCCTCCCGGGCTTTTCTAATACAACTACCGTGGCCTCCCCAAAATTTCCTATATTTGATGTAGACTTACCAAGAGCCTCATAATAGATCAACAAGTAAGGGAGGAGGTCATGACGAAAAACTTTAAAAAATTCTAGCGGGAAACCATCTGGGCCCACTGCTTTTCCCGATGACATGCCCGATGACATGCAATGGCATTACAAATTTCTTCCCCCGTGACAGGTTTATCCATCTCGCTAGCCTGCTGCACTGACAATTTAGGGTGATCTAATTTTTGCAGGAAGTCTCCAATTACCTCTGCCACAGGCTTGCATTCAGAGGAATACAATTTTTGATAATAGTCTAAAAAGGCGTCTAAGATCTGCTCAGTATTAGACAATGTTCCGCGTTTTTGGTCAACAATGACCGCTATGCGGGCTTTTTCCTGCTTCCTTTTTAAGGTATTGGCCAATAGTCTGCCCCCTTTATTGTTCTCTCCATAATACCGAGATTGCTGCTTCAAAAGTACGTGCTCTATCTCCGAACTTAAAATCTTATTATACTGATACCGGAGCCTTTGCAACCAGAGCGATATGCCTATGTCAGCTTGTTTAAATAAAATCCTCTCCCCTGCTTTAATTTGCTCCTCCAGAATATGCAACTTAGCTCTCTTCCGCCTATGTTCCTTAATGGAAAAGCTGGTAATCGTTGCCCAAAGGCAGGCCTTGAAGGCCTCCCACCATGCCCAGTTCAAAGTGTCCCCCAGATTGTTTGTGCCAAAGTAGCCCTTTATGGCTGCTCTGATTTCTTCTTGAAACATAGGGTTAGCTAGAAGAGATCTATTGAAGGACCAAGCCTTCAGCTGATCACTCCCCTCTTCCCAATCCACCTGTAAAGAAATGGCAGCATGGCCTGAGATATGCATACCCAGAATTTCAACACTCTGCACCCCTGAAACCAATCTCTTGGAAATTAAAAAGAAATCTATTCTCGACCAAGACTGGTAGGGCGGAGAAAAAAAGTGTATTCCCTATCTGTAGGGTGCGCAAGCCTCCAGACATCAATCAACCCTAGGGAAGCAATAAGAGCCTTGAGAACCACTCTTGCTCTTGCAGGTCTTTCCACCCTACCAGGGTTCTTGTCCAATAGAGGATCAAGAGATAAATTGTAATCCCCGCCCACTATTAATGGAGATGTGGAGTGCTCCTGCAATACTCTAGTTAAGTCTGTGTAAAACTTGGGGTCATCCGAGTTAGGCCCATAGACATTGACAATGGTGAAAGTAGCCTCCCCGATTTCTATGGAAACCAGAGCCCATCGCCCCTCCGCATCACTGCACGAATCTTTTATTCTGCAGCCCAAAGATTTCCGCCCTAGTATAGCCACCCCGTTTTTCTTTTGCAAGGCTGGTAAGGCTCCCAGCAGCGAATAGTGCTTTCCCTCTAGCTTTTTAGTCTCCATCAGATTCAAGTGGGTTTCCTGTAATAAAATCAGGTCTGCCTTGTGATGTTTACAATATGTAACTATCTTTTTCCTTTTTATCGGGATTAATCCCTTTCACGTTCAAAGGGAGTAAGTGAGCCACCTTAGCCATATTCCTTTACGGTACCAAATAAAGGAAACAACCGAACAAAGACTATGAGCCACCCAACCATGCCATCATCCTTCATATAACCCTCAGAGAGCCAATTATAACCCATACAAACTAAAAAACCCAATACGCTCCAAATTAGGTAAGCCAGCAGTTAGACCCTGCATGTCACCCCTCGAAACCCCCCTTCAGCAAATGTATATATCCCACTCCCCACATATCATCACATCGCGTAAACCCGGATCTTAAGCAGCAAAAAGCACTGTAGTGGGAACCCGCTGTCGATCCAGTCCGCCTGCAGGGCTAGACCATTCCATTGCAGGTCGAATCCACCAAATCCCAAGATAAGCAAAGTCAAGATAGACAGTCACTGCATCTGAAGAGCCTCTTGATCTTCAATAAATCTCTCAAGCGCAGCTGGGTCATCAAAGTTTTTGGTTACATTGTTAAGAGTGATGCGAAAACGTGCAGGATAGAATAAACCATATCGCGCCTGGAGACGTTGCAATCTTTGTCTGAGTGCCAAAATCTGTTTCCTCTTTTCCACCGTGGTCTTACTGAAGTCGGGGAAGAAGGAGACTTTGTGGCCCTCAAACTGAAGAGTCGTGCACGCCCTCGCAGCATTCATGATTTGCACAACTTGTTGATAGCGCAGGATGCAGAGGATCAACGACCTAGGAGATTTGGACTGCGCATTCAGCGCAGTTGGCACTCGGTGAGCCCATTCAATTTCGAAAGGCCGGGCCATATTCAGCTTCAACAGCTTTGGGATAAAGTCCTCCAGAAACAAAATAGGGTCCTTCCCCTCTGCACCCTCCGGTATTCCAATAATGTGGATATTATTCCTTCGTGCCCTATTGTTCATATCCTCCAGGCTGCGTTCCAGTAACTCTGCTTTCGTCACCGCCTTGCATAACTGTGCCATTCTTTCTTCATGCACCGCTGCCCTGGATTCTATTTTTTCCACCCTAGCCGCCAGCGATAACATTTGCTCTTTCAGTTCTTTAGTGTCCGCCTGCAATTCAGTTAGGCACTCACCATTTGTGTCCACTTGACTACGCACCGCTTTAAGTTCACTCAGAATCTCTCGCAATCCCTCTTCCTGCTCACATTGTGGCGCCATCTTGAGCGGGGACAGCGGGTCGGCTTTTGTCCGCTTAGCACCAGAGTTTTGGGAGTTAGAGAATTCCAACCTGGTTTGCTTACTGCATGCCATTTCCCACGACAGATAGCAAATTTTAGGCAGCCGAGTTACCCTCCAACACAGGGTGGGGCAGGATTCTTTAGTTGGGTCCACGGGAGCTCTCCTCTAAGCATCCATACCGGTCCTTAGTTGGCTCCGCCTCCGCGGGAGTGTTTTTTGATATTTCCCATTAATATCACTATTGGCCAGGGTGGTTATGTTTTTATTACATTTTTTTCTGGTCATTTTCACTGTTTATTTGCCCTTTTGTATCACACTTATCACTTTTTGTAGGTTTCCCTGGTTTAGCTGTACATTGCTGACGGAAATGGTTTCTTTTCCCTTTAAATCAGCTCTAACGCTAGGGTTTCACTGGCGTTAGTTTTCAGCCTCGAATTTCACAGCGTTAGTGTGCAGGGAGCCTCTCCCCTCCCACTCTCCGCCCATTGACCCTCTCTTTCCGCCCCTGGGGAGCCTTCCTCTGCCCTCCGGGAGCCTTTCTCCACCCTCAGTGCTCATTTGCGCCGCTGCGCGCGTTATCACGCGCCAAGGTACCTCTGCGCCTGATAAAGCACCATTATTGTGCGATAAGGTACCTTATCGCATGATAACATGACAGAGCGCACATTAAGACGGTTTAGTAAGCATACCCCAAAGTGTAATCTGAGATGTCTAAGCCAGAACGTCTAGATGTTTTTCCATTAAAACAAGCAGGTCTAACATTACAGTTTCTGAGATCAGCCAGAGACATCCTGGCCATGCCACCTCCACACACCCTTTCAGACTTGGATCTCCCCAGTGCTGACTTCTAAAATGGCTCCAGATGATTCTGTGCTTTGTACATCTCTAAGCCCGATTTCAAATACCTAAAGCATGAATAGAGCTTCTAAAATGCCCCCTAATTATTTGTCGTCAGATTTATGTCAGCTGTTCGTGTAGACCCACTAAGGAACAAGCATTAGACTAGTTTGCAATGAATACAGAGCTAATTTATTAAGTCAGCACTTTCTAATGCTTTTAGGGGTATGTTTACTAAAGTGTGGTAAGGTTTCACACTTATCATACAGTAAGAGCAAAACATACTGCACAGTAAGTGCACTAACTGTTGAGCCAGCCCAGCATTTCCCCTGCAGTTTCCAAACAGAAAGGTTCCCCTACGATGTGGCAACATCATTGAAGCAATGCATTGAGGTGGTGTTAAGTATACCCTTAGTAGCTGCAACATTGACAATTAGTATGTGATAGTTCCCCCTCCCTGCTAAGCGCAATATGCAGTCCACCCCACTCTCCCCCTCCCCCAACCCACTCAGTCCCTACTCCATTCCATGTTAAGCAATTAGCACAAGATGTTTACCTCTGATTGCTTTTGGCATGCAGTGGACATTACTGTAGGCCTTCACAAACCAGTTAGCATGTGCTAAAAAGCATGCATTAATCTTTAGCACAGTTTAATAAAAATGTTCCTTACTGTTCATTATCTACTGCACGGTCCTACAGTAAATAATATATAATAATGTCATTAGTATGTGTTGCTAGTAAATAACCCTGATAGGCATTTCATTTGGGATGTGTTCAATTTTCCCATTTAATTTTATATTTTTATATATATTTATATTCTTACCCCAGAAAAACTCATGGATGGGTAGGAGGCACAGTAGAGGAGCTCTGGACAGGAGCAAGTAGAAGAGATTGCATCATGGAGGGAGTCCCCAAGGATGGCTGCTAAGGTTTGGTTTTGGTTTTAATTCTGTTAGCTTTTCTGTTTCATTTTCAAAGTTAAATGAAACAGGAAGTATTTAGATATCCTGTTTCTTCTTTAAAAAACACTGCTATGCAAAATGGTTGAATTCAAAACCCCAACTCAGCCATTTTGCAGGTAGTTCCATTATTAGTCTGGCTGTGTAGACAGCAAGGATAGAGATATTTAATTGGTTACATTTATCATCATTGAAAGTCAATTTTTACTGCACAAACTTTTTAAATATGTACCACTGCACAGATGAACACAAAGGAGCCGATATTTAGTGGTGGTGGTCAGTGCTTTTAAAGCTCCTGGCAGCCACCGCTTTAATTAAAATCAGATATTCAGTGCTGGAGCTTATTTGGCATTGAGTGCTGAATATCTGATTTTGCTATAGAGTAATTGCTATCCAGTTAGCGGCAATATTTAGCTGCTATTTCAATAGCAAAAAGCAGATAAAGTTAGGAAAATCATTGACTCATCCTAACTTTACATGGTTTAGTTATTAGGTTAGCAGTTGAATAGTGCCACTAAATGGATAATTGCCAGGACCCTCCTCCCCCCTCCGCTCCACTCACAGACCATCCTAGTTTTTAACTGGGCTTCTTTCCTGCAATCTGTGGGAATATTGAGTGGTACTATCTGGATAGTGCCGTTGAATATTGGAGTCACCATGGTTTAGTTAATTAACAGGTCCTACTAACTGGCTAAAACATTTTTAATATCACCCCTCCCCCCAAAGAAATTAAGAATATCAATAAATTATACATGGGACTATATGACACTTGGGGGTATGTTTACTAAAGGGCGCTATTTGCGCTGCTGGCACGTTATCAGGCGATAAGGCACCTTATTACGTGATAATGGCGCTTTAATGGGTGATAAGGTACCGTAGCGAGTGATAACGTGCGCAGCAGCGCAAACGGGTGCTGAGGGTGGAGAAAAGCTGCCGGAGGGCGGAGGAAGGCTCCCGGAGGGCGGAGGAAGGCTCCCCAGGGCGGAGAGAAGGGGTCAATGAGTGGAGAGTGGGAGGGGAGAGGCTCCCTGCACACTAACGCTTTGGATTCCGGGTCTGAAAACTAACGCCAGTGAAACCCTAGCGTTAGAGTAGATTTAAAGGGAAGAGAAACCATTTCCGTCAGCAATGTACAGCACAGCCAGGGAAACCTACGAAAAGTGATAAGTGTGATACATGTGCACGGAACAAAAGGGCAAATGAACATTGAAAATGACCTCAAAAAAATGGAAAAAAACATAACCAAGCTGGCCAATAGTGATATTAATGGGAAAGAGCAAAAAACACTACCGAGAAAGCTCCAAAAAAAAGATATCAATTCTGGAAGGGTCTATGCTCTGTCCCCATACAAGGTGAATGATCCCACAGTGCAATAGCGCTGATCAGGGTTTCCCCCTGTTATTGGACAGGTTTCCTATGGCATGCACATGTTCCGCAAAAGCAGGGCAGGCATGTCGGAACAGGCAACTGGACAGATGCGGGAAGAGTGGACACAGAGGGCTGCAGGCGGCACATGCTGGGGTGCAGCTGGACCACAGTGCGGACTAGGGTGATGCCTAGCTGGCCCATAGGAATGCCGAAACAGTAGAGCAGCCAGACAGCAACTGATGAGGGCCCAACATGGGCATGAGTGTGTTTCCCACAGTGTCACAGGGGAGAGTACCCAGCAGGTACCCCCAAGGGCACAGAACATTGGCAGGCAGTCAATGCAGATACCCCTACCCCAGAACCCGCACCATAGGCAGGCAGTCTATGCAGATACCCCTACCCCAGAACCCGCACCATAGGCAGCCGCCTACCGGCACACTGGATGGCCTGAGACTGCGCACCACCAGCACCACCAGCAGAAGGGCATGTCAGCATGGCGATAGAGGGGTACTGGTGGTGGAGGGGGCAGTGGCAGCTGCCCACAGCAGACCGTGACCTAGCCCTGTGTCAGTGGGTGCCATGCACTGCAACGGACAGGCTCTGTCTGACAAACAGTCATGGTATCCCCACGGAATGAATTGTCTGTGTGGTGCAGTACACACAGCCAGTGTGTTCAAGAGTGGAAGGTCACAGGTTCAAATCCCAGCTCTGGTGCTTGCTAACCCAGTCCCCATATTTTACCCACTACTAAGCCGTGGTAATAAAGACAGAACCTTTATTGCAGATAACATAAACATGCCTCAAACGCCTATACTTTACCCTACAGAGCACAGACACCATAAACAAGCGCATTACCTAGAGCAGAGTCTCCCAAATGCAGTCCTGGAGGGCCAAACACCATTCAGGTTCCATGCTGTCTCTAATAAAGATGCCTGTGCTGCATTTCTATGCGCTGCCCCCATGGTATGCAGATGTATCTCATGCATATTCATTAGGGGCAGCATGAAAACCCGAACGGTGTTTGGCCCACCAGGACTGGAGTTGGGAACCTCTGCCCTAGAGCAGCGGCCAACAGGGGCAGAAACACCCGCACCCACAGGCTCCATTATCCAAAGCTTCCTGGAGAGGCAGGATGTTGGGCCCTGCGTGCATCTCCCAATACTAGCACCTGCATACCTTAGCAATGACACCCTAAACCCGGGAATACAGTACACAGATATCAAAAGGTTGCTATGATTACTGGCAGATAGCAATCCCTAAGTTAAGCACACTCTGCTCATTGAGCTGTATCATACCAACCTCTCTGATGTCTGTGGAGTGTGTTTCAAGTCTGGTGTCTGACCCCAACAGTATTGCGTACCATAGCCATGCCTGCACTGTGCCCAGGACTGGTGAGGTGGCCAGGGCTGCCAAAAGCCTCTATATTTGCACAATACTGGCATAGGTGTGTGTGTCTGTCCATCCAGTGTGTGGTGGCTGCCAACACCTCACTCAGCCCACACTGCTTGCACAGTTTCCAGTGTTAGCTTGCCAATGTGCATAATGAGGAGCAAGGTACTGTGGGTATAGCCCGGACAGGGCGGCCTGGGCAGGATGCATCAGCACAGGGCATAGGGCAATGGCTGGGACATTGTAGTGCCCGGCCACCACCTGCACGGACAGGGTGGCCACAGCATGTCCTGCTGGAATGTCACTCTCACCCTGACTGAGCATTGACCACAGCATGGCTAGGTTACCCCATAGTGCTTCTCTCAAGTGATATATATGGGTTTTCTTTTCTGGTGCCCAATCACTGACTTATCTGCTTGGTGGGTGTGCTCACATCCCAGTTACTGGTGCACATATCTTCTCCAGTAACATGCACTATGGATTAGCTAGCAGACTGTCTGCAGTTAGTATGTGTATGGCTGGAGCACCGTGCAGTGGCTGGAGACTCACTGTGCTTCCTGCTGGAAAATGTCAGATAGTGGTGGGGGGCATCTGAGCATTTCCAGGCCTACTGTCTGCCTGCTATTTCTTTATGGATGTGTTCAGATCTGCATTGACTGCCCTGTAGCGTGTCTGTTCCCCAGCCAGACTGAGGTTGATGGTCCCCTCTACTGCCACCATTGCAGGGATGTAGAATGTGGATCTGTTGGTAGCAGATCCTGAGCCCCAGAGGGCAGGTTGGGTGGTCCTATATAATCCGCCTATGGTCTCAAACACCCCCCACCCCTTAAATCATGTGACCATGGCACCCACACAGGAATATGCACTATTCTGATTGCATCATAGTCCACAAGGGCTAGAAGTGACTGGGAAAGAAAAATAGACACAGATGCAGCTGCAAGAACTACCTATCACACACTGGAACTGATGGCAACCTTCAGCATAGCCTGCCTCAGCTAAGTCAGGTGCTGTGGACATGGTGCTGGGCGCCCCACCTCACCCTCAGGGTGAGCATAGTACCCGCAAAAATGTGACGGTCTGTAGCTACTCTGTGCCAGTAACACACACGGTCAGTTCCCCCTCCCAGGCCGAGGTGCTGTGGGGATGCATACCCCATCTTGTGATCATCTGTAGACTGCTGATTTGCATGTGCAGTGCATCATGGGTATGGGTGGGTTAACCCTATCCTGGTAACCACAGAAGACAGTTTGTGGGGTGACCTGACATCCTTCAGTAGCCAGCCAGAGGTTTGTTAGTAGCAATAGAGATGTAGCCCACTGGTTATTTCACTGCCTGTGGAGACAGAGGTCATGGGTTTGATCCCACAGTGGGGCTATTTGATAGGGCTGTCTGAGGCATTATTTTTGTAATTTAAATTAGTGCTTCCAGCAAAAATACCCTCAGTACTGTAACCTTAAGGTGCCTCATAAGGCACCCTATAAAGCGCTCTATAAGGCACCTCATAAGGCGCCCCATAGGGAACATTATAGGGTGCCTTGGCGGACAGTGCACTTTATAATGTGCCCTATGGAGTGCCATATAGGGTGCTTTATGCGGCATCTTAGGTTACGCCACGTGAGGGTGCGTTTTCTGGCAGCACTAATTAAAATAGAAATAATATGCCTCAAAAAACACTACTTAAATGTAAAGGGTAATGCCTCAGCCAGTTGTCTTCATGAGGCACACTGGGGGATCAAACTCATAACCCCTGTACCATCAGGCAGTGTATTAACCATTGTGCTACACCTGAGCTGCTGTACATGAAGGTCTGCGCGTCTACTTAGGACTAACATGTGCTAACCTGGCACGGCTCCCTCAATAGCGCCTTAATGTGCGCAGCGCACTTCATCACGCGATAACATTTATTTATTTATTTATTTATTTAGTAAACACTTGTATACCGCTGCTTCCTACGATCAGCAGCGGTTTACTTTACAGAATCATAATGTATTGTACGGTACATTGAGATTTCAGTTTTACATTTTGATTAGTCAATGATTACGTAACACGGGACAAGCATTTGGATACGATACATATTTGATTAAAGCACACAGATCAAGGTATACATTTGATTTCAGTAGATTGGGGGAGGGCCCCATATATACAATTTGTACAGAATTAGTTGCCAAGGTGTACAGACTATACATGGTTATATACAATTTGTACGGAATTAGTTGCCAAGGTGTACAAGTTATACATGACTATATACTATTAGATTATATGCTGCCGAGTGCGGCAGAGGAGATCTGGTTGAGGTAGGGTATCGCAGTTAGATCAAGTTGTAGTGGGTTTGAAACAGATAGGTTTTCAGTTTTCGTCTAAATTCGTTCAGGTTGTTTGTGAGCCTTAATTCATGCGGTAGTTGGTTCCATTGGATTGGCGCTGAGTATGTGAACGCCCTATTGCTTGTTTCGGCCTTGACAGATCTTATGCTGGTCGGGATACATAGGGTGTTGAGATTCATAGTTCTCCTGCTCCTGTTGCTAGGTTGAATAGTGATTAGGTTATTGAGGTAGGATGGTGCGATGCCATTGATGAGTTTAAATGTTGTGATGAGTAGTTTGTAGATGATGCGGGCGGCCACTGGGAGCCAGTGCAGATCCATTAGAACTGGGGTTATGTGGTCGGTGACTTTCTTTTCCATGATGACTCTTGCAGCCACGTTCTGAGCCATTTGCAGGATGCTTAGTGTGCTCTTTGGAAGCCCTTGTAGAATGGCATTGCTGTAATCCAGGTGGGGAATGATTAGTGCTTGAGCAACAGACCTAAAGTCGGATTTCTCGAGGATATTGCGGAGTGGTTGAAGGATTTTGAGTTTGTAAAAGATGGCTCGGTTAACTGTTCTGAGGTGTTTGTCCATCTTGAGGTTGCTGTCAAGTAGGACTCCTAGATACTTTATTACAGGCTTTGTATCGTATATGTTTTTGTTTAGTGTGACTGTGGTGGGCGGGATGAAATTGGCTTTCTTGGACATGAACATGACCTCTGTTTTTTTGTGATTTATTGACATGTTGTTTTGCTGAAGCCATGATTGGAGCATGTCAAGGCATTCTTCTAGTGGACTGAAGTTAGGCTGTGTTATGTCGAGCTGTGTGTATAACATCACATCGTCGGCATATATGTGGTAATTTATGTTGTATTTCTGGAAAATACTGCATACCGGCTTTATATACAAATTGAACAGTAGGGATGAGAGGGCAGACCCTTGAGGGATCCCTTGGGTTTGGGGGAAAGCATCAGCTCTGTCGTTGTTGAATTGCACTTGTTGCATCCTATTGGATATGTATGATGTGAACCATTTCAGGGGGGTCCCTGTTATACCTAGCGAGGCCAGGCGGTCCAAAAGGGTGGTGTGATGTACTGTATCAAATGCCGCTGAGATATCGATGAATATGAGTATGAACATGGAGTTTTTGTTCTCGAGGCCCCTAAGTAGATTGTCAAGGAGTGCCAGTAGTAGTGTTTCCACTCCGTGATTCTGACGGAATCCGTATTGATGTTCATCTAGGGCTTTTATCTCGTCCTTGTGGTCCTGGAGTTGGTGCTGGACCACTTTTTCAATCATCTTTGCTAGGAAAGCTATGCTTGAGATTGGGCGATATGATGCAGGGTCACTTTTGTTGAGCGACTTGTGCATGCCGCTGTGTGTAGGCACTTTATCCCATTTCCCTCATTAGTTTAACACACGTGATATACAGCCCAGGTATCATATCAAAGTGGTTTGCCCTGGCCCCAGGAGGCCAAGGAACTGCTCACAGAGCTCCAGATGGCAGCCTGGTGTTATGGCAGCTGCTGATGTTGCTGTGTGAAGGTACACCGTAACACTAGGAGCCCCGACATCTGCCTACATTGGTTTTGTAAACATCATGCTGATATGGTAGTTTCTGCAGTTGCATGGTCACACCTCTGCCTTACCCCTAGTGGTCCTGAGACCTGATCCAAATGCTCAGTCACGCACACAGGTGGTACGGTTGTGGCTGCTTTTGCAGGTTGAAACATCTGCCCAACCCCCAGGAGTCCAGAGAGCCCATCAAAGTGGGTTGTCAGTCATCCTGGTGGTATGGTGAAGCTGCTTTTGCTGTTTACTACTTCCCCCACCCCCAGGAGTCCAGAGAGCCCATCAAGGTGGGTTGTCAGTCACCCTGGTGGTATGGTGAAGATGCTTTTGCTGTTTACTACTTCCCCTCACCCCCAGGAGTCCAGAGAGCCCATCAAGGTGGGTTGTCAGTCACCCTGATGGTATGGTGAAGCTGCTTTTGCTGTTTACCACTTCCCCCACCCCCAGGAGTCCAGAGAGCCCATCAAAGTGGGTTGTCAGTCACCCTGGTGGTATGGTGAAGCTGATTTTGCTGTTTACCACTTCCCCCACCCCCAGGAGTCCAGAGAGCCCATCAAAGTGGGCTGTCAGTCACCCTGGTGGTATGGTGAAGCTGCTTTTGCTGTTTACTACTTCCCCCCCACCCCCAGGAGGTCCTTGCGCACCTACAGAGGCGCGCAGTGTCTCAGAGGCAAGGTGAGTGTTGCGGCCTCTGCAGCTCTGTGGAGACTGTCTCAATGGCCCACCAGCCTTTGCGCGGCCAAACTATGTACATTTGGTATGTGACTCACAGAATATAGTGCTAATGACCGTCATCCCCCACAGAGGAGGATCCTGCCGGTGAGGGCCCGTCCACACTTGCCCACGTGATGCCAGGACCCACTGTCAGACGCATGATGGAGGGGCAGGAGGAGGAGGAGGAGGAGGAGGAGGCGGCCGTGGAGGTGCTGCAGACAGATGAGGAGGAGGGTGATGCAGCAGAGGAGGAGGCGGCAGAGGCAGCTGTAGCAGAGGAGGACAATGAGGATATGGAGGGGGGGGTGGTGAGGGTGCATGGGAGGTGCCAGGAGGGGATGGGGTGGGGGAGGGGGAGGTTGGGGCATTGAGGGGGCAGAGGGGGGAGGTGAGGATGAGTGTGTGGTGATACTCTCAGGGGGTGAGGAGGATGGGGGGATGGAGGGTGGCGAGGTCTGGTGGGAGGTGCCAGGGGAGGAGGGGGTGGGGGAGGTGGGAGGTGCTGAGGGGGGAGGGTGGACTGAATGACGGGACAGCCCAGGGCACTGTGGGTCCCTGCCAGCCACCGCATGTAGGTGGTAATGGTGCCCGTCTGGGTGGAGCTATGCCATCCAGTGCCACACACAGGGCCCACACACATGCCACCACACAGACACCTGGCACCATGTGTGTATGTGGTGGCAGGTGCGTACGGGACCTGTATGTGGCACTGGATGACATGGTGCAATGCATGCGGGCCCAGGACCGCACCATTCGATGGCTGGCAGGGTCCATTCAGTGGATGGCTGCCAAGATGCAGCATGTGGTGGGTAGGAGCACTGCATCCCGGAAGCCATCCACTGAATGGACCCTGTCTGCCTGTGTCTCACACTGACATTTACAGCTAGTCAGGCACATAGGTCCTGGTGTGGGTCAGAGGGAATGGCACACATGTGGGTGGGGACCTGGAGAGGATAATGGTGTGGGAGAGAATGACTGCACCATAGAAATTGACATGTAGCAGCAGATACCTAGTACTGCTGACCTGGGGAGGATGGATATACCCCCACGCATAGGTAGAGGGGTGCACACATGGCATGGTTATCGCCACACAGGGAATGGTATACGGTCTGTGTGTTGCATGGTGTTACGGCATACACCACTACCCTGAGGGAGCTGGGGAGGCATATGTGATCATACACACAAAATGGGGTACCAGCTACCCAGGGAATCCCAGTGACACACTCCAGAGACAGGCACATAGGTATGATCATCATCGTCACCTTTATTGGGACACAGTGGTCCACAACCCCCACTCATGACCTGCGGGGCCAACCACGCCCATGTCGTCCACGGCCCATGCAACCCCAGCATCCTGGGTCTGCTGGATGTGCCTCCGGGTCTGGCACTGGCTGCTGGAAACGGCCAGCCATGGCCTCCTGGGCATTAGCAATGCGGATTAGTGCCCCTGCCATCACCTCCGCTGTGGCTTGCATCCGGTCCATGGTCTCCTGGATCCCCATGAGGACCTGATGAGTGACTGTGGGTGAGACACAAGGTGATGTGTGAGACATGTGTTGCGCCCCCTCCCCACCATGAGTCCTGCAAATGACCTGTGTAACACCCACAACCAGTCCGCCGACCACCCATGCCCCAGGAGAGTGGTCCTACGGGTAACCTGTCTAGGTGATCTGGGGTAGGTATGTACCACTGTACATCTCGAAGGTGGCTTTTGCGGTGAGTTGTGGGCACCTGTACAGGCCCATTAGCAACAGGATACCAGATGGCACATGGTACATGGGGGTGAGTGTACTGTGCACCCACCCCCAACACCTATATGGCAGTATGTGATATGGTGCCCTAGGGTTGTGGGGCACATGGGATCATGTTGTGAATGTACAGCCAGCCCCCAGGGGGCTGGTTGGTTACTAGCTTACCCACCTTCCGCATCACGCTGTGCAGTGGCTGTATGGGCCCTCAGCTCAGCCAGGATGGGGTCCATGCCTGTGCGGTCCCCACGTGCTGTTCCTGGTGGATGTTCCATCTGGGGACTTCCCCTTGGCTCAGGCTCCTCCACAGCCCATGGGTCGTGGTGGCTGGCCCCCACCTGTGGGTTGTCCTCCGCCCCACTCACAGCCTTGGGCAGCACAATGAGCTGTGGTGCTGTTCCACCAGTGCTGTCTGCATCCCCAGACTCTGGGGCCTCTGGCCCCTTCAGATCTCCTAGCACCACCACATCCCCCTCCGCATACGCCTCCAGGGCCTGGATGTTACCTGCTTGTTTGAACAAGGTACACAGCAAAGAAGTGTTATTGCAGGTCACGTACCCACACCTGTGTATTACGTACGTGCCATTATCAATGCAGTGTGCACCTGTAGCAGCTGTTACCCCACCTGCAATGGTGTGAGCACATGTGCGTACAGTGTGTGTTAGCCGACAGGGGGGTGGGGCTGGCACATGCCATGGTGGAGGTTGGCATGCAGTCAGGGTGAGGGATTGGCCCCCAACCGGTTTGAACAACTGTGCAGTGTTGTACCATGTCCAGGGTTGTGGCTGTGGTGCAAGCTGCCCCAGGACCCCATCACACCCACCCCGTACCCACACAGCCATGTTTCCATGACATGTATACCTCAGTTTCCTGTGCCACGGCACACCTCTTCGCAGGACATAGGCCCCCCCCCACCTCTCCGTCCATGGCAGGCAAGTTCTGGGCCATGTGGATCACATGTGTGGCACGTCACAGACCTACCTGCCTGTGGATGGGCGGTGTCCAGCTCCTCTGGCAGTCCATGCAGGTACACAGGGCCCAAACGGTCACCTAGTTCCTGCTCCAGGGGTGTCAGGGATGGTGGCAAGGGGCCACCCCCTCCGGTGCCCATTGCATGTCTCCGTTCCGCAACCATGTGGCCACAGACACCCCTCTTGATGTCATTAAATCTCTTGCGGAGGCAGTCTATGTCCTGTGACGGCCCTCCTGCCTGGGCCACGGCCTCCTGTATCTCCTCCCACACCTGGAGCCGTGTGCCCACGGTGGTGGTTGCCCTCAAGCGGCCGTACAACAGATTGTATCTTTCAAGGACACTAGCCAGCAGGATGTGGTTCTCCTGCTGGCTGAACCTTACTGCCCTCCTCGTCTCCATAGCAGGCACAGGTATGCACTGTTATTTTGCACTCGGCAGCCCCTGTGTGGGCAGGGACACACCTGATGGTCCTGCAGCCCCCCCCCAACAGGCCCTGGAACCCCTGCTGGCTCTGGCTGCACATGTGCCCCCCCTCTACCGCTGGTGGCCTGTCCTGTCCCTCAATCCCCCTGCCCTCTGTGCCCTCTCCCTCCCTGTCACACATTGGTGCTAGTTTGCCCCTCACCTGCACCTCACACCTGCCTTGGGCCTCCCTCCTCCTCCTCCTCCTCCTCCTCTGCCTGCACCTCTGGCCAGCCCCTGCCCTTCCGCCTGCTCCTCACCTCCCTCCTCACTCTTTCCGCTGCCTTGCAAAGCACCTCACCCCCGCCACTCACAGGCCCGGCACCTCTCTGTTACACACCGTCTTTTGACTCTCTCCTTCCCTGTCTGACAGAGCACGCCTCTCTTTCGCCTACATAAACCCATCAGTGTGATCCTAATGTACAGGTGTATTTATAGTGTTTTGTACGTGTGGCGCGTTGCACATGTGCAGAGGCACCTGCGCGTTGCACATGCGCAGCAGAAATGCCGGAGGTGCGTGCATGGGACACCATCTTACACATGCACTCTGCATGCATGTGCGGTGTGCAGCATGCGCGTAACAGGGTGCACTGCATGTCCCACATGCACACACAGCACGTGTGACATGATGTCCCGTGCACGCACCGTCTGCGTCTTTGCAGCTCATGCACAATGCGCGCTACGTAGATAAGAGGTATAAATACGCTGCACATCTGGATGATGCTAAGGGTTTGTGTAGGCGAGGGAGAGAAGGCGTGCATTCCCAGACAAGGACGGAGAGAGTAGGAAGCAGGTGTATTGTGTGGTGTGGCTGCATTTGTGTGTGGTGGTTGTATTGTGTGGCTGGGTTTGTGTGTGGCGGTTGTATTGTGTGGCTGGGTTTGTGTGTGGTAGGAAAGGTGTGTGTTAGTGAGCTGTGTGTCTGTGTGTCTGTGTTAGTGAGCTGTATGTCTGTGTTAGTGTGCTGTGTGTCTGTGTGTCTGTGTTAGTGAGCTGTGTGTCTGTGTGTCTGTGTTAGTGAGCTGTGTGTCTGTGTCACACACAGCCCACTAACACAGACACACAGACACACAGCACACTAACACAGACATACAGTTCACTAACACAGATACACAGACACACAGAGACACAGACACACAGACACACAGCTCACTAACACACACCTTTCCCACCACACACAAACTGTGTGTCTGTGTGTCTGTGTTTGTGTGTGTCTGTGTGTCTGTTTTAGTGAGCTGTGTGTCTGTGTGCCTGTCTGTGTGTCTATGTGTCTTTGTCTGTGTCTTTGTGTCTGTGTGTCTGCATGTCTGTGTATTTGTGTGTGTCTGTGTGTCTGTGTTAGTGAGCTGTGTGTCTGTGTCAGAGGTAGGTAGCGAAGTTGGATGGGTGGAGATCATGTCAGCGTTTGCCTTTGCTGCATTTGCAGTGGGAGGTGGGCAGGGGCTGCGGTTGCCTGATGGGGGAGATGGTGTCTACGGGGCTGGGGCACAGGGCATGGGTTTGTGACCGCTGCAACACAGGCCTGCAGCTGTGGGGGCAGGCCAGGCAGGGGCTGTGCAGGCATGGCATAGGAGGCGTGCAGAGGTGCAGGCTCGCCAGCCTCACCTCTACAGGCCCAGGGCCCAGCTCCAGGGCATGCGTGAGGACAAGGCCATCTCCCTCTACCGCCTGAGCACAGGGGCTATTAGGCTATTAGGGAGCTCTATGAGGATCTAAGACCTGACCTCGAGCCCCTGACTGGCCAGTCACATGCCATACCGGGTTTGGTCAAGCTCCTTGGTGCCCTACATTTCTTTGCCTCTGGCTGTTTCCAGTCATCTGTGGCCGCAGTGGGTGGCATGAGCCACCCCACCTTCTCACGCTGTCTCCACCAGGTACTGCGTGTCATGCTCAGCCGGGTGGGGAATTACATTGCCATTCCCCACACTGGGCAACAGTGGGGGACCCTGAACCAGGCTTTTGAGGCGGTAGCCGGGATACCACATGTGATGGGAGCTATCGATTGCACACATGTTGCCCTGGTCCCGCCTAGAGACAGGGAGGTAGTGTTCGGCAACCGCAAACACTATCATTCCCTGAATGTTCAGGTTGTATGTGATGCAGATATGCATATTCTGAATGTGGTCCCGAGGTTTGCAGGGTCCACCCATGACTCCTATATCCTGCATCACTCAGCACTATTCCGACAATTTGAGGCTAGACGATTTGGGGACTGTGTATTGCTGGGTGTGTATCTCTCATCTCTGACGTGCATATGGTGCTCATGTGACTAACTGTATGTGCACATATCTATCTTGGTGGTGTATCCCTCATTATGTGTGTGTGTCATCAGTCTGTGTGTGATATGACGTAGGGGTGGGGGTTGGTGCCCTCCAACTCCACCTCGCTATGGTGCTGTGTGATGATGGTTGACTGGTTGCTAGCATTTGTGTCGAGGTTACAGATGTTGATTGCAATCCGTACACCTGCCCCTTGTTTTGGGTGTCCGAACTTCACACGCTGATGCATGGTTGTGGTGTCCCATCATGTGCTGCCATATGTCTCTGTCAGGATGTGTCAGGCATTTGTTTTACACGTATATACCTGTGTCCACTTGGGCGGACATGGGCTCCTGCTTTGACGTTCCACATTTCTTTCTGCAGGTGATGCGGGATATCGGTGTCGGCCCTGGTTGCTGACCCCTGTGCATCAGCCACGGACACGTGCAGAGAGGAGGTACAATGAGGCCCATGCCTCCAGCCGCTTAGTCATAGAGCGCACCTTTGGCATATTAAAGAGTCGCTTCCGGTGCCTGGATAGGACAGGCGGGGCCTTACAATACAAACCGCTGACTGTGGCAGAGATCATTATAGCCTGTTGCATCCCTCACAACATTGCTCTCAGGCACCATATCCCTGTCAAAATTAATGAGGATCTGGAGGATGATCCTATGTGCCCCCCTGCACGTGGCCATGGTGACACACGTGAGGGCATGGCAGTCATGCGCCAGGTGATTGTGGAGCTCTTCTTATGTAAGTACTGCATATGTTTCCACCCACATTTGTTTGGATATGTGTGTACTGCTAATACTAGTTAACATTTGTATACCAATATCAGTAGGATGCAACGCTGCACTGACATGTAACAACCACTGCCTGGCCATCCCAGCTTCAAATCGATTCATGACTGAGACACACAGGATGTGGGCAGGGCACAACAGTGGGTGGTGGTGGATCATTTGTGTGGGGAGTATGAAGCTTCTGGGAGATGTTAGGCTGACATACATGGTTTGTGGCTGCTTGTGATAGGGGCTGCTGTGCAGCCACAGGTAGTTAGTTTGATGCTTTGGGTGCAGTACGGTGACAGGCATGTGGTATGGCGTTAACAGTGGGAGAGCAGACCATGGTTGGGGCCAGTTGTCTAGATGTGCGTGTCTCTCTGTGAGTGAATTTGAGCTGATTGTGTGCTTGGTCTGCTCTGATGAGCAGGGTCCATGTGTTAGTTCTTTTTGTATGGCATTACATGTCGTAATTAGCAATATAAGTCCACCAAAAGAACAGAAAACTGCCACAGATAAAAGCATCGCAAAACCAGTCCAGAAACGTGGCAGATAGAACAAGGGAAGCCTTTATTATTCCAAGGGGTGAGTGATGCCAAAACCCGACACTGGTCGTGTTTCATGTGACCTTCTTCAGGAGTATATAGCTCAACTACAATTAGTACATAAATGTAAGAAAAACAAATAAACATACATAGTAAAAAACATGAAACATAAAACCATAAAAATGAAACGAGAAATAAAAACTAATTTGAATAATCAGGAACGCCCAGGAGAAGGGGAAAGAGGGAGAGAACAAGGGGCAAAAAAGGATATTAAAACAGCAATAAATGAGGACATTACGTATGTATATAAAAAAACATCATATATAAACAATATAAGAACTAACTAAATGGTAAAACTTTGTGACAACATCAATGGATATCAAAAACCATACAATCATAAATAAATAAATAAATAAATAAGAACAGGAGATGTTAAATAATTAATATAAATCACATCATAATATAAAGCCCACATATATAAAATATAAAATATCATCGTGAACACATAAATAAATAAATAAATAAATACTTGTTAAAACAAATAATGATAGATGAGAGACTAGAGAAAAGGAATAGTAGAGAACCAAGGATGAAGCATGTATATGCTAGACCAGAAAACTATAAATATCAAAAAATCATAAAAATAAAAATAAAAAAATAAATAAGAGCAGGAGATATTAAATAATTAATATTAAACACATCATAATGTAAAGCTCACATGTAAAATATCATCATGAACACATTAGGAAATGAATAAATAAACACTTACTAAAACAAATGTAAGATTTGGTTCAGAAGAATATTGCTATACTTCATTTAATTTAAGATTCCTATCTTGGCAAATGTGTTTTATGGATCATTTTGTTTTTAAGGGTTGTGATCCCCATGGATCCATTTTCAGAAAAGGTTTTTGCTCATCAACATACTACATAGTGGTAGGTTATACTGCCCTTTTACTCATTAGCACATATATGTTTTATCACTGGTTTTCTCCTACTCCTTTTCTCTAGTTTCTCACTTGTTATCATTTGTTTTAGTAAGTGTTTATTTATTCATTTCCTAATGTGTTCATGATGATATTTTACACGTGAGCATTACGTTATGATGTGTTTAATATTAATTATTTAATATCTCCTGTTCTTATTTATTTATTTATCTTTTTATGATTTTTTGATATTTATAGTTTTCTGGTCTAGCATATACATGCTTCATCCTTGGTTCTCTCCTATTCCTTTTCTCTAGTCTCTCATCTATCATTATTTGTTTTAACAAGCATTTATTTATTTATTTATTAATGTGTCCACGATGATATTTTATATTTTATATATGTGGGCTTTATGTTATGATGTGATTTATATTAATTATTTAACATCTCCTGCTCTTATTTATTTATTTATGTATTTATTTATTTATTTATGATTGTATGGTTTTTGATATCCATTGATGTTGTCACAAAGTTTTACCATTTAGTTAGTTCTTATATTGTTTATATATGATGTTTTTTATATACATACGTAATGTCCTCATATATTGCTGTTTTAATATCCTTTTTTGCCCCTTGTTCCCTCCCTCTTTCCCCTTCTCCTGGGCGTTCCTGATTATTCAAATTAGTTTTTATTTCTCATTTCATTTTTATGGTTTTATGTTTCATGTTTTTTACTCTGTATGTTTTTAAATAATGATTTATTTGTTTTTCTTACATTTATGTACTAATTGTAGTTGAGCCATATACCCCTGAAGAAGGTCACACGAAACATGGCGAGTGTTGGGTTTTGGCATCACTAACCCCTTGGAATAATAAAGGCTTCCCTTGTTCTATCTGCCACGTTTCTGGACTGGTTTTTGCGGTAATTAGCAATATATACATGCTCAGTAGTATGTTGCTTACTGATATCTTATATCCTTATGGTACGTTACTGCAACACCATGATGTGCCTGACTGTATACGTCATCACATAGCCCTGACATGGATGCGTGGAGGGATAGGGAACCTGTGAGGTGTCCAGCCGGGGAACTGTCATTGCCCTTTTTTGGCTGTCGACTAGCCATGCAGTGCTGTGTTGCATAGTTACACGCAGGCAGAGATGATTCAGGCCAGATCAACACGGTGTATGTTACAGTGGGCAATCCGAGAGCTGAATGTGGGCTTTGACTTGGGTTTAGGTGGTGTTATCAGGAGGACAGGGCAAATCTAGCTGATGACATCTAGACATAACCACACGACTCGACTACAAGCTGGGTAAGTGGGGGGGGGGGGGGAGTGCAGTCCACGACAACAACTACATTGCAGACACTAGAGAAGGACAGTTATGTCCCCACACACATAGAGACTCTGATGGGAGGGGAGGGTTCAGGTGCACATATAGACTATCCATGCTTTGCCATTATCACTTACACACAGTGGGATGACATGCAGCCATCACGGTCAGGTCACAAATAGACATCAGGGTGTGGCTTAGCAGACATAACTCAGCCATTGAGATATGCATTTGCAACTCATCAGCACACAGCTGTTACTTTGAGTAGAGGTGTGAGATATACACAACAAGGAGATGTATATGGACAGGGGATAAGGGAGGTGCCCCTGCATATGTCCGTGTGTTGCAGGAATTGACAGCGGGGTATCAGACACCATCAAGACACCAGTATACACAGTGAGGGGCCATTGGGAGCGATATGGGGGACACAGGTTATTACTGTGGCCTTGGAGCGAAGCAGGGACACGGTAGGAAGCGAACACCTCTGTTCACCAATTTGTACGGCAACAGAGAGGTGTCTGAGGGGACAGACCGAGTATGGGACCTTGTAGTTTTTCAAACAACCTCAGTGATAACTCTCACATGGATGAGATCTCTACAGTGTGATGGGGAACAGTCAGTCAGTAACGGATCCTGGGGGGTCTGGGAGCTGAGGAAAGGAAGGTGCAGTGTGTGTTGCACAGCTAGAACATGACATATGTATGTTTCCCTTGTGTTTCTCATTCACAGGACTTACTTGGTGACGCTCGTGGTGCTGTAGTGAATTGGCAAGTGACTGTACGTCATCCAACATGCAGCGGTCTGGGGTAGGTGGATCTACAGCTACATTGTCAGTGATGACAGTCAGGGGGAACACATGTCCTTAGTGATCTGTCATATTGTACATATGTTGTTGTTCGCCTCTTTTCCCCGCACCTCCATACCCAATATCTTGCTGTTGGCACACATATCCCCATGTGTTCCTGTCCACTTTGTCTTCTGCAACACTGTCTCTGGGACACGTCCGACAGAGCTGCATGTGTGTAGTGGTCCTAGGTGTTTGGGTGGTGGGCTACACGTGCACCCTTCCCCGACATTGTGCCATCAGCCAACACCAGTATATCCTTGCATTTCACACAGCCTTTCTGTCCACTAATCTCCAATTGTGCACATCCAAGCCATATGCTACTGCTGGCATGCTCACCTTAGCATACTGTGTGTATGTGTGTTTTTGGGTTGGCTGTGTGATGGAATAGTGTGTGGGCATTTGCCATTATCATGTGGTGTGAGGGGACTGTACACCTGGGGGGCGATGGTGGCTGTGCTATCTCTACCTTACTGCTGTTTACCGTGTGAGCATTCTGGACTTGTGTTGTGTGATGTAAGCAGAACTGTGTATTGTGTTCTGACAGACCACTGTTGAACAACAGTTTTGTATCACACATATCGCCGTAATGTGGACGTGCATCAACAGTGGCCTGACATGGTGACATGGTGATTCTATACATTTTGATGACATCATCTCGCTTCACAGTGACCTGTTGTGGCCTTTGGGTGCCTCAGGGGATCCAAGACATACACTTGGTGCAAACACACAGTAGGTTGCACCTTTGTTCTTTTGTGAATGGCATCAGCCTTTACATGTTAATGATTTACTGTTTGTATCATATACATTTCCTGTTGGATCTCTGTTCACGAGCGCTGATAGAAACATAGAAACATAGAAACATGATGACAGAAAAAGACCACAAGGCCCATCTAGTCTGTCCTTCCATAACAACAACCACAACAGTCCACTTTCTACCTTCAGAGATCCTCTGTGTTGCTCCCATGCTTTTTTGAATTCAGTTATTGTCCTCATCTCTACCACCTCCACTGGGAGACTATTCCACGGATCCACTACTCTTTCCGTAAAGAAATATTTCCGCATATCACTCCTGAATCTATCTCCCTTCACCCTCATCCCATGTCCCCTCGTAGCAGAACTTGCTTTCAATTGAAAGAGGCTCTCTCCCTGAACATTTATGCCATGGAGGTATTTAAACATCTTAATCATATCACCTCTATCCCGCCTTTCCTCTAAGGTGTACATATTAAGATCCTTAAGTCTGTCCTCATATGCTTTATAATGAAGCCCATTAATCATTTTAGTAGCAACCCTCTGCACCGACTCCATCCTGTTCACATCCTTTTGAAGGTGCGGTCTCCAGAATTGCACACCATACTCCAAATGAGGTCGCACCAAAGACTTATACAGAGGTATTATCACCTCCTTTTTTCTGCTAGCCATTCCTCTCCGTATGCACCCAAGCATCCTTCTAGCTTTTGCCGTCGCCTTTTCTACCTGTTTAGCTACTTTAAGATCATCAGACACAACCACGCCTAGGTCCCGCTCTTCTTTAGTGGACAAAAGTACTTCACCTCCTATACTGTATTGCTCCCTTGGATTGCTGCAGCCCAAATGTATGACCTTACATTTTTTAACATTAAATCCCAGCTGCCAAATTCTAGACCATTCTTCAAGCTTAGCTAGATCCCTCCTCATGTTATCTACACCTTCCTGGGTGTCTACTCTATTACAGATTTTGGTATCATCCGCAAAGAGGCAAACCTTACCCGACAGCCCTTCCGCTATATCACTAACAAAGATGTTAAAAAGAATCGGACCAAGGACAGATCCCTGGGGCACACCACTGGTAACATCCTTCTCCTCAGAGTGAGCTCCATTTACTTGTACTCTTTGTCGCCTCCCACCCAACCAATTTCTAACCCAAGCAGTAACTTTAGGGTCCATCCCTAGGGTGCTCAGTTTGTTTATAAGTCGCCTGTGAGGAACAGTGTCAAAGGCTTTACTGAAATCTAAATACACCACATCTAGAGCTCTCCCTCGGTCCAACTCCCTGGTCACCCAGTCAAAGAAATCGATCAGATTTGTCTGACAAGACCTGCCTCTGGTGAATCCATGCTGCCTCGGATCCTGTAATCCGCCGGACTCCAGAAACCTCACTATTTTCTCTTTCAGCAGCGTTTCCAATAATTTACTCACCACTGAAGTTAAACTAACCGGCCTGTAGTTTTTCAACCACATCCTTACTACTTCCGCTTTTGTGTAAAGGCACCACATGAGCCTCTCTCCAGTCCTTTGGCACCACTCCCCGACTTCAACGAGGCATTGAAAAGGTCAGTCAGTGGAGGTGCTAGAACGTCCCCAAGTTCCCTCAGTATTCTAGGGTGTATCCCATCCGGTCCCATCGCTTTGTCTACTTTAAGTTGAGCTAGTTTCTCACGAACACAGTCTTCTGAAAATTGTTCAAGATGTCCCTCGCTTCTGTTCTTATTTGTGGGTGTTTTCTGAGCTCCTGCTCCTGGTTCTTCATCTGTGAACACAGAACAAAAATATTTGTTAAGCAATTCCGCTTTATCCTTATCAGCTTCTATATTCCCCCCCTGCACCCTTGAGTCTGACAATACCACTTTTGCCCTTCCTCTTCTCACTAATATATCTGAAAAATGTCTTATCCCCCCATTTTATTGCATTGGCTATTTCCTCCTCCTTTTGAATCTTTGCCTTCTTGACTACTTTGCTAGCTTCTCTAAGTTTTTCCAAATACAGATGCCTGTCTTCCTCTCTCTTTGATCTCTTGTATTTCATGAAGGCCTCCCTCTTTTTCTTCACTTTTTCAGCTACTTCCTTCGAAACCCATAGCGGTCTCCTGTTCCTTTTGCCTTTATTTACCATTTTAACAAAAAGGTTGGTTGCCTTTAAAATACCCCCTTTCAGTTTTGCCCACTGTTTTTCTACATCCCCCAGCTGTTCCCATCCCACTAACGACTCCCTGAGGTATTGGCCCATCTTCGCAAAGTTAGTCTTCCTAAAGTCTAAGATCTTCACCTTGGAATGGATTCTAACAGCCCTAGTCCTAATACTGAACCACACCATCTGGTGGTCACTGGATGCAAAATGATCTCCCACTACAACATCAGAAACACTCTCACCGAGGGGGGCGGAGCCTGATGTCCAGCGGGTAAGACGCTTCGCGCTGAAGCTCCCGAGAGGCCTACTTAGAATCCTGACTTAATACCTATACAAACTTACTATTTCGCTCCGGGCTGACCGGGGTACCTCGGGGGTGATGGCGGCCCATAAACCAGCGCGCTTGGACTTCGGGTCTCCTTCTTCTTCTCACGGAAAACGCTCCAAAACAGAGGTGTCCTCCCCACAGAAGATGGTTCCATTTCGGGAAAACCCCGAAATGCACCTGGAGATTTTAGAGGAAATACGCGGCGTGAAGGAATTGGTGCAGTCCAATGGAGAAGCGCTTAGAGCCATGCGAGAAGACTTTGGAGTGCTCCAGGACCGACTTGAAAGTCTCTCATTACGGCAGGACAATATGGCGGGGGTCCTCGACTCGCACGCAGTGCGCTTGGGCACACTGGACAAGGCTGAGCGCCAGATACAGAATCTTCAAAAGGAGTTAGAAGATAGCAATAATCGAGCCCGTCGCAACAATGTGAGGCTCATTGGAATACCGGAGGGGGTGGAAGCGGGAGATATGAGAGAATTCCTGCTCAAAACTCTTCCCTCCTTGCTGAAGATCACCTTTCATAAAGAACTGGAAATCGATCGTGCACACCGTGTTCCTACCCACATGGCGCTCCACCGAACGACCCCCCGGCCTATTATCTTTCGCTTGCTACGATATCAACAAGTGGAACAAATTTTAAATGCTGCCCGGGCGAACCATCATTTGGAATTTGAAGGTCACAAAGTCTCCTTCTTCCCTGATTTGGCAAAGCCTACCGTTGACCGACGGAAGAAACTCCTTGCTTTTCGCCCTCGACTTCAACAGCTACAGGCTCGCTTTGGCCTGTTGTATCCCGCGAAGCTCCGAGTGACTCTCCACAACCAAACCAGGACATTCGAAGATCCTGATCTACTATCAACTTTTTTAGACTCCAAAGAAGCAGAGCAAATGCGCTAATCCAACGACTTGGACTTTTATTTGCCGGCTCTGTCCGCCATTTTGAAGGGCCCGATGCGGCGGTCATAGTCAAGCACAGAGACTACCTGGACTTTCTTTCTTTCTTTCTATGACTTTTTTGTTTTTTGGTCTCCTATCCCTCCATGATGTGTGCCTCGATCGGATTCGGAGCACGCACAGTCCTACAGGTTATGTGTTTTTTCAATTTCGGCCTTCTCTGGGGCTTCTCCCCGCAGACACATGGTCGCCAGTAATTTTTGGGGTTCTGCTTCTTCTCTACCGCGCTGCGGTTTTTCTTTTTTAATGTGGGGCGCTTCATTGTATTATCTAAGCTTATTTTCTTTTATGCCATATGTACAGCCAGATACAGTCAATTTGAGGGACATTGTGAAATTATGTGCGCTATCATGCTCAGAATTTTTAACTTGTCTGAATGGCCTTATGTAAAATCTTATCACTCAACGTAAAGGGCATTAATAGTCCAATCAAAAGAAAGAAAATCCTTAGCTATCTTAGCCATGAGCATGCTGACTTAGCGTTTCTTCAGGAAACGCACTTAAACTCTGCTGAAACACTGAAACTCAATGTTAAGCCCTACATGGTGGCTGCCTATTCTCCCGCCGTTTCCAAACGGTGCGGGGTAGCCATTCTGGTTAAGAAATCTTTGCAAGCTACTGTAATTGATACTAGCGCTGACAAGGAGGGTAGATGGGCCCGAGTACATCTTAAGGTTGGAGATAGTGAATTTACATGTATTTGCATTTATGCCCCGAATGTGGACAACCCTGCTTACTATGCAAGTATTGCGCAGTTGGCACAGGCCTCTGCCAATACTCCATTAATACTTGGTGGTGATTTTAATCAAGTGTTAGACCCTCTGATAGATAGACAGCCGCCTAGAACGAGTAGTCCACCCAAGAGTCTTGCTACCCTTACAGCTCTGATGCAAGATCTTGCGCTGGTAGATATATGGAGGCTGCTTCACCCCTCCGACTTAGAGTTCACTTTCTTTTCTGCCCCCCATCACTCCCAATCTAGAATAGATTTCTTTCTCATTTCCAAAGCACTGATTTCTCAAGTAGACACGACTCGGACTCATCCTCTCCATATTTCAGATCATGCTGCCATATCTTTATCATTACATGTCACTGCGCGGGACGATTCTCCCCGAGCTTGGTTTTTTGATAGATCCCTTACTGGGTCAAAAAGATTTTCAGGTTGATATAAAGGCCGCTATCCAAGATTATTTTCATTTTAACTCACCCCATGACACAGCGAGCTGGGCTTGGTGGGAGGGTTTTAAAGCATCTATCCGCGCAACTATAACTAGCTATCAAATTCGGCAGGGGAAACAAAGAAAGCAGCATTTACTGATTCTAGAGCAGCAGATACAAGCTGGGGAGCGTCTCCTCACGTCCCGTACTGACCCATGTATTTTACTCCGTTTGCAACGCTTGCGTTTTCAATACAATCAGCTTTTGTACACTGCTGCTGTTAAAAATATTGAATCACAACAAGGGCTATATTATCGGGAAAATAATCGTGCTGGCAAATTATTAGCAAATGCCCTAAAAGGTCAAAAAGAAGCCAAGCGTGTTACCGCCCTCCGTAATCCGTCGGGGGGGGGCTTGGTCACTAAAGATACCGAAATCTTAGAACTCTTTCGTGATTTTTATACTCGGCTTTATCAATCTGAATGTGATTTTGAGCCAGATGTATTTGAACGCTTACTTTCAGGGGTACAAAGACCGACCCTATCTGACGAAGATAGAGTGGCCTTGGACACACCATTTACTGTCTCAGAAATTCATTCTGCTATCACGAAATGTGCCTCAGGTCGAGCCGCAGGCCCAGACGGTCTCCCTGCTGAATTCTACAAAACCTTTCACGCTGACTTAGCTCCAGTTTTGAAACTTTATTTTTCTGCTCTGGCCGATGAGGGTTCTCCTTCTGGGTCCTTTTCAATGGCAAATGTAGTAGTTTTTGAGAAAGAGGGGAGAGACCCACAACTAACAGCTAATTTTCGTCCAATTTCCCTCCTAAACGCGGACTATAAAATATTTGCCACCATTCTCTCTACCCGGCTCTCTGATAGGATGCCTACCTTAATACACCCAGATCAATGCGGTTTCATTCCTGGTAGATCAACTGCTGACAATGCTCGGACTCTATGCCATGTACTGACTACCGCAGTTAATCTTGATCGCCCATTTGTTGGCCTCTCACTTGATGCTGAGAAGGCCTTTGATCGCTTAGAGTGGCCCTTCCTGTTTGCAGTCCTCCGCTGGTACGGATTCGGGGAAGGTTTTCTCCGTTGTCTTCGTACCATGTACGCACAGCCTACAGCCAGTATATGTGCCAATGCTTTAAAGTCTCAGCCTTTTCCCCTTCAACGCGGCACTCGCCAGGGATGCCCACTGTCTCCACTTCTCTTCGATCTTGCACTCGAACCCTTGGCTTTACTAATCCGGCAATCGGAGGAGATTCATGGAGTCCCCTTCACCCATAGGGAAATCAAAATTTCAGCGTATGCTGATGACCTTATGCTTTTGTCTCTATAGACTCAGTACCGGCTGTCCTAGAGCAAATTGGTAAATACTCACAACTGTCCGGTTATAAGATAAATTGGACCAAGTCGGTAGCCTTTCCATTAAATCCTTTGCTTCATCAGGCAGATATGCAAACCCTTCCCCTTTTTATGGCAACCTCGCATGGTCAAATACCTTGGGGTTCACTATTGTTCTCCTTTGGAAGACACTATCTCCTTCAATGCCAAAGACTTAACCTCTAAAGTCCGGGCGCTTACTCACCGCTGGACTCCTTTAAACACTTACCTGGTGGGGTCGATTAGAAACCATAAAAATGATGATTGTTCCGAAAGTGAATTATATCTTAGAAATGTTGCCCTGTCTCTTACCTCGACGTATATATAAAGATATAGAGGGCCTTCTGACTAGATACTTGTGGCAAAACAAGACACCTAGGATAGCGAAACATAAGCTGCAAGCAGATAAGGAAAATGGGGGTGTCAGATTCCCTGATTTCCTGAAGTATCATCAATCTTTTCTTCTCAAACAAGGCGCTCGTTGGCTGGAAGATCCAGTACCGAGTAGACCTGTGTGGCTAGACATAGAAGAGGACCTTTGCAAACCGATTCCTCTTACTTTTCTCCCTGGTATGACTCTCCCATCAGACTCCCACTTTCCACCAATGCTTTTAGACACCTTAGGTGCCTTTAATAATCTTATGCAATCTTTAGACTCCCGACTCTGTCCGTTAGACAAGCTCCCACTTTGGTACAATACTCGATTTCGAATACAAAATAAGCCGATGGCGTGGAGCCCCTGGTACACTAGGGGCATTTGGATTCCTAGTCAGTTGTTCCATGAAGGTCGCTGGAAAACTTTTAGTGAATTGCAAATTGAATTTGGTCTCCCAGCGAAACACTACTTTCAGTTGGTGCAACTTCAGCATTGCCTTCGGAGTGCTAAGGTGCTCCCGCCATCGGCCTCCCCTACACAAGGTTGGTTGGAGACTATCCGATCTATCGGTAGTTCACCGGGTGTAGCATCCAATTTTTACAAAACCTTATGTAATGCTATAACTAGAGATACCCCTATAGCGCAGAAAGCATGGGAGAGAGAATTGCATGTGACTTTGACCCCGGAGCAATGGAGCCTTGTCTGGAGTAAAGTGACACGGGTCTCCCGATCCGCCTCACTCACTCAGACACTCTTCTTTCTAGCCCACCGGTGTTTTTACACTCCTGACAGATTAGCCAAATGGAACACTACTCAGGGCAATAGTTGTTGGACCTGTCATGCGGCCATTGGTTCACTACCTCATGTTATGTATGAATGTCCCGCACTACAGTATTACTGGCGTCGGGTCTGGGGTCGTATCCAGTCTATTTTGCACTTTCAAGAGCCCCTTTCTTGGAGGATAGTGGGACTTCGCTCAGCTGCGGGGATCCCCTCTCTTCCAAAAACGGCTTACTTCCTTTTGGACTTTATGCTTGGCATTGCTATTTCCCTAATTACGAAATACTGGAAAAATAGCTCCCATCTGAGCCCCAATGAATGGTGGAATCATGTCTGTCTCTACAGTAAATATGAACAAATACCTCGTATGTTTGCTTCCCCCATTCAGACTCCTCATCATCGGTCTAAATGGAAGATGCTCAATGACTATGTACATTCTGCTCAATGCTCTCATCTGACTGTCTAAATTTGTATATATCTTTGTCCCATGATTATTCTGTATCGCAGATACTCTTTTGATTGTTTTGATGTATAATCACTGTTGTTTGGAAGCGCTCACATGCTGACATAATCAGCTAGAGAAGAAGCGTGGGGGTGGGGGGTAATTGGGTTTACTTTTCTTTATTGTATACTTGTTTTGTCTCCTTTGGTGTGTTGTTTCTTTTGTTTGTTGCAAAATGAAAATAAAAGTTTAAAAAAAAAAGAAACACTCTCACCATTGGTAAGCACCAAGTCCAGTATGGCCCCTTCACGTGTGGGGTCTGTTACCAATTGCCTGAATAGTTCTCCCTGTAGAGAATCCAGGATCTCCTTACTTCTAGATGATACTGCAGCAGGAATGTGCCAATCAACATCTGGCATATTGAAATCTCCTAGCAGTAGCACTTCCCCTTTCCTAGCAATGCTGCGTATGTCTTCAATTAACTCTCTGTCCACCTCTTCCTCTTGTGAGGGAGGTCTGTATATCACACACCAATGCAAATAGATTTCTCTTTCCCTCTTTCTAGTTTAACCCACAATGCCTCCTCTCTCCCTTTTAAGCTCTGTAATTCCAAAGCTTTAATAGTAGTTTTTACATATAGTGCCACTCCTCCTCCCCTTCTTCCTACCCTGTCCTTTCTGAATAAAGTATAGCCAGGTATAGTTACATCCCAGTCATGGTTTTCTGTGAATCATGTTTCTGTAACTGCCACTAAATCCAAGTCAGCCATTCCCACCAAAGCTTCAACTTCAGGGATCTTATTTCCCATGCTACGGGCATTAATACACACTGCTTTCCATGTGTTACCCCTGTTACCCATTTCCATAAAGGTATTTTATGTATCACCTACCTGGGGGCTTTCACTTACCTGGGGGCTTTCTTCACCCATCCCCAACGAATCTAGTTTAAAGCCCTCTTCAGTAGATTAGCCAGTCTACTACCAAAGATGTGTTGACCTTTCTTGGATGCACATGGGGTGGAGCTGTGAGACGCTTGTGTAACATGGGCATGGACATGACCATATCCATGTGACACCCTCGTCTGCAGTTCCAATTCGGAATGTCCCCAACATGCAGTGTGTTTTGTGTTGTGATCATGTTATGTTTGTCTGTGTGTCCTTTTATTATGTGCATATTAATGTTTGACTCTCTGCAATTTGTGCTGATGTTGCATGCAGCATGCCAATACATTATTTATTCTCCTCTGACACAGGGCAGGGAACAAACCAGCCGCATCTACTACAGTGCATCCGGCATCGCCATCATCCACTTGTTGGGGGACACAACACCATGGAACTATCCCTGGGAAATGGTGCTATAGGATGTTTGACCTCTGCGAGTGGGACACATGCCTAGGATGGACAGTATTCTTGTTGGAGAGCTACTGTGGCCATGACAGACCTGTCCAACACACTGTTTCTGCCATGCTCTGGCTGGAGGTCATGTTCATCGCAGGAAACACATATGACCCTTCCAGTACTGTGGCATATTGGGATGTGACACTTGACTATGTTTGTCCAGGGTTTCAAGGACAGTCTTCACCTGACTTGTTGGATTGCAGACACATTTTGCACTTTGGACACTGTGTACTGGTCCCCACGTATGCAGCAGGGACTGACATTGTCACTGTATTTTGTACATCCCTCCAACGTTGTGTTGTTGTGTTTTGGCCATGTGTGTGACATGGAACACAGGATACGCTCATCTGTTTGGGTCAACACAAGCATACAGCCATGCGTGTGGCATGGGGGTGCAATGGAGTGGTACTTTTGTCAAGGTCCACCTACTCTCCCCTTGGACATGATACAGTTCTTGCCACGACTCCACTTTACTGCACACGTACAGCTTGGGTTGATGTTTTTGCTCACCAGGGGTGCTTCCATGCATGTGTGGCATCACCGTTTCATGTTGAGATGTACACGGTGCATGTGCAGCTGACTGACTATCTTGGGGAAACACAGTCTGTGACAATATAACTTCTGTGTGGTTTACTGTTGAATGTTTGCCATTAATTTCCAACTCTATATACTGGTTATTGTGTTTGTTTACTGTACAGACGTGACGCTCAACATTGATTTGCAAACCTTGCATTGCATGTCTGCATAGTCCTATTTATCCCCTGAGGTAACGACACTCACATTGCCCTGTTATATTTGGAGAGTCGCAGTATGAGTGTCCATTGTCTTCCTTCAATTGTGCATTCCATGTACCGTGATATGTGTGTACAGACACTGTATCCACACCAGCCAGTGCAGGGGGCCCTCCTGCACAGTGTTATCTCTGCATGATTCTGCAGGTAGTTTCTTTTTAATTCTCTCTGTGTTCATGTGCCTCTGCTACCTGTTAGCATATCCTCATTGTGCATTTGACGATTGTTTAGCGTTTTATTGTTGCAGCTTTAATTCCTATATCATGCATTATGTGCCAGCTGAAACATGTCTTTCGAAATGTGAGTTTACACGTTCAACTTTTTCACAACATATGCTGTTTTCATTTGTGTGCCTCCTATGTTGCCAGATAGATATGTTTGGAGGAGCAGATCATGATTGATGTGTGTTGGTCCCTCATCATGCACCGCCTACTGTCTACATGCACTCATATGTAAGTAACACATTTGAGGCATGCAGCAGCATGTGGGGGGTGGGGGCCTAATGCATACTGCACACCATGCACCTGATGCACATTATCTCTCCTGCCCATCATTTGTAGATGGGCCAGTGACCTTTCTGTAGGATGTAGGTTGCTGCCCTGCTAAATGTGTTTTCCGACTTTCACCTGGGATCCACTCACCTTGATATTATGATGGCGGTATCTACCCTATCTGTGCTGATTAACCAAAATAAACATATGTGTTTGACATACATTTGTCTCTGCTGATGCTTGATCATGCTGACAGATGTGCAATGCAGTGTGTGCCTTTGATTCAGTCTGGATGCCTTGTGACTCAGGAACTCCATGGTTTCCTTGGCAGTGTCACTGGAAGTAGATTGCCAGGCCTTTATTCCAGAGCAATGGAGGGTTAAGTGACTTGCCCAGGGCCACAAGGGGTGCTAGTGGGAATTGAACTCTGGTTGCTTGGTAACCATACTAGTGGTCTCACCACTAGGCTACTCCTCTGCTCCTTGAACTCACTGGCACATGTATTTACTGATTTCCTGGTAATGTACATGGGCCACCTGTGCTCACATCCTTGTACGGTGGCAGCTGTCTCTCTGCCAGCCATTCGCCACATCACTGGGTGTTACAGGTTCCCATACGAGCCCTCCCTTTGGGGTACTATTTTTGCATTGTGCTCAGTTTACTCACTGTGGTTGTTTGGGGTAGTGGTTACATACATGTGTTATAACACCATAGGTTGCAGGTTTGTTCCCCACATGGGGTTTTCTATTTTTTTCTGTTGTACTAACATGACCATTAGGTACCTGCAGGTTCCTCACCTCTGCACACACCCCTCCATCTCTTTACTGTACACCAAGGTGTGCCCTCTGTGCTGCTTATCCATCGCCTATTAGCTGTTACATATGTCTCTTTCTATATGATGTTTAAATGGCAGTCCACTTGGGGGTTTGGCATTGCTGTGGTTCATCTGGTCTGTGGCACACCTGTTTGCAGGTTCAATTCTCCCCCATCATGTTTTGAGATTTTGCACCTGCTCCACAGAGCATCCTCTGCTGCCCTTGGGGTTTAGGTTCTTTCATCTTTTGCATGCTGTATCCACTGCCTAACATTTCATTGTGTGTGTGCATGTAGTTATATGTGGCTCTGGTCCCAATTACAGACTGTGGCCTGATCTGTACACACCAGATCTGCATGTGCATTTAATCATGGTTACTGTTGGGGGTTTGCATATCCTGACAGCCAGCAGGCTTCTTGTGTGATGCCCTGCAGTATTTTTGTATGCAGCCTTTGTTAATGGGCTCACGTTGGTGGTGTGGCCTACCGGTTTGTGCATTGCCATTTGTGCTAATGATCATAGGTTTGATTCCTCTCTGTTCTCTTTCATATGTATGCCTGTCCTGCACAACTACTGTCCATTCCTGTGACAGTCATATCTGTGCAGATCTGTGCTGTGAGTACATTGTACCCTTATCACAGTTGTGAACCATCCTTCTGTCCATCTACGTTTGTCTGCCAGCTGTGTGCCATCCTACCCTGATGTACATACTGATACCCCACGTCCTACACTGCTACACATTTCTGCATTGCAGCTCTCCCTGGTTGCCTCTCCTGTGTGTGCTCTGCATAACACTGCTACTCCACTGTCATCCTGACATTCCACCTATCCTGCCACTTCTACCTCCTCTGCTGGACACGTCTTCCCATCCTCTGCCACACACTGTCATTTTTGCATGGTACATTACCATCACTCTGTGCATCGCTACAGCTGCACCCAATATGTTTGTCCATTTTTCCAGCTGCCACATGGGATGGATGCGGATTTGTCTGGTCCATCAGCTCAGGTCTGCTTCCTTCCATTACTTATGTATTGTCTTTCCTTGCTGCTCTGAGCAGTGTTAGGGTTACATCTGTGTTTGGCCCCTATCTCTCTTGGTCTTCAGATTGGGGACCTTATGTTTTTGGGTTCACTTATACATCCTTGGGGCATCGTACGCTACACCTTAGATTCAGGCAGCTTCTGGGGTGCCTACTATGGTGCCTTGGGAGTTGGCCACCTTTCAACATGGCCTCTGGGGCACATTATGACCCGCCTTCGCTGACATGGTTGTTTAGGATGTGCCTTCTGGTGCACCCTAGAAGGTGCATTTGTTTAGGGCACTGGGGTGTGGGAATTTTTGGCAACACAGGTTGTTGTACAGTTTCAGAAAGAATTGCCTCGGCTGACCTTATTCATTGGGCACACTGGGGAATCAAACTCATGACCCCTGTACCAGCGGTCTGTGTATTGACCATTGTACTACACCTCTACTGCTCTGTTTGCATGTCAGCGCGCCTACTTAAGATTAACGCACGTTGACGTGCATAGCTCTATCCATCGCACGATAATGTGCACAGTGCACGTTATCGCGCGATAATCCCGGTTTGCTACTTTTAGACCGGAACGCCCACTCCTTTTATGGCATCCTGCACACTATCGCCGGGCGCACATTAAGACTGCTTAGTAAACATACCCCTTAGAATTACCATCTACCTTCCTCTGGTTCAGGGCAGCCTGATTCATTTGTAAGGTTTTTCCATTGCATACACTAATTTCTAATGCTGATTTCTCTCAGGCAGGGCTTCTCAAACCTATCCTAGTACCCCACAGCTAGTTGGGCTGTCAGAAAATCCACAATGAATATGCATAAGAAATGCTAACGTTCTTACAGCCAGTTCAATATACCACTTGAAAGGTTAAGGATATCAACCATATCTTAACTATTATGAGGTTCCTACACTAACTGCCTATTTTATACAGTATAAGAAGAGGAATTCCCCATAGATAACAGTAAATAAGGAATATGTCTCCTTTTAAGCTTCTCTACATGGGTTGATTGGTTTTAATAATCTGACTGATAAGGCCTAATACCAAAGAAGCCAAGTTGGACTTTGCTAACTTGTCTTAATGTGGAGTTAAGAGGATAAAATCATGATCCTCTATCACCACAGAAAAAGTGCATCATCCAGAGATAGGTACATTGTCGCTTATTCAAGAAAACTAATTTTGCCATGATGGAACAATATCTCAAAGAGTCTTTAGTGGGATGGGAACAGCTGGGGGATGTAGAAAAGTAATGGGCAAAACTGAAAGGGAATTTTTTAAGGGCAACAAACCTTTTTGTTAGAAAGGTAAACAAATGTTAACGGAAAAGCAGGTCACTATTGTTTTCAAATGAAGTAACTGAAAAGGTGAAGAGGGTGACCTTCAAAAAATGCAAGAGGTCACAGAGAGAGGAAGACAATCATCTACATTTGGAAAAACTTAGAGAAGCTAGGAAAGTAGTCAAGAAAGCAAAGATACAAAAAGAAGAAGAAATAGCCAATGCAATAAATGGGGAGATGTGATGTACTTGGATTTCAGGAAAGCCTTTGACACCATTCCACATAGGTGACATAAACAAACTGAACAGCCTAGGAATGGACCTTAAAGTGAATGACTAGGTTAGGAATTGATTGAGTGGGAGGCGACAGAGGGTACAAGTAAATGGAGCTCACTCTGAGGAGAAGTATGTTACCAGTGGTGTGCCACAGGGGTCTATCCTTGGTCTGATTCTTTTTAACATCTTTGTTAATGATATTGCGGATGATAACAAAAACTGCAATAGAGTAGACACTCAGGAAGGAGTAGATAACATGAAGAGGGATCTAGCTAAGATTGAAGAATGGTTGAGAATTTGGCAGCAGAGATTTAATGCTAAAAATTTCAGGGTCATGCATTTGGGTTGCAAAAATCCAGTGTAGGAGGTGAAGTACTTCTGTCCACGAAAGAAGAGCGGGATCTGGATGTGATTGTTTCTGATGATCTTAAAGTGGCTAAACAGGTAAAAAAGGCAATGGCCAGAAAAAAAAGGAGGTGACTATGCCTCTGTCTCTGGTGCGACCTCATTTGGAGTATTGTGTGGAATTCTGGAGACCACAACTTCAAAAGGATATAAACAGGATGGAGTTGGTGCAGAGGATGACTACTAAAATGGTTAGAGGTCTTTGTTATAAAGCATATGGAGATAGACTTAAAGATCTTAATATTCATATGTTAGAGGAAAGGTGGAATTGAGGAGATATGATAAAGATGCTTAAATACCTCCAAGACATAACTGCACAAGAGGAGATCCTCTTTCGATTGAAAGCAAGCTCTGCTACGAGGGGACAAAGGATGAGGGTGCAAGAGGATTGACTCAGTAGTAATATGGAAATATTTCTTTATGAAAAGAGTGGTAGATGCATAGAATAGTCTCCCAGTGGAGGTAGTAGAGACAAGGACTTTATCTGAATTCAAGAAAGCATGGGAAAAATACAGAGGATCCCTAAAGGAAAAAGGGGACTACTGTTGATATGGAAGGGCAGACTAGATAGGACATGTGGTCTTTTTCTGCTGTCATGTTTCTTTTATGTTATTTTTTATTTAATGTAGAATTTATTACATAAACAAAGGGAAATCCTTTGAACAAGAAATACACACTCAATCATGAGTCACAAGAACACAGGAAAAAAAAAAGCAAACATCATATCATTAAATTGAGTGCTAGAAGTCCACAATATGGAAAAAAGGATTCAAGAAAACACAACCATGGGAAGCTGGATAAGGAACTATGAAAAAGAAAAGAGAGTAGGCAGTGCCCCCCAAACATTACTATACCCATAAATAGATGTTCCACCTGGTTAGTCCTTCAACTGCTTAGCGTCCAGGAAAAGTTGGGACATCCATTCCCACTATTTGTGGCCCTCCCTGCCGGCTTCTAACTTCCCCGCTGGTTGTATGTGGCAGTTAGATGGGGGTGGGGAGGGGGCAGCTCGGGAGCAGAGTCTGGGCGGGCAGTGGGCGGTCGCCAGCCCTGGATCTATAGGGCCGATTCTAATGTCGGCCCTGTACATTCAGGGACAGCGATTTGTGTGAAGACGTTATTCCACCTCAGAGGTGGAATAACTTCCATGGACGTTTTTATTTTTCAGGCCCGGGGCACGGATGGGGCAGGGGGAGCCAGAGGACATTCCCCGCAGCCCGACCCTGGTCCTTAGGGGGCCAGATCTGGGGTCGGGCTGTGGGGAAATCATCTATGTAGTCCAGCAGCCAGCATCACAGCTTTTAAATGGAGCCACAGTGCCATGGCAACCGGACGCCATGGCCCTGCAGCTCCATTTAAAAGCCCTGACTGAGTTAGTCGGGCAGTGCCTCTATGTGCAGACCAGGCTGAATCGCAGTCCCGGCCTGCACGTACAGGGCTGATCGCGATTCTGATCCCGTGGGGCTAGACTTGCCCCACGGGATCAAAGTCATGAGCCCTTCTGTACATTCAGTCAAACCAGACTTACAGAGGGGCTGGACATCCGGGATGGAATGAGCCCTTAAGTGTATAACTTTGCACTTCTCTACATTAAACTTCATCTGCCATTTGGATTCCCAGTCTCCCAATTTCTCAAGGTCCTCTTGCAATTTTTCACAACCCTCTTCTGTTTTAACAACTTTGAATATGTTTGTATCATCTGAAAATTTGATCACCTCACTTGTTATTCCATTTTCCAGAAGGCTTAGCACGGATCCCTGGGGTACTCAACTATTCACCTTTCTCCATTAGAAAATTGGACATTTATTTATTTATTTAACATTTTTTATATACCGCACTATTTAACATCAGCGCGGTTCACATGTAACACAAATGTCCAGTGTGGGAAAACTACATTGGACTTACAATAAACAGGAATTTGAACTTGGAGAACAGGTCAAACTATGTACATCACTCTTCAATCTATCTATGCATGTATTTAAAGGCCATTGTGAGGTGTAGAGTTAAGGTCGGTCAGGTGATCAACCGGGAGAGGAGGGACGGAGGGTCGGAGAGGGTGATTGGATGGATGGTGGGTAAGGATGAGGTGTGGCTACGTAATGTCTTCTAAGTTGGGGAAGCATTGCAGGAAGAGATAGTGCTTCAAAGCCTTTCTGAATTGGTGAAGGTTGTTTATGGCACGGATGTTGGTTGGTAGGTTGTTCCAGCATGAAGGTGCTGATAGCGCAAAGGCGCGGTCTCTAGTGGTTTTCGTACATTTGGTGATGGGTTTCGGGAGTATTAGGGAGTTGGTGGCGGCAGATCTTCTCAGTCTGTTGGGTGGAGTGAGTTGAATAAGTTCAGAGAGGGCGCTGGCTGTGCATTTGTTGATGGCTTTGAAAGTTATTGTTAAGATTTTGAAGGTGATCCTGTGGCGTACTGGGAGCCAATGTAGTGTTTTCAGGATGGGGGTGATGTGCTCCCTTCTAGAGGCTTGGTGAAGGGTTCGGGCTGCAGTGTTCATTGCTAGCTGCAGAGGTTGAAGAGTACACTTCGGAAGGCCGTGGAGAATGGAGTTCGCATAGTCGAAATGGGGCATCACCAGTGACTGAAAGACTGTTCGAAAGTCCTCTGGCTCAAGTAGAGGTCTGATGTTACGTAACATACGGATCTTGTGGTAAATAGCTTTTGAGATGTTGCTTATCTGGGCGTTTAAGTTGAGATGTTGGTCGATCGTTACTCCAAGGTAACGGATCGTTGACTTTGTGAGAAGTTCGGCATCACGTACTTTCAGTGAAGGTGGCGGGGTAAATTCTTGATCTCTGCTGATGAAAAGTACATCCGTCTTTTTAAGGTTGATTTTGAGCTTCTGCGAGTGTAGCCAGTCTGTGACTGCGTTGAAACATGAGGATAATCGGGATAGATCTGGGTGATCAGTATGTATTGGGGTGAACATGAGGACATCATCGGCATAGATTAGGTAGTTTATACCAAAGGACCTGATGATGGAGCAGATAGGCTGCATATAGACGTTGAAGAATAGGGCGGAGAGTGAGGAACCTTGAGGGACACCCTTCGTTAATGGGAATGGGGTGGAGGTTGAGGTACCGGAGCGGACATGTTGCCATCTGTCATGTAGGTATGAGGTACACCATGCGAGGACGGTGCCGTGGATTCCCTTTTCAACCAGGCGGGCCAGAAGTAGATCATGACTGACGGAGTCAAAAGCCGCTGCAATGTCGAGAAAGATGAGGGCGAATCCTTGTTTGGCGTTATCTATCCCTGTTATCAGAGTGCTGAGTAGAATTGTGAGCAAGGTTTCTACACCATGTTGCTCGCGAAACCCGTGCTGGCAGGGATCGAGGGGTGAATTATCTTCGATATGTTGGCTCAGTTGACGGTGTACTATTTTCTCTGAGATTTTAGCTAGAAGCGGTATACTGGAGATGGGTCTGTATGAGTCCATCTTTGTGGGATCCAGTTTATTGTTCTTGAGCAGTGGTCTGATTGAGGTTTGTTTTAGGCTTTGGGGGAAGATGCCTGTCTGGAATGAGGTACCGATCAGTTTAGTCAAGAAGGTGCTGAGTTCAGTACGTAGGGTTTTTATCCAGAATGCTGGACATGGGTCGTTTGGTGCCGTGGTGGCGTTTATGTTCAGAATGATGTCTTGTATTTCTCTTTCAGTTGGGGTAGTAAAGGTGGAGATGGAGCATTGGGTAACTGTCAATACTTGTGTAGGTACAGGTGGGGGGGAAAGAGCCGGCGTAATGTCTTGCAACCTGGAGCTGGCGGGTAGGGTGGCCTGGTTTGCTTTGGTTTGCAGGTAATCTGCATATTTTTGTGGATCAGGCTGGTTTGCCTGATCAGTCGAAGGTTCCTTAGCTAAGGATTTGACAATGTTGAATAGTTCATGCGGCTTATTGAGGGATCGTTGTAGAACCTCAGCATGGTATTGCCTCATTCTCCTTGAAACTGCTGTTCTGTGGGCGCATAGCTGGGTAGAGTAAGCTTCCTTGCTTTCAGTCGATCTGGAGCGGCGCCAGCGT
Source organism: Ichthyophis bannanicus (assembly GCA_033557465.1). Taxonomy (NCBI): domain Eukaryota; kingdom Metazoa; phylum Chordata; class Amphibia; order Gymnophiona; family Ichthyophiidae; genus Ichthyophis; species Ichthyophis bannanicus. Next base: position 532,695,332 of record CM066033.1, read on the forward strand.
CTTTCTAGCTGTCAGAGTTGTCGGAGGGAGGTCTTGAGCTCGGGTGAATACCAAGGTGCTTTCTTCTTCTTGTCATGTGAAGCATTGATGGGAGGAGGGTCAATTGCAGCATTAAGGCATGAGTTCCATGTGGAAATCATGTCATCAAGATTCAATCCATGTGTATTGTGGAGAGGTTGTATTTTCTCTAAGACCTCTTCTCTGTTGAGCTGGCGGAAATGTTTTGAGACTGGTGCAGGTGGATTGTTTGAGGAATGAGGGTTGGAGAATGAGGGATTTGTGGGCATCGCAAATCTGATTAGACTATGGTCTGACCAGGGTACTGAGCTTAGAGATAGGTTGAACTTGGATGTGGAACAGGGAACTGATTGTGGTGAGAATATGAGATCAAGAGTGTTTCCCTTGATATGGGTGGGGGAGTTGATCAGCTGGGTGTAGCCCACCGTCTCGAGAGCATCTAGGAAGGCTCTGGCTTGATTGTCGTGGAATGAGGGGAGGTTGAAATATCCTAGTATCCAGTTCGAGGTCTGTGTCTTGATGGGGTTACAGGCGAGGTTAATAATTGTGGAGAGTTCATCTGGTGATGGTGAGGGTGCTCGATATAGAAGGTTGATGGTGAGATGTTTGTTCGCTATAGCGATGTGGTCTAGATAGGGGGAGCTGGTTGATGCAATTGTAGAATGGTCTTGCTTAGTATAAGTACCCCTCCCCCCCTTCTGTCAGTTCTGTGGCACGAGTGGGTGGAGAAGTTGGGGGGGACAAACTGGTGGAGGATTGCCGTGTCTGCCTCTGACATCCATGTCTCTGTGATGCATAGTATGTCGATGTCAGGAGTGGATAACAAGTCGGATATGGCAGGCCATTTCTTTCTGTTTAGTCCTACTTTCTGTTTTCTAACTAATTCCCAATCCACAATAGTACACGCTCTCCTATCCCATGACTTTTTAATTTCCCCAAGAGTCTCTCATGAGGGACTTTGCCAAAAAACATTTTGATCTTTATGGATTATGGAACCTATTACCATATCTAGAATGAGGGCAACTAGGATTCAAATCTCACTACAGCTCCTTGTGATCTTGGGCAAGTCACCTAACCCTCCATTGCCTCAGGTACAAACTTAGATTGTAAGCCCTCTGGGAAGAGGAAAATACCAACAGTACTATATCTGAATGTAACTTGCCTTGAACTGAGAAAAAGGGGTGAGCTAAATCCAGTTTCTCTTTCCCCTTTATCCTAATGCTAATATCATGTCACAAATCTTACAGTCTACATTGATGAGAGAAATAGGTCTATAATCTTGCAGATACTCAGGATCCTTATCAGTCTTTCACCCAAATTAAACTATATTCTTAGCATGATTCTCATTCTATAAATGGATACGGTCTAAAGAACGATAGAGAAATAAAGACATTCCTTTGGAAATCCAAGACTCTTAGGATTTTTCTTTTTTTATTGCTTTCTCTTGGTGACCCAGCTACCTCTGGGTTTTCTTGGCAATATATCACCAGGAATAGATTGCCAGGCCTTTTCTTCCAAGGCAATGGACTGTCAAGTGACTTGCCCATGGCCATAAGGAGTGCCAGTGGGAACACAAACCCTCAATCTTCCGAGTACTAGGCAGTTTCTCTAACCACTAGGCTACTCCTCTACTAGATTCTGCTAAAAGTGAAACTGCAAAAGTTGAAGGTGGAGTGAATCTATTGAATTTAAAAGGTATACCACCATGCTTTCATGATGAAGCAAGTAAACTCTTTGGTTTCATATGCAAGATACTGAGGAAGGCCCTAGGTGGCCATATAGATACACTGAAATATACATAAAAAAATGATGGCAGATAAAGATCATATGATCTATACAATCTCCCCATCCATAAGATAAAAAGAACTTTAGTACAACACCCCACTCCATTATACCTATTCCCTGGTAAGCACCTACCTTGGCTAAGTCAGCAATATTCAATCTTAAAAGAAAAATTGCTAACTAAAAAACAAATTGTTATGGCCATCATGTGGTTTGTAGCCTATCCTTCAAATGCCTATTGGATTAATAAATTGTTTCAATAGCACAGGTGCTTGTATGCTGAGTGATTTGGCAATATAAAGGTATCTGAATTATTGAAAGGGTAGTCAACAGGGCAAAAGATATGAGAAAAATATTTACAAACAGCTTTATCGCCAAGAGAAAGGGAACTTTTCTGGACTATGACTCTAAGGGGTATGTTTACTAAACCGTCTTAACGTGCGCCCGGTGATAGTGTGCAGGCTGCCATAAAAGGAGTGGGCGTTTCAGTCTTAAAGCAGCAAAATGGGAGTATTGCGCTATAACGTGCGCTGCTGCGCACATTATCGGGCGAAGCGCTGCTAAGCGCGTTAACGCGCGGTAATCTTAAGTAGGCGCCCAGACATACAAGCATAGAAACAGAGGTGTAGCACAATGGTTAAGACACTGACTGATAATACAAGGATCATGAGTTTGATCCCCCAGTGTGCCTAATGCATAAGGCTGGCTGAGGCATCAGCTTTGACATGTAAGTAATGTTTCCTGAGGTATTTTAATTATTGCTGCCAGCAAACACACCCTCATGTGCCGTAACCTAAGGTGCCGCATAAGGCACCCTATAAGGCACTCCATAGGGCACATTATAAAGTGCACTGTCCGCCACGGCACCCTATAATGTCCCCTATAGGGCACCCTATAAGGCACTCCATAGGATACCTTATAAGGCACCTTATATGGATGGTAACCATAAGGTGCCTCAGAAGGCGCTTTATAGGGCGCCCTATAAAGCGCCTTCTGAGGCACCTTATGGTTACAGTACACTGAGGGTGTTTTTGCTGGCAGCACTAATGTACATTAAAAATAGATAATGCTTTGGATAGCCCTATCAAATAACCCCACTGAGGGCTTAGAACCCATAATCTCTGGTTCCACAGGCAGTGAAGTAACCAGTGGGCTACAGCTGCTAACAAGCCCCTGGTTGGCTGGCTGCAGAAGGACTGCATGTTACCACGCAAACAGTCTGCTGTGATCACCAGGATAGGGTTAACCCACCCGTACCCATGATGCACTGCACATGCAAATCAGCAGTCTAAAGATGAACACAAGATGGGGTATGCACCCCCTCAGCACCTCGGCCTAGTAGGGGGAACTGACCGTGTGTGTTACTGGCACAGAGTAGCTACACACCGTCACATTGTGCGGGTACTGTGCTCACCCTGAGGGTGAAGTGGGGCGCCGAGCACCAGGTCCACAGCTCCTTCCATGGCAGAAATAGGCCATGCTGCAGGTCCCCAGCAGTGCTTTTGTGTGAGATAGGTAGTTCCACAGACACACCTTGAATACATCTGTATTTCTCAGTCAGGTTTAGCCCTTATGGACCCATAGGTGGATTATGTACCACCACACAACCCACCCTCTGGGGCTGAGGGTGGGAAACAGGGTCTCCCACTAACAGATCCACATTTTACCTCCCTGCAATGGCAGCAGTAGAGGGAACCATCAATCACAGTCCTGCTGGAGAACAGACACCCTACAGGGCAGTCAATGCAGCTCTGTACACATCGCTAAAGCAATAGCAGACAGACATTAGATCCAGAAATGCTCAGCTGCACCACACCACTATCTGATATTCTTCTGTAGCAAGCCTCCAGCCACTGCACCCTGCAAGGTGTTCCAGCACAGCACATACTAGCTACAGACAGTCTGCTAGCTAGTCCATAGTGCATGTTCCTGGAGAAGATGCATGCACCCAGATCTGGGATGTCAGCATACACACCAAGCAGATAGGTCAGTGATTAAACCCCAAAAGAGAACCCATAAATATCACAAGAGAGAAATAGCATAGAGCACGATGGGGGAACCTAGCCATGTCGTGGTCACTGCTCAGTCAAGGTGAGAGTGATCTCCCAACAGGACATGCTGTGGCCACCCTGTCTGTGCAGGTGGTGGCCAGGCACTACAATGTCCCAGCCATTGCCCGATGCCCTGTGCAGATGCATCCTGGTGAGGTCACCCTGTCCGGGCTATACCCATGGTACCTTGCTCCTCATTATGCACATTGGCAGGCTAATACTGGCAACAGTGCTGGCAGTGTGGGCTGTGGAGGGTGTTTGCAGCCACCACACACTGGATAGACAGACACACACTCCCACACCTATGCCAGCATTGTACAACTATAGAGGTGTGTGGCAGCCCTGGCCACCGCTCCAGTCCTGGGCACAGTGCAGGCATGGCTATGGTACGCAATACTGTTGGGGTCACTCCCCAGGGTGGTAAACACTGTCAGACACAAGACCTGTAGCACACTCCACAGACATCAGAAAGGTTGCCATGATGCAGCTCAATCAGAAAATTGTACTTAATTTCAGAATTGCTATCTGCCAGTAATCATAGTAACTTTTTGATAGCTGTGTACCGTATTCCCGGGTTTAGGGTGGCATTGCTAAGGTATGCAAGTGCTAGTATTGGGAGATGCACGCAGGGCCCAATGTCCTGCCTCTCCAGGAGGCATTGGATAATGGAGCCTGTGGGTGCGGGTGTGTCTGCCCCTGTTTGCTGCTGCTTTACGGCAGAGGTTCCCAACTCCAGTCCTGGTGTGCCAAACACTGTTCGGGTTTTCATGCTGTCCCTCATGAATATGCATGAGATACATCTGCATACCATGGGGCGGCGCATAGAAATGCAGCACAGGCATCTTTATTAGAGGCAGCATGGAACCTGAATGGTGTTTGGCCCTCCAGGACTGCATTTGGGGGACTCTGCTCTAGGTAATGTGCCTGTTTATGGTGTCTGTGCTCCATAGGGTAAAATGTAGGTGTTTTGGACATATTTACTTCATCTGCATTAAAGGTTCTGTCTGTGTTAGCACGTTTTATTAGTGGGTAAAATATGGGGACTGGGTTGGCAGGAACCACAGCTGGGACTTTAACCTGTGACCTTTTGCCTCTGAACACACTGGCTGTGTGCACTGCACCACTGTGCTGCCACAGAGACAGTGCATTCCCTGGTGATACCATGACTGTTCGTCCTGCAGGGCCTGTCTGTTGCAGTGCATGGCACCCACCTACACAGGGCTAGGCCATGGTCTGCTCTGGGCAGCTGCCACTGCCCCCCTCCACCACCAGTACACCTCTGCCACCATGCTGACATGCCTTTCTGCTGGTGATGCTGGTGGTTCGCAGTCTCAGGCCCTCCAGTGTGTAGGTATATGGCTGCCTATGGTGCATGTTCTGGGGTAGGGGTGCCTGCGTAGACGTCCACGCTTCCCCCCAACACCGCCTGCCAATGTTCTGTGCCCTTGGAGGTACCTGCTGGGTACTATCCCCTGTGACACTGTGATAAACACACTCGTGCCCATGTTGGGCCCTCATCAGTTGCTGTCTGGCTGCTGTACAGTTTCAGCATTCCTAAGTGCCACCTAGGCATCTGCCTAGTCCGCAGTGTGCCCCTGCTGCACCACAGCATGTGCCGCCTGCAGCCCTCTGTATCCCATTTCCAAGCATCTGTCCAGTTGGCCGTTCCGACATGCCCGTCCTGCTGTTGCCGCACATGTGCACGCCATAGGAAACTTGTCTGATGGAGAGGAAAACCCTGCACAGCGCAATTTCACTGTGGGCTCATTCACCTTGTATGGGGATGGAGCATGGACCCTTCCAGCATTCATATCCTTTTTTTGGTGCCTTCTTGGGAGTGTTTTTTTATGTTTCCCATTGAGATCACTATTGCCCAGCTTGGTTATTTTATTTTTCCATTTCCTTCTGGTCATTTTCGCTGTTTATTTGCCCTTTTGTTCCATGCACATGTATCACACATCACTTTTTGAAGATTTCCCTGGTTTTGCTCTACATTGCTGATATAAATGGTTTCTCTTCCCTTTAAATCAGCTCTAACACCAGGGTTTCACTGGCGTTAGTTTTCAGCCTCGGATTTCACAGCGTTAGTGTGCAGGGAGCCTCTCCCCTCCCACTCTCCACCCATTGACCCCTTCTCTCCGCCCCTGGGGAGCCTTCCTCCGCCCTCCGGGAGCCTTTCTCCGCCTTCAGCGTTCGTTTGCGCTGCTGCGCACGTTATTGCGCGCTAAGGTACCTTATCACATGATAAAGCGCCATTATCACACGATAAGGTACCTTATCGCGCGATAACGTCACAGAGTACACATTAAGACGGTTTAGTAAACATACCCCTAAGACGTTCACTCTCTACAGCTATTTATTTATTTAGACAGTTTTGTATACCACCTTATCCTTCAATCAAAGTGGTCACAACACAATTGGGGGATATTAGACACATGTACTAATACTTACAGGGAACATGGTCAATGGAGGGTTAAGTGACTTGCCCAAAACCACAAGGAACACCTGTGGGACTAGAAACCCCAGTCCTTCCGGCCCAAGGTTGCTGTCCTCTAGTGGGATTTGAACCCCTGACCTTCTGGCCTGAGGTAACTTGCCCCAACCACTATCAAGCAATCCTCATATTGAGGGGCATTCTGTGCTGGCCATCTCCCCCCTGTACAGCCAATCAGAATCAGGCCGTACAGTGGTAGACCTGATTCTAATCGCGTGGGGGCTAGACGTGCTCGCAGAATCAGAATTGGGTGCATGCACTGGATGTGTAGGCTGTGCCCTGATTGTGATCGGCCGCACGTCCAGCACACATACCCAGCTAACTCAGCCAGGCCCCTGAATGACGCTGTAGTGCCATGGGTCCTGTTGCTATGGTACTGCGGCTCCATTCAGGAGCTGCAATCCCCAGCTGCAGAAACAAAACTTCTTTCCCTGCAACCTGACCCCCGATCTGTCCTCCCATGGCCTGCGTAGGGCTGCGGGGATCCCCTGCACCCCCTTACCTCTTGTTGCTGCCCAGCGCCACGGTGCCTCAATTTCCAGGTGGTCTTATTCCAACTCTGAGGTGGAATAAGTCCCCCATCTCTGTGGCCCACCCCAGACATACAAGGCCAACCTCAGTATCGGCACTATACATCCGGGGTCACTCTCCGCCCACCGCCTGCCCTCGCTCGCCTGTTCGTATGGGAAGCTCTGTCTCCAGCAGACTGCCCAGCCGTTTAGCGGGTCTGGATGTCTGGATCCGATGTCCAGACCTGCTGAATGGAGTTCAAAATGACTCCAATTGTGTAATTCCTAGAGCAGTCTGGATTTTTTCTAAAATCACCAATATTGCCAATAGTGTGTCCAATAAATGCTGAACATGTAACTTAGATATAGGAACCCTGAACATCAATTTTATTTTTTGTGCAGTTGTAGCTCACTATCAAGTTTGGATTCAGTATTATTGGACATCATTTTACAAAGGATATTCAAGTGCAATCCAGGATGGCCAAGCCAGAAAGTCTGAGATAAAAAACAGGCGCATGCAAATTCGGGCACTATTTCACAAATGTCAGTTTGCCCAATGTGAACATCTATGGGGGTGTTTACATGGCCTAATGGCTAGAGTAATGGGTTAAGATTAGTGTGACAAGGGTTCAAACCCCTGTGTTGTTCCTTGTGATCTTAGGTTAGTCATTTACTGTAACTTTCCATTTTCTCTATACCCTCTGGATATTTTAAGGCCAAAACAAGCACTTTCCTGGTGCCTTTTCTTGCTTGGAGCAGGTCTAAACATAGACAGGTTGCAGATGTCCCCAATGTTTCTGAAATTGAATGGAGACATTTAAGTTCATTGCACCTCTGCAGACATATACCTCCACTATGCCCCTTGCCTACTTGGATGTTCCTGCACTGGAGATGTCTTTATATGTCATTTATAAAATGGCTGCAGAGACATCTTTGTGATTTTGATGTCCACGTCACAACTTAGACATTTTTTGAAACACCTCCTATTGGAAACATAGACAACTGCCTCTAGGGTCACATTTTGATAGGTGCCAGAGTGTTGCTTCTGTGCCAGGCAGCTGTAGCTCTGACAGGTCCTGAAACGTCATGCCTCTCTCATGGATTTCCATGGTAATGTCAACCTGTGCTGGGTAAGGAGTAGCTGCATCACAGTGCATGTCAGGGCCTACATTCATTTCACTTCAAGGATGCTGTAGCTGACACAGGATGGGACAGGAGGATGAGGAGGAGATGAAGAGGAGGATCTGGACAGCGGTGATTGGTGGAGGGTAGCGTCACCCTTAGGCGCTGATAGGCAAAGAAGGAGGGAGGAATCCACCCCTGTTGCCTATGGGTGCCTGAAAAGTAAATTTGTCCCTGCTCGATATAGGTAGAAGGTTTGAGAATAAATATGGACTCCATGTACAAAGTTGTTATATAAAAATCCTCGACCTCCTGGAACATATACAGACTTGTTCAGCAAGCTACTGGATATATTTATTGCTTGGGGGAGGGGGAGGGAGATCTTGCATCACTGCTGGTGCTGAGGCAAGGGGATTCCCGGACCACTGGTTTTATACAATGTGTCGTCCCTTTTAAGATCACAGGCTGGAGCATTAGGCCATATGATAGCTGGTGTTATTTTCCTCTTGGAATAACACAGCTTCTGGTGATCATCACAAGCTACATTATTCCTTTACCACAGGGACCACTAACCTGCAGTACAGAATTACCACCCACTATAAACTAAGCTACAGTAAAATATCAAACTTTACCGCAGCTTAATAACTACCTCCCTTATCCTGTTAGCAGCACCTACTAACCCAGATAAATGCCGCTGACCAGGAACAGCCACTGATCTTACAGCGGTTCCATCAGAATAACCCTGCTGAATAATCATCGCAGACCACCCTTGGCACTATCCAGATAGTTCTGTAATGGTCCGGGGAAGGAATCAGGGTAGAGCAGGAACTTATCTGACTAGTGGCAATTTTCCGCACTATTATCTGGATAATGGCACTGAATATCACCATCATTGGATAGTGGCGGAACTCGGCAGCAGACCTGGTTATTGCTCTCTGGTCAGTGGATGGCTCTATCTTTAAACGCAGTGGCCAGTATTCAACAAGAGACTGCCAAATGTGAAGATTAAGGGGCTTGTTTACAAAGCCGCGGTAGCAGTTCGCGATCGTTATCGGAGCCGCGGCCCCATTGAAATCAATGGGGCCGCGGCTCCGATAATGATCGCGAACCGCTACCGCGGCTTTGTAAACAAGCCCCTAAATGTTGCTTCTGTTAGCGTTTATTATCATTTAGGATGTGAGTCTGAGTCTCTTTCATAATACAGTTTTAGAACGACCTCGAGCGTGTCAAAGTGTCAAATTTCTGTCGCACTTTACTCAAACGTAGGTGGACAGTAATAATGATAGCAACATTACTGCCTTCTCCATCGATCATTGAGTAGTTTCCTTCTAGTTAAAATGTCTTTCATTTTGTATAAACAACATAAACCAAAAGAAAAATCAACAGACTGAAAGGAAGGATCATCAGTCGGTACATTTAGGTTAGTCAACATTTCAGCAGACAATACAAGAAAGATTGCGAAACTCTTTGAAAGATGCTGCTCTAATTGCCACATTCTAGGTGTTAGATGTCTTCGCAGCTACCAGTTCATACATATGGACTATGGCATGGGTTTTCAATTTTGATGGAATGCTAAATATACAGAAGAGCCCTTCCAAGAACCAAAGATTTTTTGCAGTGCTGGCGGTTTTAACTTGAATGAGTTTGCTCAGGTTTTAGTGATTGCATTAGCTGGAAAGGATCGCATGACTTTTTCATCGTATGTATGTGCCTATTTGTTTGAACCTCTCTTTCTACCAACCAGTCTCAAAGGTTAAAAAATCAAGCCTGTAAATTAAATTAAATTAAATGCTAATCAGATATTTTTCTTCTAAATGCCAGACATATGGCACTAGGCCATCCACCCTGGGTCTCCTTCAAACTTGTTTCTGAAGTAATAAGCTAGTGGGATCTTGTTTCAATGAAAAGTTCTACACGTCATAATAGTTGTCTATTTTCACTTTGTCACTGTAGATATACAGTGAAAGTCATGGCTGGTAAAACTTACATGACCGTGTTTTCAAAAGATTTGTCATGTTAACAGAATGGGTGAAGCTTTTTAAAATTAGGCCCTTGTTTTCATGAGCAATTTTCACAAATACAGGAACGTTCTGTTATAATGAGAGCAGTTCCCCCTGCCTGTACCAGAAAAATCTGGAAACGACATCAGAGAGATTCTGCCTGAATAAAGACTGTAAACATCACATATATCATTACTTCTGTTACACTTTACCGCGATCCATGCGTGTGTTTCTTTTTGAATTTGAAAGTAGACAGCACAATGAACAGAAAAGATGCTAAGGGTACATTGGAAGTGACATTTCCATTAAAATAAGGCATGCTGCAGTACAGTTCCTTACTCTGACCTCAGTTCTGTGAAATTTCTTTTAGGCTGGAACTTTATTTATGGAGATAGTTTGAAGGGATACAATGAATGAAAACATTTTCCTCTAAGTATACAAATAAATTTGTGAGGGTGCTGAGCCTCTGAGTCTTTTTTGTGTAACGGGATTTTACTCTCACCCTTGCCTTAGAATACATTATCACCCTCATTAAATTGACATCCTGCTTTGCTATCCCTACTTGATGACATTATTCACAGGTGAAAATGAATTGAAAAGACATTATGGATAATAATCTAAGTGCTAGTATTCATTTCCCTTAGCTTTTATCTGAAGCATAATAGCACAAGTAGTGAAATCAGTTGAGAGAAAATATGATAGAAGACTTTAAAATCATGAGTGAAGTGCAAAGAGTAAATAAAAAGCAGCTATTTATCTTTTCAAGGAGTTCTAAGATGAGGGGACAATCCACGAGTTAATAAGTTGCAGTTGCACATTTAAAATGAATCAAGGAAAGTACTAATTTAATACATAATTCAGCTGTGGAATTTGTTACCAGAAGAGGTCAAGACAGCATGATTGGGCTTAAAAAAGGAATTCAGTAAGTTGCAGGAAGAAAAGTCCATAAGCCATCGAAAACCACTGTTATCCATGTAGTCTTGGGAAAGCCACTGCTTATCTCTGAAAGCGAGTAACAAGAAATAAACCTACTCTATAGGAACTTCCCAGGCATTTGTGACCTGGATTGGCCACTATTGGAATCAGGTGGTGGAAATTAAGGTGTTGAGGCCAAGAAGCATCTGTGATAGTGAGAACTAAATTGATGAAACGTTTCCTGAGATACCTAAGGCCTCAGGCAGAAAGGAAGATGAACCTGAACTATGAGTTGACAACTGGACACATTTAGAAAACAACTAAAAGCGTTCCTCTTTACTGATCATATCCATGTACCCACTTAACTCTTAACCATTTGAACTGCACCCACTCACTGTATGTACATATGTTCTATGTTCTTTGTAAATAAGTTATGCATCAGTGCATCTCCTGCATGCCACCCCCCCTCCCTCCTCAAGTTTCATAACAAGTTCCTTGTAAATCCTGTGAGTTATAATGTAAACCGCTTTGATTCAATGATAAAGCGGTATATAAGAACTGTTAAATAAATAAATAAATACATAAAGCCAGTAAATTCATCAACCCAAGTTCACTTTCCCTTGAACAGAAGAAATGATATGTAGCCCTGAAAGCAGAAAAGGTAAAACCATCCCAGAATGAGGAAGAACTGAAACTCGTATACCCCAAAGTGACAGGATTAGCAACCACTGTGCCTTGTAAGTGAAAGGGAGTGGTGGTTGTTGGCCCCTTTCTGAGGATTTATAGAGGCATCCATCTACCATCCAGCATGATATCCTGGGAGACGTGCTGCTTGTCACGTTCCAAGGTCTGAGCCATTATAGAGAGATTGCAGAGATTGATTTAATTCAATTTGATCAACTCATTGAATTTAATGTAATCTTTGTAGTCTGACATTATCAAGTGCTAGTTCAAAGTGGATAGCAATTAGAAAACAAAATCTAGTATCAATTAAAGAACCACCATTATACAACAGATACATATACAAAACATTACAAAAAAGAAATCATATCAAATTTATCTGAAATAACCAAGTTTTTAAAAGTCATAATTTTTTGCATTCCAGATCCCATGCTGCTCATGCATATTGGCACAAATGATACTGCAACATATCCCACCAAACATATCAAAAGTGACTTTGTGGATCTGGGAAAGAGGGTGAAGCAAATAGGTGCACAGATAGAGAGGAGTCAGCTAGATATTTCATTGCTATTTTATAAAATAAGGTACATGAGTACTTTATAAAATAGGGCTGCAAATGATCCAAAACACAAGCTAAACTAGGTGCAAGCACTTACACCAATCCTATAGCTGGTGTAAATGCCCACACCTAGATGTTACAAGAACGCTCATAAATTATAATATGTTATGAGCTTTGTATTTTTCTGGGTCATGCCGCATCTTAGGAAGTGGTACTGGTATTTCGGAGTGGAGGAGTAGGCTAGTGGTTAAAGCAGCAACCAGATAACCAAGATACCAGCGTTTTGAGTCTCATTGGTACTCCGTATAGCCTTGGGCAAGTCACTTTAACCTCCATTGCCTCAGAAAAAAGCCTGGCAATCTACCTCTGGTCACACCTTGCCAAGAAAACCCAGGAGTCAGCATTGGCTCAATGCTTACATTGTATTTACTGATGTTTCAGCCATTGTGTTGTGCCTTTCCTCAGGGTGAAGTAGTTATGCAGTAGACATCCCATTTTTATACATAGTGGCTCTCAAACCAAACTGGTGGATTGAAGTGAGAAATCTGAATTTTTGTGGAAAAGTTAATTGTAGAAATGGCAGGAAATTTGAATTTAGCATTTTAACAGGAAGCAGCTGTTATGGTCAAGTCTGTCTCGAAGGACTGAGCTGTGGTGAACATAAGAACATAAGATATGCCATACTTGGTCAGACCAACGTCCATCAAGCCCAGTATTCTGTTTCCAACAGTGGCCAATCTAGGTCATATGTACCTAGCAGTTTCCCCAAGGGACACAGGTTCCACAATGCTTGTATTGGTTCAAGCATTGATATTGTAACACCGAAAATCCGCCCTATAGCTTTAAGACACAAAAAGCTGAAGAGTTCGGCACAGACTCTGACAGAAAGGGAGAGAAAAAGCTTCATAGTTGCTATAGGCAACCAGAGCAGGCTGAGGCACGAGACCTGAAGGCACGCCCAGCCAACAGACACTCCCCAAACACTGAGGGAAACACTTTGCACATGTGCAGGAAAACGCCCCTAACTCTGCATAAGAAAGCTGGCAGGCAAGCAGAGTTAGCTGAGGAGCAGGCCAGAGTTCAGGAACGGGCCACAGTTCAGGAACGGGCCACTGTTCAGGAGCAGGCCAGAGAGCAGGATTCAGTTTATGCTCGAGTCCAGGAGAGAGAGAATCCAGGAAGAGAGGCTGAATGTGATTCCTGTATGATTTCTGACGAAGGTTTTGAGGACACAGAAGCAGAAAGCGTTTGTGAAACCTGGCAGGTTAGAGAGAACCTGAAACCCTTCAACAAAAGGTCAGAGTACTTTCAGCCTAACCCTGTTTATTGTGAGGCCTGGAATAAGAAGCCAAGCAGGGCTTGGAGACAGAGCAGGAAACCATTCTCCAGCCGTGAGCTTAACTACAGAAAGCCCTTTGCAGTGATGCAGGAGGGATCTCCCAGAGACAGCAGTCAACGGGGAGAGTGCAGAACAGCTGGTAGGAAACTCTTTGCTAATGAAAGCCAGAAGCTTTTAAGATATTCACATCCTTGTGAAAGAGATAGTGAACTGCTTCAGGATATATGTATGAATAAGGAACCTGAATGTTTGTATGTAAAGCCTGGCAGAAAACTGACAAGAGCAAAGCCCAATAGAAAGATTGCAAAGCAGTTTTATCAAGTCTCAGATAATTATCTACCTTACCGTGGGGAGAGTATTGAAGAGAGACCAGTCACTGGCTGGAGGAAGTTACAAACTCTCTGCCATAAGGAAGACGAGGCAGTTGAGGAGCCTATGTGCATTGACCAAAATGAATGTTTGTCTTATGATGAAAAGATGGACTGTTCTTTATTAATTACTGAAGAGACCTCTCTACGCTGAAAGCAGATAAGCCTGCTAGAGAGAACAAGTCTGCACAGAGGACGCTGCCCAGGTGTTTATCTGAATTATCTATTTTGCTTTGTCATTTGATTTGTTAAGCAAGAAGGTGTACTTTTCTTTAACCATTTGTTTGTGCCAGAGGCATGGCTATCTTTTGAGTTTGGAAGTTGTATCATTTTTGAAAATCCAGCAAAACCCCGGGAGGGGAATAAATCCTTGTTTAAACCTGACCATTCAGTCGCAACTACACTTTCTTTTAATAGAAAGGTCAGGGCCAGTAGTGCACTAAGCTAACCAACACTAGTTTAGCCTCTGCTGGTGACATATAAAATGGCGTAGCACGTTGGATTTTTGAAAAAAAAAAAAAAGAATACTACTACCCAAAGTTTTTCAAAAGAGAAACAGATTGGCTGAAGAAGAAAAAAAGAAAAAAAACCCACAGCAGCAAAGGAAATCCTGAGAGGAAGAAAATCCTGATACTGTGAGGACATCCACAAGCTGACCGGACGGAGGCGCAGAGAACCTTTCTCAAAATAAGATCCTACACCGTGCTAAGGTACAAGTGGCTGGGCACGGGTGGTAAGGATTGTGGAGAAAGGGGGAGAGAGATACCTGGATAAAAAACAGATAGGGAGGAAGAACTATATTGTGTGCCGCACTTGGTGGGCCCTCTGTTTTTTTTCTCGCCTATACAGGTATACCGCAAGCGCCAAGATGGATCCAAAAGAAATGCTGCAACGGATGGAAGAGCAGTGGAAGGCACAAAAGGAGCTGGCACGACAGGCCCAGGACAGGACTTTGGCAGCACTGGCTGCGCAACAAAAGCCCCTGTTGGACTTGGTGACCACGCTACTGCAGCGGACTACTACTGCTGAGGAGGAAAGTGTACTGGTACCAGCGGCGGTAGGAGTACAACACTATGGTGCATTGGCACTAGGACCTTTACAAAAAAGTGATAACTTTGATGATTATTCGGACGCATTTGAGCGAATCGCTCAGGCGGCTAAATGGCCTCTAGACCAATGGGCAGTCAGATTCGCTATGTCGTTAACTGGAGAGGCATTGGAGGCCTATAAGGCGATGCCCGCTGGCCTAGCGTCCAGTTACCCAGATGTAAAATTGGCAGTTCAAGATAGGCTAGGTTTAACACCTACACATTATCGCCAACTTTTTAGGGAGGCAAGGCTCTTGCCCCAGGAGACACCTAAAGCTTTAATGCAAAGGTTGAAAGGTTTAGCAGCAAAGTGGTTGGCTCCAGAAAGGGCCTCGGTAGAAACCTTAATGGATGCTGTGCTGCTAGAGCAGTACTTTGAAGCCGTACCCGCCGAAGTAAAAGCTTTCCTGCTGTTACAAAGATGTAAGTCTACTAGAGAAGCAGCGGAAATGACCGAATGCTATTTTGAAGCTGCATTGGACGGAGCTTCTAGAGATAATGTGATAAGAGTAACCGGCATGGAAAGGATGCCTGGTGTAAGGAAAGCTTATGCTTCTAAGGTCCCAAAAGAAAATGTAAAAAGTTATAATAATGTGATCAGATGTTTTCACTGTGGAAAAAATGGTCATGTGCGTAGGGACTGCAAAGAACGTGTTGCCCTAATTGCAGCGGGAGAGAAGGACCCTGGGGGAGGATTTCTTATAGACGTCCGAGTAGAGGGTGTAAAGGCAGTCTCACTCCTTGATACAGGATCCGACCAAAGTATGGTCTCCTCCAAGATGTGGCAGGCCATGTTGACTAATAATCCTTTGGTCCTGTGCCAAATACCCCCTTCTGTGCGTATGAAAGGTATGGATGGAATCCCCTCTTATTATTCCTTGTATGATGTGATGGTAGAAGGACTAGGTAGAAAAGAAAAGATGCCTGTAGTGGTGATCCCGAACCTTCCCAGGGAAGTGCTGCTAGGCAGGGATTGGCCCTCCTTTCAAAAAGCTCTTAAGGAAAAGTTAGATGAAAGGGTAGGTCTAGTTTCTACTAGGTCCCAACGTAAGATCTCAGAGGCAGGGACAGGTTCCATATCGGAGCCAGATGAAGAGCCCCAAGATAAGGACGTAATTCCAGAGCCAGAGCCCGACCAAGATGAGGAACCCCAGAATATACTCCCCTCTAATGAAGAGTTAATTGACCTTCCCAAAAAGGTTAGGAAGGATAGGGCAAGACGAAGGCAGGAGAGAAGACAAAGGTCGCAGGAAAGAACAGACCTGGAGGCCGGGGAGGGTTTACCTTGGGTGCCAGCAGAGCTGGTAAGGAAATTCCCTTCCTTCCCCAAAGAACAGCAGGGGGATCCCGCCTTGAAAAGGGCATTCGAATATGCTCGGGAGGCCAGGACCATTTTGCCCAGGTTCTTTTTAGAAAGCGAACTACTATACAGGGAGAGCGCGGATCCCAGGACGGGGACGGTGCGCAAGCAATTGGTGGTACCAACTACTTTTAAATCAGTAGTGTTAAGATTGGCGCACGACCACCCCGTCGGCAGCCATAAAGGTGTCCAAGGGACATTGGACCAGGTGCTGGCCCGCTTTTATTGGCCGGGCGTGTTTAAGGAAACAACCCGGTATTGCGAGTCCTGTCCAGCATGCCAACGAGTTGCAGCTGCCAGGCCAAAGCCAGTACCTATGGTTACGCCCCCCACCATTGCAACCCCAGTGAGGAAGTTAGCCATGGATATTGTAGGCCCATTAATACGAACCCCAAGGGGCTTCCAATATATCCTGGTGATCATGGATCACACGACCAGGTTTCCGTGGGCAATACCCCTGCGCAATATTTCAGCACGGACAATCTCAATAGAGCTCATAAAGCTATTTTGTGAAATTGGCTTTCCTCAGGAGATCCTAATGGATCAAGGAACCAATTTCACCTCGAGACATTTAGCCATGCTTTGGGACGCCTTCGGGATAAAACATATCCGCACTTCGGCGTACCACCCCCAGTCCAACAGGTTGGTGGAACGCATGAACCAGTCCCTAAAGCAAATGTTAAGGCGGAGCTTAGGAGGTAATATGGTAGAATGGGACAATGTCCTCCCATTCGTCCTGTACGCCTGTAGGGAACGCGTGCAGACATCGTTGGAGGCATCACCATACGAACTCCTATTTGGTAGGACCCCGAGAGGGATTTTAGATATCCTTCGGGAGCAGTGGGTTGCACCGGAGGAGACAGAAATAGGGGTACCACAATTTTTGAAAGACCTCAGGAACCGTTTAGAACGGACTTCCCGAGTGTCTATGGACAATCTGCAGGCCAGCCAATGCCGGCAGAAGAAATACTATGACCGGGGAACTAGGGCCAGGAAGTTATCCATAGGGGATAGAGTTGTAATCCAGGTAGCGAACGCTGGTCCAAAGTTCGAGGCCAGATGGAAAGGCCCGGCCACAATAATTGATCAGGTAGGCCCTGTGTCCTACAGGGTGGAACATGAAAATGGACGCCACCAGACATACCACTTAAACCTGCTGAAGCCTTGGAGGGAGAGGTCAGCAGATGTAAGACTAGTGCAGGTAGTGAGCGAAAGGTTCCGCTCGGATAGAATTACGCGCTGTCCGACGGGGATGTCAGCAGCTCGTAATGTCTTAAGAAGGGGGATGTGTAACACCGAAAATCCACCCTATAGCTTTAAGACACAAAAAGCTGAAGAGTTCGGCACAGACTCTGACAGAAAGGGAGAGAAAAAGCTTCATAGTTGCTATAGGCAACCAGAGCAGGTTGAGGCACGAGACCTGAAGGCACGCCCAGCCAACAGACACTCCCCAAACACTGAGGGAAACACTTTGCACATGTGCAGGAAAACGCCCCTAACTCTGCATAAGAAAGCTGGCAGGCAAGCAGAGTTAGCTGAGGAGCAGGCCAGAGTTCAGGAATGGGCCACAGTTCAGGAACGGGCCACTGTTCAGGAGCAGGCCAGAGAGCAGGATTCAGTTTATGCTCGAGTCCAGGAGAGAGAGAATCCAGGAAGAGAGGCTGAATGTGATTCCTGTATGATTTCTGACGAAGGTTTTGAGGACACAGAAGCAGAAAGCGTTTGTGAAACCTGGCAGGTTAGAGAGAACCTGAAACCCTTCAACAAAAGGTCAGAGTACTTTCAGCCTAACCCTGTTTATTGTGAGGCCTGGAATAAGAAGCCAAGCAGGGCTTGGAGACAGAGCAGGAAACCATTCTCCAGCCGTGAGCTTAACTACAGAAAGCCCTTTGCAGTGATGCAGGAGGGATCTCCCAGAGACAGCAGTCAACGGGGAGAGTGCAGAACAGCTGGTAGGAAACTCTTTGCTAATGAAAGCCAGAAGCTTTTAAGATATTCACATCCTTGTGAAAGAGATAGTGAACTGCTTCAGGATATATGTATGAATAAGGAACCTGAATGTTTGTATGTAAAGCCTGGCAGAAAACTGACAAGAGCAAAGCCCAATAGAAAGATTGCAAAGCAGTTTTATCAAGTCTCAGATAATTATCTACCTTACCGTGGGGAGAGTATTGAAGAGAGACCAGTCACTGGCTGGAGGAAGTTACAAACTCTCTGCCATAAGGAAGACGAGGCAGTTGAGGAGCCTATGTGCATTGACCAAAATGAATGTTTGTCTTATGATGAAAAGATGGACTGTTCTTTATTAATTACTGAAGAGACCTCTCTACGCTGAAAGCAGATAAGCCTGCTAGAGAGAACAAGTCTGCACAGAGGACGCTGCCCAGGTGTTTATCTGAATTATCTATTTTGCTTTGTCATTTGATTTGTTAAGCAAGAAGGTGTACTTTTCTTTAACCATTTGTTTGTGCCAGAGGCATGGCTATCTTTTGAGTTTGGAAGTTGTATCATTTTTGAAAATCCAGCAAAACCCCGGGAGGGGAATAAATCCTTGTTTAAACCTGACCATTCAGTCGCAACTACACTTTCTTTTAATAGAAAGGTCAGGGCCAGTAGTGCACTAAGCTAACCAACACTAGTTTAGCCTCTGCTGGTGACAATATCCTGGGTCCCTTCTTAATAATGGTTTATGGACCTTTCCTCCAGGAACTTGTCCAAGCCTTTTTTAAACCCAGCTACACTAACAGCCTTTACTACATCCTCCGGTAACAAATTCCAGAGTTTGATTACACGTTGAGTGAAAAAATATTTTCTTTTATTAGTCTTAAATAGTTTACCCTGTAGCTTCATTGCATGTCCCCTAGTCTTTCTATATTCTGATAAGGTAAACAATCGATCTACGTTTACCCATTCCACTCCGTTCATTAATTTATAGACTTCTATCATATCTCCCCTCAGCCGTCTCTTTTCCAGGTTAAAGAGCCCTAACCTTTTTAGTCTTTCTTCATAGGAGTATCCTTCCATCCCCTTTACCATTTTGGTGGCTCTTCTCTGAACCTTTTCTAAAATCGCTATATCCTTTTTAAGATACGGCGACCAGAATTGCACACAATATTCAAGGTGTGGTCTCACCATGGAACGATATAGAGGCATTATAATATCTTTTGTTTTATTTTCCATTCCTTTCCTTATCATACCTAGCATTCTATTTGCTCTCTTGGCCGCTGCTGCACACTGGGCCGACGGTTTTAACATGGTATCCACAATGATGCCTAAATCTTTTTCCTGGGTGGTAGTTCCTATTGTGGAACCTTGCATCGTGTAACCATAGTTTGGGTTGTTCTTCCCTAGGTGCATAACCTTGCACTTGTCCACATTAAATTTCATCTGCCATTTTGATGCCCAGTCTTCCAATTTATCAAGATCCTTTTGCAATTTTCCACAATCCTCTTGGGTTTTAACATCTTTAAATAGTTTTGTGTCATCTGCAAATTTGATAACCTCACTCGTTATTCCACTTTCCAGGTCATTTATGAATATGTCAAAAAGCAGCGGACCCAGCACAGATCCCTGGGGTACACCACTATTCACCTTTCTCCATTGGGAAAATTGGCCATTTAGCCCTACCCTCTGTTTCTATCTTTTAACCAGTTCCTGATCCACAATAGTACACTGCCTCCTATCCCATGACTCTTTAGTTTTGCCAAAAATCTCTCATGAGGGACCTTGTCAAAGGCTTTCTGAAAGTCCAGATAAACATTATCAACCGATTCACCTTTGTCCACCTGATTATTCACTCCTTCAAAAAAACATAACAGATTAGTAAGACAAGATCTTCCTTGTCTAAAGCCATGTTGGCTGTCTCCCATTAGGTCATGACTATCTACATGCTGAGTAATTTTATTCTTTATGATGGTTTCTACCATTTTTACCGGTACTGACGTCAGGCTCACCGGTCTGTAGTTTCCCGGATCACCCCTGTAACCCTTTTTAAAAATTGGTGTTACATTGGCGATCCTCCAATCTTCAGGTATTAGAGATGATTTTAATGATAGTTCACAGATTACTAATAGCAGGTCTGCAATCTCATATTTCAGTTCTTTCAACACCCTTGGATGTATACCATCCGGCCCAGGTGATTTGCAACTCTTCAGTTTATCTAATAGTTGTAATACATCTTCCCGATGTATCAATATTTCCTTCAATTCTTCCGCACCTTTAAATACCACTTCAGTCATGGGTAACATCCCTACATCTTCCTCAGTAAAGACAGAATCAAAGAATTCATTCAGTCTCTCCGCTATCGCCTTGTCGCCTCTTAGTGCTCCTTTAACCCCTTTATTATCTAATGGACCAACTGACTCTCTCACAGGTTTTTTGCTACGAATGTACTTGAAAAGGTCTTTACTTCGCGTTTTTGCTTCCGCAGCAAGCTTCTTCTCAAATTCTCCCTTTGCCTGCCTTATCAATGACTTGCATTTGACTTGCCAGTGCTTGTGCTGTTTCCAGGTTTCGTCGTTTGGCTCTTTTTTCCATTTCCTGAAAGATGCTTTTTTGGCAACAACAGCCTCTCTGACCTTACCTTTAAACCATGCTGGCAGTTTTTTGGACTTCCTTCCACTTTTCTTAAAGCGTGGAACACAGCTGGTCTGGGCTTCCAAGATAGTATTTTTCAACAACAGCCAAGCCTGATGTACGTCTTTAACCTTTGCAACTGCTCCTTTTAGTTTTTTCTTAACTGTTTTCCTCATTTTATCATAGTCTCCCTTTCGAAAGTTAAAAGGTAGTACTGTGGATTTCCTTACTATCCCTCCTCCACTAATTAAATCAAAGGCAATCATGCTATGATCACTATTGCCAAGTGGCCCCAACAACCTTATCTCTTGCACTAGATCTGGTGTTCCACTAAGGACTAGGTCTAATATGGCTTCCCCTCTGGTCGGTTCATGAACCAGCTGCTCCAAGAAGCAGTCATTTATTTCATCTAGGAACTTTATCTCCCTAGCATGTCCTGATGTGACACTGACCCAGTCGATCCCGGGGTAGTTGAAATCACCCATTATTATTACTGCGCTGTAACTTTTGTTAGCTTCCTTGATTTCTTTGAACATTTCATCATCCATTTGGTCATTCTGGCCAGGCGGTCGATAGTACACCCCCACTGCCATCGCCTTCCCCCTTTTACATGGAATTTCAATCCATATAGATTCTACAGCAGATTTTGTTTCCTGCAAAACTTTAATCCTTTCTGACTCAATGCCCTTTCTAACATAGAGAGCAACCCCTCCACCAATTTGATCAGCTCTATCATTACGATATAGTATGTACCCAGGTATCACAGTGTCCCACTGGTTGTCCTCCTTCCACCATGTCTCTGATATTCCAATCATATCTAACCTTTCATTTAGTGCTATATATTCTAACTCTCCCATCTTATTTTTTAGACTTCTAGCATTTGCATACAAGCATTTTAGAGAATGTATTTTATTCATATTAATTTGGCTATTGTTAGACATGGGTAATTTGGGATCTTTAAGCTCTGTCTGCTCCATACTTGAGGGCATTTGGGCTAGTTTACTCTTTTGTGGATCCTCTCTGCTTTTGGTAGTATCCTTCAAAGATACATTCTTCCAAACTATCCGCTCTTGGCGACTGTCGGCTTGTGGTGGTACGATATTCTTTCTCTCTGGATGTTATAATGAGCCTTTCCTCTTGTCTCTTCTATTTCTTTGACTATCACTATATTTCTAACTCTGTCCTATCTTATCAATGGCATTCCTTTCATATTTTCAGTATCAGTTATGTAATGTTGTAAACCGCTCTGATGCTTTGGCCTGAGCAGTATATCAAATGTAATAAACATAAACATAAGATTTTGTTATGCCAATTTCTGATTATGAAAGATGGAAAATATCATTGGTCTTTGGCACTAGCCCTTGTAACACTAAACCTTTTCTGAAAAAAGAACCCATCTCCAGTATTCCACTCATTGTGAAAATAATTGAGAAGGTAGTTCAACTCCAACTCCAAGAACATCTTACTGCCTACGCCCCTCAGAGACCCTCACCATGCCTTTCTAGACCCTCACCAAAATGGGTTCAGACAGAATCATGGAGTCAAAGCCCTCTTTACATCCTTCCTGGACACTCTACTAACCTGCGTACAAGACTCCTCCCAGGGATTCATGCTCATATTCCTGGATATTTCTTCAGTTTTCAACTTTCTCCCTCACTGCCTACTTTTGCAACGCCTTCCAGACTTCCAGGGCACTATGCTTAAATGGTTCAGCTCTTACCTGCTCGAAAGAAGACAGCAAGTAAAAATTGGACAGAAACTATCCCACCCATTTACCCAATCCACAGGGCTCAAGCCTATCGGCCCTATTGTTTAATATATTCAAACAGCCAATATGCAAAATATTCAGAGAATAGAATATAATTTACTGGATCTACGTGGAGAATATAATGTTCTTCACCCCATTCAATATCTCGACACCAGACCTCACATCTCTACACAACTGCTTCACAGAAGTGAGAAAATGGTTGTACCTCCACAGCCTTCACATCACTATGAATAAGACTGAAGCACTTTATGTTTTTTCTAACTCAGCCTTCTCACCACCACGAACCTGAGATTTGACAACATTGACATCTGAGTTATGTCTGAAGTCAGATACTTTGTGCTAAATATAGATCAACAACTGAACTTCCAGTCACATAAGGAAAATATCCTCCTCTGTTTACCACAAACTAAGAGTTCTGAAGAACCTTCGCCCCCTACTAGCTCTCGACTTCTTCCGGACTGTGTGCCAAGCTATGATCATCCCCATATTAGATTATTGCAATATCATATATCAAGGTTTGCCTAAGCCCTCCCTCCACTCCTTGCAAATGGCACAAAATACTGCAGCCAGAATAATCTATGGCGCCTCTTGTCAAGATCATATTACCCCCATCCTACAGAGCCTCCACTGGTTACCAATTACTGCAAGAATCTGATTTAAGGCACTGGCTTTAACATTCAAAGTCTTGAACAGCGAACCAGCCATCTGCTTGCAGTCCTTGATCTCCAGACCCAGAAAGGAGAAACCCCAAAGACACCTCACAAACTACCTTCTCTCCATCCCCATGTTGAAAACCAAGTCCAAACAGTCCATCTGCGACCAAACATTCTCACTCTTTGCACCCATCCTTTGAAATTCCTTATCCCCGAATCTTAGAGCATATTCCGATCTGAGTACCTTCAGAAAGAGTCTAAAAACATATCTCTTTCAGGTCCACTTCAACACTTGCCCAGTCCCAGAGGCATGACCTACAGCAATAATGATCACCAGCCCCAACCTACAGACTCTATGAACGCTTTACAAATGACTTTTGCTGGTTGACCCCACTTACGTGTACATAATTAGATCACAAACATGTTCGACCCTATATATCACTCTGTTCTGTTATCTACTAATATGTTATTTTGTTCTATGTTCTATGTATAATCACCAGGCCACACTCGACAACCTGGCATGTTATTGTTCGATGTACATTACTTTGAATTGTAGAAAAGCAGTATAGAAACAAGCTTAAATAAATAAATAAAATAAATCTCAGCCAGAATGTCTAAAAAAAATAAAGGCAGCTGCACACATGATTTCACAAAGGTGGGTTTGCCCGATATGGACATCTATGGGGTGTCTTCATAAATATCCCCAGAGCCTGGACATCTATGATAGCCTAATGGTTAGAATAGTGGGCTAGGAACAAGGTTGGATGTTTCTCAGCCAAAACAAGCACTGTTTGTGCCATGACGTTTCTGAAATCTGGCCACACCTCCACCACACCGCTGTTCAGCTTCTAAAATGGCTTTCTGGACATCACAAGCATGAATGGGGCTTCTAAAATGACTCCCATATTCTCTATAGCAGGAATGTTGTGAGTTCACATCATTTGCTACTAGCACCAGGCTTGGTGTAAAAACTAGAGTTTTGGAGGACAAACTCCCCCTTTGGTAGTCCTCAATTTTCATGTGAGTGGGAAAAGTTTGTACAACTCTACCAATGCAATGCTTACCCAATTGCCCACATTCTGTCATCTTTCATTTTGCTGGGGGGGGTGCCAGTTTTCACTGCAGTCATTATAGGCTGCTGTCTACTTTCTACTAAGTACTTCTAGACCCACATCCAAACCTTAAACAAAAAAGAAAAGCAGAGAAAAAACACGAACCTCTTCTTCTCTTACCTCTGCTGCAGTCTATCACTCCTGCCGCCTTTCTCAGTGTCCTGTCCTGTTGCTCCCCAGCTTCCTCTTGATTCATTGCTCTGCTATATTGCTGCTACCTGATCCACTCTAGCTGCAGCCACTGGTGCATTACTAACACCTATGACACTGTCTGCCCTGCTCTCTTGATTTGTAGTTATTTTATATTGCCAGTCTTGCTTGCTACTGGCCAACATAATGACTTCCCCTATTACTCTTTTGGTTCCACTAGGGTATTTAGTCTACAAAAAGAAAAAAAAAAGTAAGAAAAGTTTTCCATCTTTAGCATTATTGTTTTACCATTTCTGGGGTGCCTTTGAGTCTTTTCCCATCTGTGGTACGTAGACGAAATGCATCATCTCATAGTCCACAGTTACCAAGTTCTTTAGAGAATAACATTTCCTAAGCTAACAAATTCTGTGCACTAGGGATATGCACAGGCATGAAAAATCCAGTTAATTTTTGTTTTTCTTCACAAATTTTTCCTTATTTTTGAGTGTTATTTTTTGTTAGTTTCATACATTCATTTTAATGGGGACTTTCTAGTGTACGATACATTGATTTACTGCACACTAACCAATGAATTCAGATGTGCTAAGCAGATCAATATAATTTAGTGTGCACTAAGGTGTATGTTTACTAAACTGCGGTAACGTAGCAACGGCTACGTTAACGCTCATTAGGTAACGTTAACGCGTGCTATGTAACATTAAGGGGTATGTTTACTAAACTGTGGTAATGTTACATAACGCGCGTTACATAACATTAACGATCATTAAGTAACGATAATGTGCGTTACGTGACGTTAACAATTGTTAACGTCTCATAACGCGCGTTATCGTTACTTAACGATCTTGACGTTCCGCGGCGCGGTAAACACCGCAGAAGGTGGAGAGAGGGCGGAAAGAAGGGGTCAATGGGCGGAGTGTGGGTGGGGAGAGGCTCCATTCACACTTACGCGCTGATCTGAAGAGCTCAATCCTAACGCAATTGAAAACCTGCTGTTAGATGCACATATGCAGGAGAGAGAAACCATTTATGTGTCAGCAATGTACAGCCCAGGCAGGGAGCCCAAAAACTGTGATAGTAGTGCTCCATGTACAGCAATACCATAGTGCCAAAGTATGAATGGCCACTATGGCAATGGTGCAAATGGGGCGTAGGGAGCCGCAGACGGGACATGTAGCATAGGCAGCTGGGGCACATGGTGGACCAGGCGGGTGCCTAGGTGGCACATAGGAACATAGACACCGGAGATCAGCAAGACAGCAGTTAACCAAGGCCAAACACAATCCACCAATATCTACCTGGTCCACCCTAGCCAATAGTCGCTAGGTCACAGACCTGACATCCCCCCAGCCATCCTGCCCCCATGTGGAGGGGACATAATAGTGGTAGGCAGTGATGGAGGGATGTGAGGATGTCCATGTATGCCCCCCCCACCCCGGAACCCGCTCCCTAGGCGGGCGCCTACCTACACAGTGGATGGCCTGGGACTGCACACTACCAGCACCGACAGCAAATGGCCACGTCAGCTTGGCAGGGGGCATGTGCCTGTACTGGAGGGGGCAGTGCCACCTCCCTGCAGTGGACCCAGGCCATGCTCTGCATCAGTACGTGGTGTGCAGTGCAACATAAAAGGTCTGGCTGAGGAAAAGTGCAGGTAGCCCCAGGGACTACCATGCATCTGTGGCAACAGTGTGGTGCAGTACACCCAGCCAGTGTGTCCAGGAGCAGAGGGTCACAGGTGCAGGTCCCAGCTGTGGTTCCTGCAGAGCATGTCCCTATATTTTATCCTACAATGCAGATACAACAACAACATGTGCAAAGCCCAAAGCAGCGGCGAACAGGGGTGCAAACAGCCACTCACACAGGCTCCACAATCCAATGATGCATGGAGCGGCAATCTGTTGGCCCCAGCATTAGGATGATGTTATCACCAAAGCACTACTACTACCCCCTGCACAGTTTAGCAATGTCGGCACTGTGCTCAGGACTAGTGTGGCGGGCAGGGCTGCCAACCACCTCTATCTTCGTATAATGCTGCAAAAGGAGTGAGCGTGTTTGTATGTCTATCCATTGTTCTGTGGCTGCCCACACTTCACTGGGCCCAAAATGCCCCACTGTTACCAGCGTTAGCCTGATTAGATGCATAATGAGGAGCAAGGTATTCTGGGTATGGCCCGGACAGGGCAGATTGGCCAGGATGCATCTTCACAGGGTGTGGGGCAATGGCTAGGACACTGTAGTGCCTGACCACCACCTGCATGGACAGGGTGGCCACAGCATGGCATGCTGGGAGGGCACTCACTCTGAACGAGCAGTGACCATGGCAGGTCTAGGTTCCCGCATAGCGCTCTACACTAGTGATATATTTGTGTTCCCCAGTGCTGGGGTCCCAATCACTGAGATGCCTGCTTGCTGCACATAGTTCCTGATGGACTGTCTGCAGGTGTGCATGGTTGGTACACCTTTAAGGTACAGTCTGACTGTGCTGTCTGCTGGTGACTGGCAGACAGTGGTGGGAGGCAACTGGGGTTTCCAGACCTAACCCCAGAGTTTCTGCTGGTCTGCTACTGTCCCAGTCATAGGTATAGCTCTGGCCCACCAATCCTGGAGGGCTGTCTTGTACAAACAAGATGGAGGTTGCTTCTCTGGGGTGGGGGCATTGTTCTTTACCTACAAAAGGGTGATGTGGGCCCTTTGGGGTATGTAATGTATACTACTGCAACCTATAAAGGCACTGCTACACACACCTCATGCAATTCTAGGAACTCTTCTGCCCTGATAACAGCTGCCCATGTCAGCCAGACCCATTTGGTGATCAGCTGTTGACTGTTATTCAGCATGTGCATTGTATCATGGGTACTGGTGGGGGTTACCCTATCCTGGCACTCAGAGAAGTTTGTGCAGTGACCTGCAATCCTTCTATACCCAGCCATTGCTGTGACATGCACCACAGAGGTATAGCCTACTGGTTAATACAATGCCATTCTCAGTAGTGTTCATGGGTTCAATTCCTCATTGTTCCCTCCTCTTATGCCTGTCCTACTCAAATAGTGTGCATGCCTGTAAGTCATATTTTTGCAGATCTGTGCTGCCAGCCCATACTACCCTCACCACAATTTCCAACATTCCCTCGGTCCATCTATCTGCGTCTGTCAGCTGTGTAGAGTCCTGTCTGCCTGTGCGGGCTGTCACCCCATGTCCGGCACTGCTACTCTTTCCTGCATTGCACCTCTTCATGCTTGCCTCGCCTGTGCCTGATCTGCATGGCACCACCACTCCTCTGTCCACTCATCATTGTAACTATCCTGCCACCTCCGCGTCTACTGGGGACACGTATTCCCATCATCTGCCACCAACTGTCTTTCCAGTACTTTACATTGCCAACACCCTGTGCTGTGGTACAGTTGCCCCCACCATGTTTGTCATCAGTACTGGCAGCCACATGGGATGCACGCAGATATGGCAGATCCAGCGGCTCCCAGCTCTCCTTCCTTCACTCACCTGTTCATTGCCTTTCCTGAGTGCTCTATCTAGTGTTAAGGCTACATCTGTCTCTGTTCCTCACAGGTCATGCATGTCATCCTGAGGCACCTTGCAGCCTTTAGGGCACACTAACCTAGGGCACCATAACCTTGTTAGGCCACCTTAACCTATGGTTCAATAGCCCAGGGTGCCTTCTACGGTGCCTTGTCCAGGGGTGCCTAATACGGCGCTTAGCCTAAGGGGCCCTATAGGGCACCTTATGGGGCACCTTACGAGGCATCCTTACAGGGCACCTTATAAGGCACCTTAGAAGACATCCTTACAAGGCACCTTATAAGGCACGTTAGTCTAAGGCACCTTGTAACGTGTGTTAGCTTATACGGTTTGCTGTAACGATGCCCACGCCTTTATATGAGCATCTGTTCCTTTACCGCGGAACCTAACATGAGTGACATTACCGCAGTTTAGTAAACATACCCCTAAATGTTTTTAACATACCTTAACAAACCGAATGTGCACTAACAAATGTATGTTTCTTCTGTGCACACAAGTACCTAGAGGATGCTTGAATGTTCATGGCACTTAGAATAATCACATGCTCTTGGAATGTTTGGGGATAAACCCTTCAGCGAATACCAGTGCCCAAACTTTCATACTCATTGTCTGAGCCTCAGTGCCAATGATGGTGCTGCTTTGACCTTCTCCCAGTACTATGGGGTCTTAATGCCTGTATTGGTGCTTCTTTACCCCTAACTCGGTGCCTCTTGGTCTCCATGCCAATGTTTCCTTTTTTTATTGATTTCACATTTTTCAATCTGATTATTTCAGAGGCTGTGTTTGGGACTGGTCAATAGCAGACTCTTTGTGGGAGCCTTGGGAACTTTACAGATGAATATTAGGATACATTCCAATCTTCCCTTCAAACAAGGGGCCCTAAGTCAAAGTCCCCTGGGCAAATCTATCAATGGAGACATTCTAAAATTCCTTCATGCATCCCTCATTTTCCCAGAAATCTATGATCCTGACCTAACCCTCTTGGTGCTTCTTTGCCATAATCCTGGAGAATATAAAGTCTTCATGCCAATGTTGGTGCCACTCTACCTCTTTCCTGGTGTTTGGGAGGCCTTATGATCAATCTTGCTACTGTTTTGGCTCTAGTTAATTTAACTTTCTGGACAATCTTGTTGCTTTAGCACTTTTCAGGTGTTTTGAGGCCTTGTGGATAATCTTGTTGATGCTTTGGCCGTCTTCAAGTGACTTAGAGTCTGACAGGCAGTACTGGTACTACTTTGGCCCTATCCCTGTGCCTTAATGTCTTCCTTCCACTCTTTTTTGCTGTTTTATTCCTCTCATGATAGACTGGAGTCTTGATACAAATTTTAATGCCCTTTTGCCTCTCTTTTGGTTCCATGAGGTCTTGATGCCACTCTTGGGGGCATGTTTACTAAACTGAGGTAACGTTACATAATGCGCATTATTATTTTTATTATTATTATTATTTAGCAAGCATTTGTAGCCCGCTCCTTCCAGCGATCAGAAGCGGGTAGGATTACTATTGTGAAACTGCCGAATCAAGGCAGGTACAAATTTTGTTTACATACAGATTGTCAGAAAAGCACATCATACAGAGTTAACACTTCTTAGCTATGGGGGAGGTCATTTACATATATACATAAATACATATATACAGGATAACGATCGGTAAGTTACATTAACGATCGTTAACGTCTCATAACGCGCGTTAACGTAACTTAATGATCGTAGACGTTCCGCGGCGCGGTAAAACACCACAGAAGGAGGAGAGAGGGCGGAGAGAAGAGGTCAATGGGCGGAGTGTGGGCGGGGAGAGGCTCCTTTCACACTAATGCGCTGATCTGAAGAGCTGAATCCTAACGCGATTGAAAACCTGCCGTTAGATGCACATTTGCAGGGGAGAGTAACCATTTCAGTGTCAGCAATGTACAGCATAGGCAGGGAAAACTATAAAAAGTGATAAGTGTGATACATGTGCACAGAACAAAAGGGCACATAAACATTGAAAATGACCTCAACAAACTGGAAAAAAAACATAACCAAGCTGGCCAATAGTGATATTAATGAGAAACATCAACCCCCCCCCCCCCCCCAGAGAAAGCTCCAAAAAAAGGATATTACTCGTGGAAGGGTCTATTCTCCGTCCCCATACAAGGTGAATGAGCCCACAGTGAAATGGCGCTGATCAGGGCTTTCCCTTGTTATTGGACAGGTGTCCTATGGCATGCACATGTCCCGCAACAGCAGGGTGGGCATGTTGGAACGGGCAACTGGACAGATGCCGGAAAAGGGGATACAGAGGGCCACAGGCGGCACAGGCTGTGGTGCAGCTGGGCCACAGTGCAGACTAGGGTGATGCCTAGGTGGCCCATACGAATGCTGAAACAGCAGAGCAGCCAGACAGCAACTGCTGAAGGCCCAACATGGGCATGACTGTGTTTCCCACAGTGTCACAGGGGATAGTACCCAGCAGCTACCCCCAAGGGCACGGAACAGTGGCAGGCGGTGCTGGGGGAAAGTGTGGACACCTATGCAGGCACCGCCTACCCGAACACTGGATGGCCTGAGACTGCGCTCCACCAGCACCACCAGCAGAAGGGCATGTCAGCATGGTGGCAGAGGGATACTGGTGGTGGAGGGGGCAGTGGCAGCTGCCCAGAGCAGACCGTGGCCTAGCCCTGTGTAGGTGGGTGCCATGCAGTGCAACAGACAGGCCCTGTCTGATGAACAGTCATGGTATCACCAGGAAATGCACAGACTCTGTGACAACATGGTGGTGTAGTACACAAAACCAGTGTATTCAGAAGCAGAAGGTCACAGGTTCAAGTCCCAGTTGTGGTGCCTGCCAACCCAGTCCCCATATTTTACCCACTACTAAAACATGCTAATACAGACAGAACCTTTATTGCAGATGACGTAAACATGCCCAAAACACCTACATTTTACCCTATAGAGCACAGACACCATAAACATGTGCATTACCTAGAGCAGAGTCTCCCAAATGCAGTCCTGGAGGGCCAAACGCCATCCAGGTTCCATGCTGCCTCTAATAAAGATGCCTGTGCTGCATTTCTATGCGCCGCCCCCATGGTATGCAGATGTATCTCATGCATATTCATGAGGGAAAGCATGAAAACCCGAACAGTGTTTGGCACACCAGGACTGGAGTTGGGAACCTCTGCCCTAAAGCAGTGGCCAACAGGGGCAGACACACCCACACCCACAGGATCCATTATCCAATGCCTCCTGGAGCGGCAGGATTTTGGGCCCTGCGTGCATCTCCCAATACTAGCACTTGCATACCTTGGCAATGCCACCCTAAACCTGGGAATATGGTAAACATCCCCCATAGTGCTATATAGTGTTTTTTTCATGTGATATTTATGGGTTCTCTTTTGGGGCTCAATCACTGACTTATCTGCTTGGTGTGTGTGCCTACATGCATCTCCTCCAGGAACATGCACTATGGACTAGCTAGCAGACTGTCTGCAGCTAGTATGTGTCTTGCTGGAACACCTTGCAGGGTGCAGTGGCTGGAGGCTTGCTGCTGGAGAATGTCAGATAGTGGTGGGGGCAGCTGTGCATTTCCAGGCCTACTGTCTGTCTGCTACTGCTTTATGGATGTGTACAGCTCTGCATTGCCTGCCCTGTAGGGTGTCTGATCCCCCAGCAGGACTGGGGTGATGGTCCCCTGTACTGCCACTATTGCAGGGGGGTAGAATGTGGATCTGTTAGTGGGAGATCCTGTCCCCCACCCTGAGCCCCAGAGGGTGGGTTGGGTGGTGGCATGTAATCTTCCTGTGGGTCCAAATGCCCCTCTTCACTTAAATCGTGTGACCATGGCACCCACCCAAGGTATGCACTTTTCTGGATGAATCATAGTCCACAAGGGCTAGACGTGAAATACAGATGGACACAGGCATATCCTAGGGGTGTTTGTAAGGTCTACCTATCACACATTGGCACTGATGGGGACCTGCAGCATAGCCTATTTCAGCAAAGCCAGGTGCTGCAAAAATGGTGATGGGCACCCCACCTCACCCTCAGGGTGAGCACAGTACCCGCACACTGTGACGGTCTGTAGTACTCTGTGCCACTAACACACACCGTCGGCACCCCCTACCAGGCTGAGGTGCTGTGGGGGTGCATACCCCATCTTGTGATCATCTGTAGACTGCTGATTTGCATGTGCTGTGCATCCTGGGTACGGGTGGGTTGACCCTATCCTGGTAACCACAGCAGAATGTAGCCTGCCCTATCCTGGTAACCATGCAGTCCTCCTGTAGCCAGCCAGGGGTTTGTTAGCAGCTGTAGCCCACTGGTTACTTCACTGCCTGGAAAACCAGGCAGTCATGGGTTCATAAACCCACAGTGAGGTTTATTGATAGGGTTGTCTTAGGCATTGTCTATTTTTTTTTTTTTAACTTTTATTTTCATTTTGCAACAAACAAAAGAAACAACACACCAAAGGAGACAAAACAAGTATACAATAAGGAAAAGCAAACCCTATTACCCCCCACCCCCATGCTTCTTCTCTAACCGACAGTATCAGCATGTGAGCGCTTCCAAACAACAGTGATCGTACATCAAAACGAACATAAATAGTATCTGCGATACAGAATGATCACGTGACAGAGATTTATACAAATTTAAACAGTCAGATGAGAGCATTTAGCATTGTGAACATAGTCATTGAGCATCTTCCATTTAGACAGATGATGGGGGGTCTGAACGGAAGAAGCAAACATACGAGGTATTTGTTCATATTTACTATAGAGACAGACATGATTCCACCATTCATTGGGGCTCAGATGGGAGCTATTTTTCCAGTATTTCGTAATTAGGGAGATAGCGATGCCCAGCATAAAGTCTAAAAGGAAGTAAGCCGATTTTGGAAGAGAGGGGATCCCCGCAGCTGAGCGGAGTCCCACTATCCTCCAAGAAAGGGGCTCTTGAAAGTGCAAAATAGATTGGATACGACCCCAGACCCGACGCCAGTAATACTGTAGTGCGGGACATTCATACATAACATGAGTTAGTGAACCAATGGCCGCATGGCATGTCCAGCATCTATTGCCCTGGGAGGTGTTCCATTTGGCTAATCTGTCAGGAGTATAGAAACACCGGTGGGCTAGAAAGAAGAGTGTCTGAGTGAGTGAGGCGGATCGGGAGACCCGTGTCACTCTACTCCAGACGAGGCTCCATTGCTCCGGGGTCAAAGTTACATGCAGTTCCCGCTCCCATGCTTTCTGTGCTATAGGGGTACCTCTATTTACAGCATTACATAAGGTTTTGTAAAAGTTAGATGCTACACCCGGTGAACTCCCGATAGATCGGATAGTCTCCGACAATCCCTGGGTATGGGATTCCGATGGCGGGAGCACCTTAGCACTCCGAAGACAATGCTGTAGTTGCACCAACTGAAAGTAGTGTTTCGCTGGGAGACCAAATTCAATTTGCAATTCGCTAAAAGTTTTCCAGCGACCATCATGGAACAACTGGTTAGGGATCCAAATGCCCCTAGTGTACCAGGGGCTCCACGCCATCGGTTTATTTTGTATTTGAAATCGAGTATTGTACCAAAGCGGGAGTCTGTCTAACGGACAGAATCGGGAGTCTAGAGATTGCATAAGAGTATTAAAGGCACCTAAAGTGTCTAAAAGCATTGGTGGATAGTGGGAGGCATTGTCTATTTTTATTGTATATTAGTGCTGCCAGCAGAAACACCCTCAGAGTACTGTCACCTTAGGGTGCCTCATAAGGCGCCCTATAGGGTGCCTTATAAGGTGTCCTATAGGGGACATTATAGGGTGCCTTGGCAGACAGCGCACTTTATAATGTGCCCTATGGAGTGCCTTCTAGGGTGCCTTATGCGGCACCTTAGGTTATGCCACTGTGAGGGTGTGTTTGCTGGCAGCACTAATTAAAGTAAAACTAAAATTCCTCACAACCCAATACTTAAACATAATGCCTCAGCCAGCCTTATTCATTAGGCACACTGGAAAATCAAACCCATGACCCCTGTACCAGCAGTCAGTGTAGTAACCATTGTGCTACAGCTCTGTTTCTGCATTTATATGTCTGCGCGCCTTCTTAAGATTAACGCGTGGTAATGTGCCCCAGAGCCCTCTAAGGCTCGTTAATTTATGGCGCCTTGTAAGGCGCATTATCGGTAACGATGTACCGCCCATGTCCTTATTTGGGTATTTCTGCCTCTACCGCGGATCCTAACGCGAATCACATTACCGCAGTTTAGTAAACATACCCCTTGATGTCTTGGAGTGCCAACAAGTTCTAAGCAAGTTTGATTGACAATGAATGGGAAACCCACTGTTAGAGTGCAAAATAGTTTTTCCCATTAACGTCAATAGAAATAAATAAAATGAATCATTTGGTATCTGATACTGAGCCAAAAGGATGATTGAACCAAAAATAACTGAACTGAAAATCTTTGGCATGCATATCACTAGTAGTCAGTATATTTCTTGGCATCCAACAAATGCCTCTTTAATTGGCCTGGGATAACAGTTCTTCTGTAATGTTTTATTGACAAAACAGGTATTTCAGGCAATCATTTCATTTGTAGAACATTTGATCTGTAAAATGGGACAAGGATCTAAATCACATGAGATAATGTAAAGCCAAATTTTTAAATTAATTTTCTGACCTCTTGTTCTGAAATGGTAGAAAATTCTGTCCGGTCAATTATGCTCAGTTCTTTATCCTCCAAACTGCTATTCCCTTTATCTTGATTTTGATCACCTTTTTTCTTACTAATTTTTGGTGAAATCTTTAATTTGGCCTGCACTGAATCATTCTTCACATTCTATCACATTTTCCACTTCTAACACATATTAATTTGGCTCCAATGTCCCTAACAGAGAATCTATTAAACTTGTGATCTTATCTCTGAAATATTTAACAAGCTGAATGTACATCATTAGTAAATATCCATTTTGATTCACAAACTTGAAACAGTTATTGCTAAGAAGTTTGTTGGTGTTTCAAAAACTATGGAAACCCATGGATGACTATTTTGATCATGAACAATATCAACAGCTAAATCATTGGCTGTGATGTATGTTTAATTTGTTCCTTTTTTATTGAATATTCCATTATTGTTAGGGGTTTATTTTTCTGCTTTTGAAAGGCTTTAAAAATATGCATTGTAAAACAGCAAAAAAAAAAAAACAGTGCTAAAGAGGGAGCCAAAACAATTTCTCCCCTTACTGCCACCATTCTCTATTGCCTTCATCTGACTCTAATTCATATTTTATTTATAGGGGCATGTTTACTAAACTGCGGTAATGTGATTCGCGTTAGGATCCGCGGTAGAGGCAGAAATCCCAAATAAGGACATGGGCGGTACATCGTTACCGATAATGCGCGTTATAAGGCGCCCTACATTAACGAGCGTTACATGGCGCGTTAATCTTAAGAAGGCGCGCAGACATGCAAACACAGGAACAGAGCTGTAGTACAATGGTTACTACACTGACTGATGGTGCAAGGGTCATGGGTTTGATTCCCTGGTGTGCCTAATGCATAAGGCTAATTGAGGCATCACCCTTTATGTTTAAGTAGTGATTGTTGAGGCATTTTACTTTTATTTTAATTAGTGCTGCCAGCAAACTCACCCTCACGGTGGCGTAACCTAAGGTGCCGCATAAGGCACCCCATAACACACTCCATAGGGCACATTATAAAGTGCACTGTCCGCCAAGGCACCCTATAATGTCCCCTATAGGACACCTTATAAGGCGCTTGATAGGGTGCCTTATAGGGCGCCCTATAAGGTGCCTTATGAGGCACCTTAAGGTTACAGTACTCTGAGGGTGTTTTTGCTGGCAGCACTAATGTACATTAAAAATAGACAATGCCTCAAACAGCCCTATCAAATAACCCCACCATGGGTTTGAACCCATGACCTCTGACAGCACAGGCAGTGAAGTAACCAGTGGGCTATAGCTCTATAGTAGCTAACAACCCCTGGCTGGCTACAGGAGGAATGCACGGCACCACACAAACATTCTGCTGTGGTTACCAGGATAGGGTCAACCCACCCATACCCAGGATGCACAGCACATGCAAATCAGCAGTCTACAGATGATCACAAGATGGGGTATGCACCCCACAGAACCGCAGCCTGGTAGGGGGTGCCGACGGTGTGTGTTAGTGGCACAGAGTAGCTGCAGACCGTCACAGTGTGCGGGTCCTGTGCTCACCCTGAGGGTGAGGTGGGGTGCCCAGCACCATTTTCAAAGCACCTGGCTTTGCGGAGATGTTGCAGGTCTCCATCAGTGCCAATGTGTGGTAGATAGTTCTTGTAAACACACCTAGGATATGCCCGTGTCCATCTGTATTTCACATCTAGCCCTTTGGACTATGATGCACCCAGAAAAATGCATACCCTGTGTGGGTGCCATGGTCACATGATTTAAGTGAATGGGGGGTGTTTGGACCACCTAACCCACTCTCCATACATACCACCACCTAACCCACTCTCTGGGGGTCAGGGACAGGATCTCCCACCAACAGATCCACGTTCTACTCCTGCAATGGTAGCAGTAGAGGGGACCATCACCCCAGTCCTGCTGGGGAACAGACACCCTACAAGGCAGGTAATGCAGAGCTGTACACATCCATAACACAATAGCAGATAGACAGTAGGCATGGAAATGCACAGCTGCCCCCCACCACCACTATCTGACATTCTCCAGCAACAAGCCTCCAGCCGCTGCACCCTACAAGGTGTTCAAGCAAGACACATACTAGCTGCAGGCAGTCTCTAGCTAGTCCATAGTGCATGGTCCTGGAAAAGATGCATGTACCCAGAACTGAGATGTCAGCATACACACCAAGCAGATAAGTCGGTGATTAGGCCCCAAAAAAGAACCCATAACTATCAAATAATGAAAGCACTATTGGGGAACCTAGTCATGCTGTGGTCACTACTCAGTCAGGGCGAGAGTGACCTCCCAGCAGAACATGCTGTGGCCACCCTGTCCATGCAGGTGGTGGCCGGCCACTGCAATGTCCGAGCCATTGCCCTATGATATGTACAGATGGATCCAGGCCAGGCCATTCTATCCTGGCTATTCCCACGGTACCTTGCTCCTCATTATGCACAATGGCAGGCCAATACTGGCAACAGTGCTAGCAGTGTGGGCTGTGGAAGGTGTTTGCAGACACACACTCCCCACACCTATGCCAGCATTGTGCAACTATAGAGGTGTTTTGCAGCCCTGGCCACCACACCAGTCCTGGGTAGAGTGCAGGCATGGCTATGGTAAGCAATACTGTTGGGGTCAATACCCAGGGTGGTAAACACTGTCAGACACCAGACCTGAAGCACACTCCACAGACAGTAGAAAGGTTGCTATGATGCAGCTCAATCAGCAAATTGTGCTAAACTTAGGAAGTGCTATCTGACAGTAATTATAGCAACCTTTTGATAGCTGTGTACCGTATTCCCAGGTTTAGGGTGGCATTGCTAAGGTATGCAAGTGCTAGTATTGGGAGATGCACGCAGGGCCCAATGTCCTGCCTCTCCAGGAGGCATTGGATAATGGAGCCTGTGGGTGCGGGTGTGTCTGCCCCTGTTGGCTGCTGCTTTACGGCAGAGGTTCCCAACTCCAGTCCTGGTGTGCCAAACACTGTTCGGGTTTTCATGCTGTACCTCATGAATATGCATGAGATACATCTGCATACCATGGGGGCGGCGCATAGAAATGCAGTACAGGCATCTTTATTAGAGGCAGCATGGAACCTGAATGGTGTTTGGCCTTCCAGGACTGCATTTGGGAGACCCTGCTCTAGGTAATGCACCTGTTTATGGTGTCTGTGCTCTGTAGGGTAAAATGTAGGTGTTTTGGGCATGTTTATGTCATCTGCAATAAAGGTTCTGTCTGTATTAGCACGTTTTAGTAGTGGGAAAAATATGGGGACTGGTTTGGATGCAACCACAGCTGGGACTTGAACCTGTGACCTTCTGCTTACACTGGTTTTGTGCACTGCACCACCATGCTATCACAGAGTCAGTGCATTCCCTGGTGATACCATGACTGTTCGTCAGACAGGGCCTGTCTGTTGCAGTGCATGGCACCCACTACACAGGGCTAGGCCACGGTCTGCTCTGGGCAGCTGCCACTCCCCCCTCAACCACCAGTAACTCTCTGCCACCATGCTGACATTCCCTTCTGCTGGTGGTGCTGGTGGAGCGCAGTCTCAGGCCATCCAGTGTGCGGGTAGGCGGATGCCTATGGTGTGGGTTCTGGGGTAGGTGTGTCTGCATAGGTGTACATGCTTCCCCCCAGCACCGCCTGCCAATGTTCCGTGCCCTTGGGGGTAGCTGCTGGGTACTGTCCCCTGTGACACTGTGGGAAACATAGTCGTGCCCATGTTGGGCCTTCAGCAGTTGCTGTCTGGCTGCTCTGCTGTTTCAGCATTTGTATGGGTCACCTAGGCATCACCCTTGTCTGCACTGAGGCCCAGCTGCACCACAGCATGTGCCGCCTGCGGCCCTCTGTATCCCCTTTTCCGGCATCTGTCCAGTTGCCATTCCGACATGCCCGCCCTGCTGTTGCCGCACATGTGCATGCCATAGGACACTTGTCCGATGGAGAGGAAAACCCTGCACAGTGCAATTTCACTGTGGGCTCATTCACCTTGTATGGGGACGGAGCATAGACCCTTCCACGATTAATATCCTTTTTTTGGAGCTTTCTCTGGGGGGGGGGGCGGGGTTTGATGTTTCCCATTATTATCACTATTGGCCAGCTTGGTTATGTTTTTTTTCCAGTTTGTTGAGGTCATTTTCAGTGTTTAGGTGCCCTTTTGTTCTGTGCACATGTATCACACTTATCACTTTTTTTTAAGGTTTCCCCGCCTATGCTGTACATTGCTGACACTGAAATGCTTTCTCTCCCCTGAAATGTGTATTTAACGGCAGGTTTTCAATCGCATTAGGATTCAGCTCTTCAGATCAGCACGTTAGTGTGAAAGGAGCCTCTCCCCGCCCACACTCCGCCCATTGACCCCTTCTCTCCGCCCTCTTTCCACCTTCTGCGGTGTTTTACCGCGCCGCGGAACTTTACGATCGCTAAGTAACGTTAACGTGCGTTATGAGACGTTAACGATCGTTAACGCATCATAACGTGCATTAACGTTACTTAACGATCATTAATGTTACATAACGCACGTTATGTAACGTTACCGCAGTTTAGTAAACATCCCCCATAGTCTCAATACAATGGCAAGCATAAGACATATTCAAATGTGTGAACTGAAAATATGTTGATTTAGTGGTTGTATTTTTGTATGATATTGTGAGTGCTTGGTGCATTCTGAATAAAAGAGAAAGAGCCTGCTTCGGGGATTTTTCCTTAAATACTACTCTTGGTGGGAGAAGACATCTGTAAAGGACATTGCACTTTTACCCCCATGATATCTGGATTCCGTTTTATGTTTTGGGAGAAGCACTATGCATATGCATAAGAGAGTGTATGCACTAGACAAGCAATAACACAGATATATTAATGGGATTGTTGATCTCTCTCATTTTTACATCCAGTAGTAGCACCAGGGCCAAGTTAGATGAAACCAAATGATCTTTAAATGTTTACCTCTTTGAAAAGGAAATCATGGTTGGTCTTTGAATGGTGTGTAAGGATGGGATCTGCTCTGGAAAGTGCATGAGAGAGGAGAAACCAGGTCCGAGGAGTGAGGTAAAGTTGGTGCAGGAACACAAACCCCTCACCCTACTGTCTCACAAATTCCTATCTCATGTTTTATTTTTAGAGAATCAACACTATGCACATATAATTGAAGGTTTCATGGAATCCAACAATGTAGAAGCTAGTGGCTAATCTGTCTCTCACCAAATTGGTGGATCATTTTGTAGCCAGGAAGCTGACAAGACAAATGGATGACTTCCCTGATTCATTGGAGACTAGCGTCATGGAGAGATATAGTATTAAAATTGCTCTGGATGGAATGCAAAAAACTTAGGGCTGGTGTTGAATTTGGGGAAGGGGGTGGGGGGGGGGGGCTATGGTTGTCTTGATGCAGTTGCACCTTACTGCTGCCTTTAATCTGTTTGATCATCCTTGTTGCTGAGAATACCCATTTTACTTAAGATTTCTTTTCAGATTGTGAACTACTTTTCCTCTTTATTTACTATATACATATCAGACTTTATACATTTCATTTATTAAACATTCAACTCACTTCTATATTACAGAAATGCTCTAAGTGAAGAACAATAACTAAAAAATCAAAATAAGAGAGAATACAAAACTATAAAACAAAACAAACCATCAAAATATACAGTAAACACACAGAAACAAACATTATAACACAATGATTTACAAAGTTTTTTCAATAAACAGGATTTTACCAACTTAAAGAATCTCAATCCATAGTTTAATGGTTTTCAAATGGCAGCTGGTGCTATAAATGTGGTCTCACATAACAAAAAACAAGATGAGACCAAACTTGTTTCAAGTAAGCGCGATGGGTTCTATAGAATGTTGCCCGTCCCTCTCCAGTGGGATTATCAATAGGCCACTTAAGAGATCATGCAACCCAGAGTTCAGGGCTGGGAGGATATGGCTCACAAGAAGAGGTTAAAAACCCAGCAGGCTTCAGGAAGGAGAGAGGCCCATGGAGCCAGGAGTTTGTTCAAGGCAAGCAGTACAAAGGTAGAAACTTTAACTTGGCAAGGAAGTAACTTTAACTGGGCTGTAGGAAGGGCCAGAAGACCAGCTTTGTGAATGTTTAACAAACTGGGTCGTAATAAAAACATGTTTGTTTTCTCTGAACTGCTGTCTGTTTGGTGTTTTAACAGAAAACCCATTCCCACTGTATGCCATACAACCACATATCGTGACTAAAGACAAAGCCACATTCCTCTAGGGTTGGGCCTCTACAGCAGGTCAGGGGTTTTTGTTTCTTTGTATGGGCTAAGAGTGTTAGCCTTGCCCTAGTTAGGGAGCTTTAAGAAGGTCTAATTAGTGCCAGATAGGCAGGCTTTGTTTTGGCCACTAGAGGCCACAAAAAAAATGTGTTGAAGCTGCTATACTGCAGTGTAACTCAGCTGCTGAAGAGGAAACTATGCTGGTGTTGCAAGAAAACAGTGACAAGCCAGGATGGAAAGAGCTCCTCCAGCATCTGGCAGAAGAGCAGCAGCAGCAACAACAATATAAGGAGCAACAACAATAATGTCAGCAACTTCGCAGAATGTGCTGTACAGCAAAGGATAATAAAATATTGAAGAGCATTCAATAATATTTAGTAAGATTCTCGCTCACACACTGTGAACGAAATAGAACAATCTGCAAAGAAAAATTCATACATAGACAAAATATTTCACAAATGTACTTCTATACTCCTTTCCAAAAGTCTTAAACAGAAGAACATTCATAAATCATATGCGACAGAGTTCCCACCCCTACTGAGCAGCACTAACAATTGCTGGATTGCCGAAGGCCTGCTCTACATATCCGAAGAGGGGTCCAATAAGCACAATGGACTAGAAAGTATAGCGACTGCATAAGAACATAAGATATGCCATACTGGGTCAGACCAAGGTCCATCAAGCCCAGTATCCTGTTTCCAACAGTGGTCAATCTAGGTCACAAGTCCACAAAAGACACAGGTTCCACAATGCTTGTATTGGGGCAAGCAGTGAATTTCCCGGGATTCCTTTAATAATGGTTTATGGACCTTTCCTCCAGGAACTTGCCCAAACCTTTTTAAACCCGCTACATTAACAGCTTTTACTACATCCTCCAATAATGAATTCAAGTTGGATTACACCTTGAGTGAAAAAATATTTTCTCTTCTTAGTCTTAAATAGGTTACACTGTAGCTTCATTGCATGTCCCCTAGTCTTTCTATATTTTGATGGCATAAACAATCATCTACGTTTATTTGTTCCTCTCCATTCATTAATTTATAGGCCTTTATCATATCCACCCTCAGCCATCTCTTTTGCAGGTTGAAGAGCCCTAACCTCTTTAGGCTCTCTTCATAGGGGTATCCTTCCATCCCCTTTACCACTTTGGTTGCTCTTCTTTATATCTTTTCTAATAATGCTATATCCTTTTTAAGATACGGTGATCAGAATTGCACACAATATTCAAGGTGCGGTCACACCATGGAATGATACAGAGGCATTATAATATCCTTTGTTTTATTCTCTATTCATTTCCTTATGATTCCTAGCATTCTATTTGCTCTCTTGGCCACAAACTGAGCAGAGGGTTTCAACATGTTATCCACGATGGTGCCTAAATCATTTTCCTGGGTGGTGGCTCCTAATATGGAACCTTGCATTGTGTAACTATAGTTTGGGTTGTTCTTTCCTAGGTGCATAACTTTCCACTTGTCCTCATTAAATTTCATCTGCTATTTGGATGCTCAGTCTTCCAATTTATCAAGGTCCTCTTGCAATTTTTCACAATCATCATGGGTTTTAACAACTTTGGATAATTTTGTGTCATCTGCAAATTTGATTACCTCATTTGTTATTCCCATTTCCCAGTCATTTAGGAATATGTTAAAAAGCAGTGGACCCCAGCACAGATCCCTGAGGTACTCCACTACTCAACTTTCTCCATTGGGAAAATTGGCCATATAGCCCTACCCTCTGCTTTCTATCTTTTAATCAGTTCCTGATCCACAATAGTACACTGCCTCCTATCCCATGACTTTTTAATTTTGCAAAAGTCTCTCATGAGGGACCTTATCAAAAGCTTTCTGAAATCCAGATGCACTCTATCAACTGAATCACCTTTGTCTACCTGTTTATTCACACCTTCAAAAAAACATAACAGATTAGTAAGCAGGGCCGGATTTACCTATACGCCATGTACGCCATGGCATAGGGCCCACAGCTGGAAAGGGCCCACCTGGGGCCGGCCCACACACCGCAGGGCTTCAGAGGGAGCCGGGGAAGCCCACGCGAGGCCCTGGCTCCCTCTGTACAGCCGCCAGCGTGAAGAGCCTTTTCCTTCATGCTGGTGGCTGTATCTGTAAAGCCGCGATTGCTGGGAAAGGTTAAAGGCAATGCCCTTTAACCTTTCCCAGCATTCGTGGCTTCACAGATACAGCCGCCAGCGTGAAGGAAAAGGCTCTTCACGCTGGCAGTTGTACAGAGGGAGCCGGGGCCTCGCGCGAGCTTACCCGGCTCCCTCTGAAGCCTCTCAGAGAGCCGCGGTGCTGGTCGGGGGGGGGGGGGCAAGGACTGCATGGGCTGTGATTGGGGGGGGGCACCTGGACCGGAAAAGGGCTAGGGGGGGGGGGGACTTGGACTGGAAAGAAATGGGCTGTGATATTTATTTATTTATTTACATTCTCTTATATACCGCGCTATTCTG
The DNA here is from genome assembly GCA_033557465.1 of Ichthyophis bannanicus. Taxonomy (NCBI): domain Eukaryota; kingdom Metazoa; phylum Chordata; class Amphibia; order Gymnophiona; family Ichthyophiidae; genus Ichthyophis; species Ichthyophis bannanicus. Next base: position 532,738,769 of record CM066033.1, read on the forward strand.
CATCAGTGCGGTTTATATTGAACAAACTGAAATTACATTGAACAGGGCATTATAACTTGGAGATAACTATTTTACAGGGAACATGGGCTATGGAGGGTTAAGTGGCTTTCCCAAGACCACAAGGAGCACCTGTGGGACTAGAAACCCCAGTCCTTCCAGCCCAAGGTTGCTGTCCTCTAGTGGGATTTGAACCCCCGACCTTCCGGCCTGAAGTACCTTGCCCCAACCACTAGGCTACTCCTCCACTATGGGATGAGGGGGGGGGACCTGAACTGTAAAAGGGCTATGGGGGGGGGGGACTTGGACTGGAAATGGGTTGTGATGGGGGGGGGACCTGGACAGGAAAAGGGCTGGGGGGGGGGGACTTGGACTGGAAAGAAATGGGCTGTGATGGGGGGGGGACCTGAACTGTAAAAGGGCTATGGGGGGGGGACTTGGACTGGAAATGGGTTGTGAAGGGGGGTGGAACATGGACCGGAAAAGGGCTATGGGAGGGGGACTTGGACTGGAAAGAAATGGGCTGTGATGGGGGGGGGGGGACCTGAACAGTAAAAGGGCTAGGGGGGGGGGTACATGGAAGTTAAATAGGTTGTAATGGGGAGGGGGACCAGGACCGGACAAGCGCTATGGGGGGGGGGGGACTTGGACTGGAAATGGGTTGTGATGGGGGGGGGGACCTGAACTGTAAAAGGGCTATGGGGGGGGATATGGACTGGAAATGGGTTGTGATGGGGAGTGGGACCTGGACCGGAAAAGGGCTATGGGAGGGGGACTTGGACTGGAAAGAAATGGGCTGTGATGGGGGGGGGGGACCTGAACTGTAAAAGGGCTATGGGGGGGGGGGACTTGGACTGGAAATTGGTTGTGAAGGGGGGGGACCTGGACCAGAAAAGGCCTAGGGGGGGGGGGACTTGGACTGGAAAGAAATGCGCTGTTATGGGGGGGGACCAGAACGTTAAAAGGGCTATGGGGGGGGGGGATATGGACTGGAAATGGGTTGTGATGGGGAGGGGGACCTGGACCGGAAAAGGGCTATGGGGGGGGGACTTGGACTGGAAATGGGTTGTGATGGGGGGGGGGGACCTGGACCGGAAAAGGGCTATGGGGGGGGGGTAACTTGGACTGCAAATGGGCTGTGATGGTGGGGGGGGGAACTAGGACTGCAAATGGGCTGTGATGGTGCAGGGGGACTCGGACTGCAAATGGGATGTGATGGTGGGGGCTAGGACTGGAAATAGGCTGTGATGGGGGGGGGCTAGGACTGGAAATGGCCTGTGATGTGAAGGCTAGCACTTAAATGAGCTGATGAAGAGCTCAAATAGGACTGGAAATGGGCTGATGTGGGGCATGGGAGAATGGGACTAGAAGGGAGTGGATGCTGGGTGGGTCTAGAACTATAAGGGAACTGATTTTGGGGGAGGACTAGAATGGATGGGGAATGAGAATGGAGAGGGGAAAAATATTTTGTGTGGAAGAAAAGTCTATGATGGGCTGGGTATTGGGAGAGTAAGAGGGGCTTGAAAATGGAAGGGTGAAATTTAAATGGATGATAAAGGAATAAGGAAAGAATTGGGGGAAAGAGCAAAAGGGAAACAATCAGTATGTTAAAGCAGAAATAGAGAGAGAATGGAAAACATCTAAAAGAGAAGAAAGGACAAATGGATAGCTAGCAGAAGACACGAAGAAACCAGAAGAAAGTGACTGGAGCAATTGCAATTGAAAAAATGCCCAAACAGAAGGTAGAAAAATACTTTTTATTTTGAATTTATTTACTGGAATATGTCTTTTTTAATGTATTTCTTGAATTCCGATGCTGATTTTGTCCCTATTGCCTCTTTATGTCAGGCAATTCTATACATCTATTGCCATTTCTGTTTTGGTAAGTTCATCTCGTTTTTATTTTTTCTGGGGGCCCACAATTTTTGTTGGCGTAGGGCCTCACTCAAGTTAAATCCGGCCCTGTTAGTAAGGCAAGGCCTTCCTTGGCTAAAGCCATGTTGGCTGTCTCCCATTAAGCCATGATTATCTACATGTTCAGTAATTTTGTTCTTTATAATGGTTTCTACCATTTTCCTGGTACTGATGTCAGGCTCACTGGTCTGTAGTTTCCTGGATCACCCCTCAAACCCTTTTTAAAAATTGGTGTTACATTGGCCATCCTCCAGTCTTCAGGTATTACAGATGTTTTAATGATAGTTCACAGATTACTAATAGTAAGTCTGCAATCTCATATTTCAGTGCTTTCAACACCCTTGGATCTATACCACCTGGTCCAGGTGATTTGTTACTCTTCAGTTTATCAAATAGTTGTAGTACATCATTCCAGTGTATCGATATTTCTTTCAATTCTTCTGTGGCATCATCTTTAAATACCATTTCAGTCATGGGTAACATCCCTACATCTTCCTCAGTAAAGACCGAAGGCCTTGCCCCCTCTTAGTGCCTCTTTTACCCCTCTATCATCTAATGGTCCAACTGACTCTCTCACAGGTTGTTTTTTTGCTATGAATGTACTTGAAAAAGTCTTTATTACACATTTTTGCTTCCACAGCAGGCTGCTTCTCAAATTCTCTTTGTCTGCCTTATCAATGCCTTGCATCTAACTTGCCAGTGCTTATGTTTCCAGTTTTCGTCATTTGACTCCTTTTTCCATTTCCTGAAATATGCTTTTTTGGCAACAACAGCCTCTCTGACCTCACCTTTAAACCATGCTGGCAGTTTTTTGGACTTCCTTCCACTTTTCTTTTTGTGGAATACAGCTGGTCTGGGCTTCCAAGATAGTATTTTTAAACAACACCCATGCTTGATGTAAATCTTTAACCTTTGCAACTGTTCCTTTTAGCCTTTTCTTAACTCTTTTCCTCATTTAATGATAGTCTCCCTTTTGAAAGTTAAAAAGTAGTACTGTGGATCTCTTTGCCATTCTTCCTCCATTTATTATATCAAATGTGATCACGCTATGATCACTATTGCTACTGCGAAAGACTATTTGACATATTAGGATGCACAGTGTGATTTCAAAACAAGCTTCAATTGATTTCATCTTGTGGGATGCCACAGTGAAATTCCCAAGTTTGTCAAAGACCTAACTGTAAAGAACTTTTGTTATATATCAACACTGCATAAAAGCGAAAGGAAGTTCTGCCCTCTGCCCTAATCCCCCTGCACAAATCAGTCAGATCAGATGAAGAGGAAACCCCTCCCTGACCAGGATGAGTCCCATGGCAAGCTCAGGCACATGACCTTCAGTGTTTGAGATGGTGACAATCCAAATATAACAGCCAAGTATGCTTGGCTCACCGTGGTCCTTTCTACAAACAATTGTCGAATGCTATGAATTCCTTTATCAAACCATCCCTTCCAAAAACGTTTCCAACTGTTAATCCGCACTACAGATTATACCAAAAAGATGACCCTTCAGAAGCAGAATAGGGAGAAGCACAACAAGCATCTAGATCCTTAAGCGCCTTAATAGTACTAACTACCAGCAGAACACTCAATTTGGAATGAGGAACATTCATTGTAGAAAGCGCCAACAGTGAAAATGGTTTTGAAAGAACTTTCACCATCACCAACCATGGTGATAGAGAATCATTCAAAATCTATTTAGCACCATAGCACAATGGCATTGCAGTATGATAGGTTTTAAAGTCTAGAGAACCAATCTCACCCTTTATTCTTGACATCTTAAGTGTGGTTAAGGCTATACAGTGCCTTTTATGCTTCAATAAAAACCCTGAAAGACGTTTATCCATCTGGGTATAAAAAGATGGCTGGCAATATACCAGGAGCATCCCTGGCTTATACATAATGCTCAGCTGAACTATCTCTTTAATGGAGTCTCACCTTCCCCACCAGGACAAGTGCAAGGGGGATCAGTGCTGTAGAGTATTTTTTAAATCCTTGAGCATGACATCACAATTATATTTCATAGCGTTTACAGGATGAGAGCAAACGTAAACCACAAAATATTTGTATGTGATGTCCATTGGAAGAGGAATGCTTTCAGGTCTTCCTGAGTGACAAAGTCATTCATTGGGAACAGCTCACTCTTATCGCAATTTACTTTAAAGGCTGAAAATAATACAAACTAATCCACTAATTTCAACAACTATGAACAGACGTCATGGGCTTCATAAGTTAAAATAAGACATTGTCTGCATAAGCCATGTACTTCCAGCTTCCTTCATCAAGTATAATGCCCACGATACTAACATTATTTTTAATTTTAAAAAGAAGTAGTTCTAGAGCTAAATTAAATAAAAGCAGCAAAAGAGGGCAGCTTTGTCTAGTGCCTCTACACAGAAGGACAGATTCAGATAGAGAGCCAATCACCATGATACGTGAATAAGGAGAAGCTTACAACACTTTAATCCAGTCTATAAAAGTAGAGCAACACCCAAACCACTCCAATATCTGAAAAAGATAAGGCCATTCAATTTGGTCAAATGTCTTTTCTGTATCAAGACACAAAACCACAACTGGACCATTCGCTTTTCTCATCAATTCTGAAAGATTATTAAAAATTCTGGCATTATCACCAATAAATCTGCCTTTCATAAACCCAGTTTGTTCAACACCAATTATCGAATCTAGCACCTGGCTAAGCCTGGTGGCTAATATTTTAGTCAATATTTTATAATCTACATTCAGAAGGGAAATGCGCCGATAAATGCCAACAAAAGTGGGATCATGGCCAGGCTTAGCAAATAACACCACATTAGCCTCGGAGAATCTCGAAGTTGACAGGGGTTGAGAGAACAGACTATGAAATAACGCCTTTGATTTTGGTGTGAGAATAGGAGCAAATTGTTAGTAAAACTCCACCGTATAACCATCTGGACCCAGGATCTTGTTTCTAGGAAAGCTCTTTATCAGGGATAAAATCTCTCCTAATCTTACCAGCGCACCCAATTGCTAACCAGCCTGTTTCAAAAGTTTGGGACTACCCTCCATAGACAGAAATGCCTCACACCACTCCTCATTGGCCACATTAGCATTAGAGAATAGCTTCTTATAATAGGATGCAAAAGCATTTAGATATCCTCCGATTCTGTGAGAATCTGCAAGACTTCCAAATGACTGGAAATAATGTAATGCTTAGCTCTTTGAACTTTTAAGAGTTGTGCCAATAGCTTCCCAGATTTGTCACTTCTAGCAAAGTAATCTATTCACTGTCACAATAGTTCATGTTCAGCTTGCCATGATAAAAGTTTGTTAAATTCATAACGACAACACAAAAGCTGCTGATATGCAAGATTGTTACTAAACCTTGCATGGATGCCTTCCAGACGAACTATTTCTTCTTCCAGTTTTTTAGCCCTTTCAACATCTCTCTTGTGAAGCCAAGCAATGAGGCTAATGACTTCACCACGCAGACAAAAGCCTCCCAGATAACATTATAATGCATTTGCTCATTCTTATTATTTCAGAAGAAGTCATTTATTGCTTCACCTATTTTATCTACAAAAGTTGCCTCAAGCAATAAATTATTTTGGAAGTGCTAAGAAGGCTTAGGTTCAGGCTGAGCCCAGGACAAAAATTTAATTAGCACGGCTCCATGATCAGAAATGCGTATAGGCCTTATGTTACAATCTTTAACCTTTGAAAAAAGTGACTTAGATGCAAAATGATAATCAATTTATGAATATGTTTGATGTGGAAAAGAAAAAAAAAGTGTATTCACGTGCAGAGGGGTATAACCAACGCCAAGAGACTACTAAGCAGAAGCAATCCAGCAAGTTATGCAGCTTTAAAGGTTAGAATTTTTACATAGAGATGATCTAACCATCCCACCTTGCGTTTGACACAGAACTCATAGGGCATATGAGTTTCTTGGAGTAACAATATATCTGCTTTGAAACTTTTAAGATAACAAAATATTTTTTTACACTTAATAGTGTGGTTTAGACCATTTACATTCAGTGAAACAGTTTTAAGACCCATTATCCAATGGTTGGACAAAATGACCAAAAAGACTTTGCACATGAGAAAACCAAACAAAAATTGCCAAAAAGAATCTCTGCCATGTTAAAAGAAATAAAATTACAAAAAAATTCCCATACAAAAATCAAATATACCCGCACCCCCACCCCATCCCCAAACAATGGCCATGAGTACATAGCAATCTCTAACTGCCCAACCAAAGGGAAACAACACAGAACGTGTCAATAATGAGAACCCTCCTTATCATACTCAGTCAGCCAACCATTCATTCTATACATCAGCCTAGCATGCTCTGTCATTCCATTCCACAAGCATACAGACAAGCACCTTTTTTTTCCTTCCTTCCTCCCTCTCCAAAGCACCTGACATTTAAAGGTTTCCTAACATCACCCCACTCTCATGGTCAGTTGTGCCAAAATTCACAGGGCAATAAAATAGGGATTGAAAGATCCAAGCATGAGTATTTGCCATCTATCTCTTAACGAAAGGGATTTTAAAAATCAAACCTTTCAAAGCTATTAGAGGAACGTTATTCAGAACCCAACCTGAGTTTGGGGAAATGAGCTCCTGTATAAGAGCCCTACCAAAAGAACAACATCATTTTTACATAGCTCAAACTTATTCAATCCACAAACTTGACATAAGTGTAACTTCAATACCCTGAAACTATTCACTAACACAGGAGTGGAGGAGTAGCCTAATGGTTAGAGCACTGGTTTGGGAGTCAAAAGACCAGGGTTTGATTCCCAATAGCACTCCTTGGGCAAGTCACTTAACTCTCTGTTGCTCTGAAAAATCCAAGTTATCAATGTCCCTGTTTAATGTACAAGGGTTATTTTTAAAGTAAGGTCTGATTTGGCTGTAGCTTTGTAAAATTTTTCCCCCTGTAGAAACAAGCATGCGTGCCGGCTCCCGGCATGCCTTGTGCAAAAGCAGATGCCATTTGCAGTTGTAGCATCACTTTGTATGGTTTATACTGAGACGTTAAAATGTATAAGACAATTGAGTGGCCCTCCCACTGTGAAATATGGTCTGTGATTCAGTTTTTGAAAGCAAGGACCGTGTCATCAGCGAACATTCATTGCCAAATATGTGAGGTGTATGGCCCCAATGCGATGAGTGACAGCAAAGTGCGTAAATGGGTGAGATTGTTCAAGGACTGGTGGGACATTGTCCATGATAAACCGTGATAGGGTCGACCTTCAGTAATCACAGAAGATTTGGTGTGCACAGTTGACGCAAAAATTCATGAAGAACGGTGATTCATGATTTCCACTTTGTCACTGAAATTTCCACAAGTTTCAAGGTCAGTGCTATACAAAATCATTTCTGAAAAATTGCAGTACAGAAAACTGTGCTCACGATGGGTTCCCAGATGGCTTTCCGAGGAACACAGTTGCCATAATCTTGTGTGTTGAGATTGTCTGTTTGGCTTTCACTTTTACTGGAGATGACGTGTATCTCCATTCCATCGACTGTCGCTTTGATTCTGGAGTCATGTGAGAAACCCATGTCTCATCCCCTGTTTCAATGTGGTCCAAAAGTTAATCTCCTTCCTCATTGTATCGGATCAAAAATGTCAAAGCACTAGCCTTTCTCCTTTTTTGGTGTTCCTCGGAAAGCAGCCTGGGAACCCATTGTGAGCACAGTTTGTCCCACCCATCCTTGAACAATCTCACCCATTTACGTACTTTGCTGTCACTCATCGCACTGGGGCTGTACACCTCACATATCTGGTGATGACACGGTCCTTGCTGTCAAAAACCGAATCACAGACCGTATTTCACAGTCGGAGGGCCGCTCAATTGTCTTAAACATTTTAACGTCTCAGTATAAACCGTACAAAGTGAAACTACAACTGCAAATGGCATCTGCTTTTGCACAAGGCATGCTGAGAGCTGGCACGCATGCTTGTTTCTACAGGGGAAAAAATGTACAAAGCTACAGCCAATCGGACCTTACTTTAAAAATAACCCTCATACATTACCAAGTTTAAGTTACAATGTAAACCGCTTTGATTGAAATGATAAAGTGGTATAAAAAACTGTAAAATAAAATAAATAAATAAATTTTCACACAACCGGCACTTACACCTAAAACAAGCTCAGCCACATAACCCCAAATGCACCACGCACTGCAAAGCTCTGTCAAATCATACAGCATATTGTCCTGCCCCCGCCTAGGGCCGGTGACTCTAGAGCAAGGGTGACCTCTACTTTGTCTTCAAGTGTCCTTTTTGACTAAGGTAGCAGCAAGGGACGCTGGGAGTTGTAGTCTAGGTTTACTATCAAACAAAGGTGTTGTGGCACGAGGGTCATTTGAACAGATACATTTTTATTTGGGGTTTTCCCTTTCACACATAGATTCTTGGCTCAAAACATGACACGGATTACTTTCCAAAACAATAGGAAACAAGAGCAATTCAAAGTTAGAAAATAAAGTATATGACAAACTGTTTCTTCACAGCAAACATTCAGGAGAAAACAACTTTGCATTACCTTCATGCAAAGGTTGTCTAACGTAGGTCCAAGTGATCAATCTCACATAAAGAACAATCCATCTCACAGATATCAGTTGTATCAGGAGTGCTTTCTACGTCAACCATCATCTCCTCGCTGCAATCATTATAACTCTGCTTAGGGGAACTTCTAGACTGCAGGTCACTGAGAATTTCTTGCAGCTGTTCAATAAAGTTGTCCCTCTGATTGGCAGTAACTTTCTCTAGTGCAGGAAACTGATTCTTACGTAAGCTCTTAGCAACAGCCTTTACGTCTGTTTCAAAACACTTACTAAGAATGTTTCTGACTGGAACTGTTTTTGCAGCAGTGCTATCTCTGCTCTTATTAGCACTGTTCTTTAACTGCTGTACAATCTCCTCAGCAAGTCTCTGGCTAGGAATTATGGCAGACGTACCTTTCTCACTCGCAATGCCTTTTCTGTAATCAGAGCTTTCCTCCCTCGTATAGGTAAACTCTTCTACCTTTTCTTTGGGTAGTTTCCACAGAGGTTTTGGCTTTGCTTCTAGTGCTCCTGAGGTAAAGGAAATGGACCTTCCAGGATCCTCCTTTGCTAGTTCTGGGTTCCAAAGTTTCCCTCTTTGCTACTCTCCTCTTTGCCTTCCTTGCCTGCGTTGCTCTGTCTACTGTCGTTGCTTCTGTGTGCTCTCTCTCTCTCCACCTCTCTTCCTTCTGAACTCTAGCTCTGAAGCAGGTTTAAAACGGCTTCCTTCAGCAGCCACACCCCTCTGGTTACTCAGGTGCAACTCATTAGAGTTCCACTCAGCTCCTACGTCACTGCTATGGCTGGGCTCAGTTCTAGTTAGAAGCTTTCGGTTTCTATGGGAACCTGACTTGTCCTTACTCTTAAAGGTACAATTCTCGTTATTTTCCCAATCCATCTGCTCAGCATTGCTGTCATTATCACAATATATACATTTTGAAAATAAAATCTCCAACTAGCCCACAAACATAACTTAAAGGAAAAACTCACTGTAATGGATGATGTGAAGAGTATACACAGAAAGCAGAGAAAGGGGATACAACACAGTCACTAGAAGAAACTGTGTCACATCTTAACCATTGCCACCTGCCATTACATGCTCTCTTTCTCACGTATCAATTAACTAGCTAATCATGCACTCAATCACACATTGCCATAATCTAGTAGAGTAGCAATATCAGGGAACACATGGCACATTTTCACAAGGAAAACAGTGTATAAGCCAAAGAGAAAAACAACCAAACCGAAGCAAGGGCAGAACATATGTTTATGCAGAGAAAAGCTTTAAGTCAATTTCCGAACCATTAGAACATTTTTCTCTCTTCTATATAATGTTGCAGCTTCTTTGGGTCATGAAAAATGGTAGTTTGATTTTCATGAGTAATCTTCATCCCAGCAGGATAAAACAACCCGTATTGTGCTGCTATGTCCTTCAATGACTGCCGGAGAGACAGGAACTCCTGCCATCTCAAAACAGTTTCTCTGGTCAAATTGGGGACAATATGCAGCTTTTGATGTTTATAGTTCAATGTCCAATTTACCCTGTCTAAGAGCAAGTAATTGTCAGACCTGAGAGAAGTGACTTAAGTGAAGTAGAACTGCTCTAGGCTGTTGAGATGCTAATGACTGATTCTGAGGTAATCGGTGTGCTTACTTGATATCCAAAGAGAGAATGAATTGATGGTCCAGACATTTTTCCAAAAATGGACAGGTACAGTTTAAAAGATTCCCTCCTTCAACTCCTTCTAGCAGACCGAGGAGGTTGATATTTTAATATCTACTGAAGTTAATGAGGTCCTCATATTCCAGTCTCAATTACTTTTTAGATTGAGTATTCACAGAGACCTGAGCTGTTTCTTTGCACAAAGCATTTGGGATGTAAGTTGCTCTAAGTCCCTTCTGATACTCATTGAGACCTCAATTTGATGTTCCATTACATTTTTAAGGTAAGAACCTCTTTCAAGACTGTATCCACTGGGGCGTCCACCATCTTGTCAGGAGTTTGTGGGTTTTTCTTTTGCCTCTTTAAATCTGAAAGGAAGTTAAACTATACTTCTTGCACCACAGATTTCTTCTCAGCCATAATAACTCGTGATTGATAGATTGGCAGAGACAAATATAGATACAAAGAATGAGATAGGGAGAGTAAGCCATATTATTTCCCACAGAGCGGCAAGGTTAGGCAGCCATTTTGCGCCAGGCTCAACAGTACCCCTAAATGTTCTTAATTTGATAAAATTGCAAATTACAGAAACCGATGATAGGATTAGTGATTTGTATTTAAAACCTGGATAAACATGGAATCTTAAGAATTTATGGACCAGTATTTATCGTCCTCCTGTAGTTGCTAGGGATGTAAATGGAAAAAAAAATTCAGTTTATGATCAAGTGTTTTGGCTGATTTTCAGATATTTATCAGTTCATTTCAGAAGTTAATGTGTGTAAAATCTGATTAAAGCATATAAAAAATGTTTCGACATGCATACATTAAATGTTATATGCATTACTTCTGAGATTTGTATATATACAGGATAGAGCACCAGGGTCAACATCTGTATCTTGTTTCACCTAGGGACAGATGCAAACACTTTGTTAGTGGAAGTGTATGTAGATTTTTCTGCAGAGCATGAGATAAGAACAGATACTGTTACAGTTTGGACTGCTGGTGCTGATAGTAGGCCATTCAGACTGCAATCTTTACTCCTTATGCTGTCTGGGATAGCTATACAACGGTGGCTAAACCTCTATGGGAGTAACACAAGAGTAGCAGTCCATGACGGCCACGGGGTTAAGATAGGTCTGGAGCTTGGTGGCAGTACATTTGCAACCATATACTGTAAGTTCTGGTGAGGGGTGCCATCTTTATGCCATAAGGCATATGAGAAAGCTATACTGGGATTGTCACTGTGTATAGCAGGGTCTGTATTTGTGAACTCACTTTAATGCATGCCCATAAGCTCTCTAGTTACCATAGTAAAACGTATTGTACAGTGCAAAATGATCCCTCAAGATGCGGAGGAACATGAGCCAGAAAGGGATTATACAGCTCTTACAATGGAGAGCTGGCATAGGTGGCAGATCCTCGAGCTCTGAACAATAGTTGACATTAATTCTCCTTTCACCTTCCTTTTTATCCATCACAGAATACTGAGATTAAGGCTGTTATCCCACAGTTCCCCAGTACTGTGGAGATTCACATATACCTTTCTTGAATACCCGAGGGGTATGTCTACACAACAACAACATGTCTACACAACACCGTTTGCTGCTTTAGTGGGGCTAGCACAGAATTATCATCAGCAGCTAATGTGGGCCAAATGCATATATCGCAGGCATTTTTCTACAATATCTGCATTTTATGTGGTGAACCTGGGGGGGAGGGGGGCGGGATCAGGGGGAGGAGTGTATGTACTGATTTTTGGCAGCCACCACACTAAACTATTTTGCACAATGGCTACCAAAATGGTTCTCTCTGCTCCAGAACTTTGTAGTAGCACTAACAAAAATGGCACTGTTCTCACAGTGCTGCCTCCTACATTCAGGATGCTAGGGGGCAGCACTGCGTGATCATCACCATTTTACTTAGTGGTAATGATGGGGGCAAGAGCGGGGAGGACCGCTGCTAGTCCCTGTAGCCACTAGACCACCAGGGACTTAAAGGTAAGGACTTGGAGGGTTTGTGGGATGAGGAGGCAGTGACCTTCCAGGGGCTGACTGACTAGCTGGGATTTAAGGATTTCATGGGAGGGGAGTGAAGGGGATGTTATGGGACCCTATTAACTAGCCGGGATTTGTTTAGATAAATTGAGGTGATTGGCAGGGAGGGAGAGGAGACTGACTGGCTAGCCGGAACTTAGGCTTGCTTTGGGGGTGCACCAATCCCCTCCTGGATAGTTCCCTATGAGAATCGGGAGCAGTCCAGGGGATATCGGTGCTGAAGAGGGGTAATGGATTTTTGTAAATATTGTCAGTGCCTCTGATCTTTACATCTACGGCACCAAAAATGATCTGAGGATGGAGGGACCTTAATCAGCACTGGGGAGGTGATCATGGCCACCATCTGCCCCACAGCAAAGTTGGCTGCACATAATGAGGCCGTGATGAGGCCCGATTTGACAGCCATCACGTGACAAAATTTCATGCAATGGCTGCCGATGATGAGCATGCCTATTCTCCATCCCAATCCCACCCCCTGGTCCACCACATGAAATGCAAATACTGCAGAAAAGTGCCTGTAATATCTGCATTTCTTCCACGTTAGCTGCTACTGCCATGGGATAAATCTGGGTTATCCCCACAATAGCAGCTGATGCCCTTTAGTAAATATGCCCCTAAGCATTTGGATATGTCTCTAATGCTAGGCTTTTTTTTGCTAAATTAAGATGGTGGAGAGGGAGACTAGGGACATAGTGCAAGATCTGAGGAAGATATGTGTGTGGGGGGGGGGGAGGGGGGAGGGGCTGGATGCCAGGGGTAGACTGATGCAGCCTGATCAAGGGGAAAACAAAGTGACAGTGGGAATATATTACAGTGGGCAGTCCTGCAAATCAGTGTCTGGGAATAGAGGTTTGGGATAAAAAGAATCATGAGAGAGAAAGTAGAGGAGGTCCCTTAGAATGGCAGCTACAATGTAACAGACAAGGATCACTAGGAGTGGCGACATCTGTACAACAAGTAAGAAAGCATAGCTCCTGCACCTTCTGCATCTGCAGCTGTGGCTCCTGAACCCCCTGCGCCTGCAGCTGTGGCTCCTGCACCTCCTGTGCCTGCAGCTCTGGCTTCTGCACCACCTGCAGCTGTGGCTCCTGCACCTCCTGCGCCTGTAGCTGTGGCTCCTGCATCTCCTGTGCCTGCATTACAGGGCCAAGTACTTCAACTTTCACCATTCCCATTCCCAGAAAGAATTCCATGGAAGACAAATCCATGGGGAAAGGCTTGCTGAGGTTTTACTGGCTGTGTGGGTGTGAGTTCAAGAAAAAATATTTTTGTTGTTTTGGACTCATTAATGTACATTAACCTTTGGACAGCTAACACTGGGGCACTTAACATCTCCTGTTAAATGTTTGGAACTGTCACTTTTTATCACATGTGCTACCTTATTATGCATTAAGGGCACAGACGCAGTCTCTGCCCACTCCCTGCACAGTCCCCATTTCATTGTGTGCTAAGCCCATACCACAGTTTTCAACACATAGGGGTATGTTTACTAAACTGCGTTAGTGCGATTCATGTTAGGAGCCGCGGTAGAGACAGAAACCCCAAATAAGGACATGGGCGGTACATCGTTTCCAAGAACGCGTCGAGAACGCGTGTTACAAGGCGCCATAAATGAACGAGCGCTACAGGGCACGTTACCGCGCGTTAATCTTAAGAAGGCGCGCAGGCATATAAACACAGCAACAGAGCTGTAGCAAAATGGTTACAACACTGACTGATGGTATAGGGGTCATGGGATTGATTCCCCAGTGGGCCTAATGTATAAGGCTGGCTGAGACAGCACCCTTTACATTTAAGTAGCAATTGGTGAGGCATTTGATGTGTATTTTAATTAGTGCTGCCAGCAAACACACCCTCATGATGGCATAACCTAAGGTGCTGCATAAGGCACCCCATAACACACTCCATAGGGCACATTATAAAGTGTACTGTCCACCAAGTCACCCTATAATGTCCCCTATAGGACACCTTATAAGGATGTGAACAAGGCCCTGGCTGGCTGCAGGACTGCACGTCACCACACAAACTGTCTGCTGTGGTTACCAGGATAGGGGTAACCCACCCGTACCCATGATGCACTGCACATGCAAATCAGCAGTCGAGAGATGGGCACAAGATCGGGTATGCACCCCCACAGCACCTCAGCCTTGTAGGGGGAACAGACTGTGTGTGGGGTCTCAATAAACCTGTTCCACCTATCTACGACTCTTGCTTCTTGTGTTCTACTGCCACAGAGTAGCCACAGACAGTCACATTGTGCGGGTACAGTGCCCACCCTGAGGTTGAGGTGGGGCACCCAGCACCAGGTCCACAGCAACTTTCATGGCTGAAATACACCTTGCTGCAGGTCCCCATCAGTGTGTGATAGGTAGTTCCGTTAGACACACCTAGGATACATCTGTGTCCTGCCGTATGTCTCGGTCATGTCTAGTCCCTATGGGTGATGCTGCACCCAGAATAGTGCATATCCTGTGTTGGTGCCATCATTACCTGTGGTAGGTGAAAAGGGGGGGGGGGGGTGTATGGACCCATAGGCAGATTATGTACCACCACACAACCCACCCTCTGGGGCTCAGGGTGGGAAACAGGATCACCCACCAATAGATCCACAGTAGAGGGGACCAGCAACCCCAGTCCTGCTGGGGAACAGACAGAGTGGTACACATCCATAACACAATAACAGACAGACGGCAGGCCTGGAACTGCTCAGCTGCCCCCCACCATTATCTGACATTCTCCAGCAGCAAGCCTCCAGCCGCTGCACCCTGCAAGGTGCTCCAGCAAGACACATACTAGCTGCAGACAGTCCGCCAGCTAGTCCATAGTGCATGGTGCTGGAGGAGATGCATGTACCCAGAAAGGGGATGTCAGCATACACACCAAGCAGATGAGTCAGTGATTGAGACCCAAAAGGAAACCCATAAATATCACATGGGAAAAATGCTATATAGCACTATGGGGGAACCTAGCCATGCCATGGTCACTGCTCAGTCAGGGTGAGAATGACCTCCCAGCAGGACATGCTATGGCCACCCTATCCATGCAGGTGGTGGCCAGGCACTACAATGTCCGAGCCATTGGCCTATGCCATGTGCAGATGCATCCAGGCCAGGCCACCCTATCCAGGTTATTCCCACGGTACCTTGCTCCTCATTATGCACATTCGCAGGCCAATACTGGCAACAGTGCTAGCAGTGTGGGCTGTGGAGGGTGTTGGCAGCCACCACACACTGGATAGACAGACACACACTCCCCACACCTATGCCAGCAACTATAGAGGTGTTGGGCAGCCCAGGCCACCACACCAGTCCTGGGCACAGTGCAGGCATGGCTATGGTACGCAATACTGTAGGAGTCACTCCCCAGGTTGGTAAACACTGTCAGACACATGACTTGTAGCACACTCCACAGACATCAGAAAGGTTGCTATGATGCAGCTCACTCAGAAAAGTGTACTTAACCTAGGAATTGCTATCTGCCAGTACTCATAGCAACCATTTGATAGATGTGTATCATATTCCCTGGTTTAGGGTGGCATTACTAAGGTATGCAAGTGCTAGTATTGGGAGATGCACGCAGAGCCCAAAGTCCTGCCTCTCCAGGAGGCTTTGGATAATGGGGCCTGTGGGTGCGGGTGTGTCTGCCCCTGTTTGCTGCTGCTTTACGGCAGAGGTTCCCAACTCCAGTCCTGCGGTGCCAAACACTGTTCGGGTTTTCATGCTGTCCCTCATGAATATGCATGAGATACATCTGCATACCATGTGGGTGGCACATAGAAATGCAGCACAGGCATCTTTATCAGAGGCAGCATGGAACCGGAATGGTGTTTGGCCCTCCAGGACTGCATTTGGGAGGCTCTGCTCTAGGTAATGTGCATTTTATGGTGTCTGTGCTCTGTAGGGTAAAATGTAGGTGTCTTGGGCATGTTCACATCATCTGCAATAAAGGTGCTGTCTGTATTAGCATGTTGTAGTGGTGGGTAAAATATGGGGACTGGGTTGGCAGGAACCATAGCTGGGACTTGATCCTGTGACTCTCTGTTTCTGAATACTCTGGTTTTGTGCACTGCACCACCTTGTTGTCACAGAGTCAGTATATTCCTTGGTGATACCATGACTGTTTGTCAGACAGGGCCCGTCTGTTGCAGTACACGGCACCCACCTACACAGGGCTAGGCCACGGTCTGCTCTGGGCAGCTGCCACTGCCCCCTCCACCACCAGTATCCCTCAGCCACCATGCTGACATGCCCTTCTACTGGTGGTGCGCAGTCTCAATGCATCCAGTGTGCAGGTAGGCGGCTGCCTATGGTGCGCGTTCTGGGGTAGGGGTGCCTGCATAGGTGTCCACACTTCCCCCCAGCACCGCCTGCCAATGTTCCGTGCCCTTGGGGGTAGCTGCTGGGTACTATCCCCTGTGACACTGTGGGAAACACAGTCATGCCCATGATGGGCCTTCAGCAGTTGCTGTCTGGCTGATCTGCTGCTTCAGCATTTGTATGGGCCACCTAGGCATCGCCCTAGTCCGCACTGTGGCCCAGCTGCACCACAGCATGTGCCGCCTGCAGCCCTCTGTATCCCCTTCTCCGGCATCTGTCCAGTTGCCATTCCGACATGCCCGCCCTGATGTTGCGGGACATGTGCACACCATAGGAACCCTGTCCGATGGTGGGGAAAACCCTGAGCAGCGCTATTTCACTTTGGGCTCATTCACCTTGTATGGGGACGGAGTATAGACCCTTCCACGATTTATATCTGTTCTATGGAGCTTACTCGGGGGGGCGGGGGAGGGGATGATGTTTCTCATTGATACCACTATTGGCCAGCTTGATTATGTTTTTTTTCCAGTTTGTTGGAGTCATTTTCAGTGTTTATGTGCCCTTTTGTTCTGTGCACATGTATCACACTTATCACTTTTTTTGGGTTTCCCTGCCTGGGCTGTACATTGCTGACACTGAAATGCTTTCTCTCCCCTGTAATGTGCATTTAACGGCAGGTTTTCATTCGCGTTGGAATTGAGCTCTTCAGATCAGCGCGTTAGTGTGAAGGGAGCCTCTCCCCGCCCACTCTCCTCCCATTGACCCCTTCTCTCCGCCCTCTCTCCACCTTCTGCGGTGTTTTACCGTGCCGCGGGAGTTTACGATCATTAACTACGGTTAACGCGCGTTATGTAACGTTAACGATTGTAAGCGCATCATAACGCGCGTTATCATGCGCTTACGATCGTTAACGTTACATAACGCGCGTTATGTATGATTACAGCAGTTTAGTAAACATACCCCATACTTTCACACTAGCATTGTAATGGTGTGTGTTGCAAAATTAGAACACAGTAAATCGGGCATCACCTGCTTACTGCACTTTATTAACAATGGGCCTGATTTTCAAAGGCCTTTACATGGCTAACTTCCTTAGTTACCGATGTAAAGGCCCTATCCGGGATTTTCAAAGGGCACCTACATGAGTAGTGCCCTTTGATAATCCCGGCAAAGTCCCTAATGCGCCCAGACGCTATCCGCACAGCATCGTGACATATTAGGGGCATTCCAGGGTGGAGAGGGGCTGGAGGAAAGGGCTACACAGGTAGCAGCAATTTTCAGGCCCTAGGACCTAAAGCTCATAACTGTCTGATTAAAGTTATATATGGATGTTGGCACTTATATGGAAAATGTTACTGAAAGCGCATATACGTCCATACATACAAGTCATACATTTAGGGTTAAATGGCACCTGTACCACTGAAGATTGACCTTTCTATGTTCTGAATAAAAGATGGCATCCAGAAGCATTTCTTTACCTTAATGAAACATATGGGAGGAACCCACATAAGGGTCTGAGGTGCACACGTATAAGAGCTAAGCCTACGTAGACAACAAGAGGTGCTTCAGAACCTGAGGTGATGATACCTATAGGAAGAGTTTCACACAGAATCAAGCAAGGTGCTCAACTATACCCATTACCACAATTGTTACTATATAGGCCCAGGGCTGTACCAAGGGCTACACGAGCGGTGCAGGATGCCCATAGCATCACTGGGCTTCCAGGAAGCTCAAAAAGAGTGAGTTATTACATGTGATTGAGGCAGAGAGGGGCATCAGATTTGTTAGTTGCACAGGGTGCATTTCTCGCTTGATACAGTCGTGCATATGTCTCTCTGTGCAGCTACAAGGTCCATAGGGACTTCATACACAGGAACCTGCAAGTTTACTTTTACAGAATTCCTTCTAGGGAGGTTTCTCCAACAGGGTTAGTTTTGCACATACCATGACATGCATGAACCTCCCTCCTAAGCCTATGAAAGCACATTGGTGCATATACTGCAAGTCCAAAATGAACCTTCTGACTACTCACCTGCATTGCAGCAGTTGCAAAGTAAATACAGGAAAGTATAAGTAGCAGTTTCAAAAATATGTGTGCATGCCCCTCCTCTTCCAACCTATCCAGGCCCTCTTTCCCCTGCAAGTAAAGTATGAGCATTGTAAAACAATGCACGTGTTTATAAACACACTGAGGGCGGAAGGAAATTACCCTAGGCATTGTCAAGGTACATTTCTATAGACTAATCTCCGAGCTACAGTCGACCTGCTCATTTGTTATTATATATTCCAGATGGCAGACTTATTTTTATCACTGTAAACTGGAACATGCATTTCTTTTTCCTAAGCAGTATAATTGTTTGTTGCAGGCATAAAACAACTAATATTAATGATTTATATCCACTGGGACACAGTACCAATTTATTTGAAATATGTTAGAGCTGAAGGTTTAAATGTTAAATGCAGAGAGGGGGTTTAAAACCAATAGTAGCACAGGTGATTTATTTCCAAAACTATTCTACAGCAACTTTGAAATAATTTTATTCTACTAGGAAATCTTTCATTCTCAGAGAGCCACTTACTTCCTACTATAAGTGGTACTGAATCTGTTTAGGTATTCGCCAATTAGGCAATAGCTGTGTTTAAAGAATAGTGATTGTGCTCAGCCTAATGACCTGCAGGTCAGAGGCCATCTCATTCTAAAAGCTTTTAAAATAATTGTTGGAGGCAGGAAAGGGTACTAGGCACACACTCTTATTCTTTGTATTACAATCAGCTCCTGCCAGTGTGCGGTCTTAAACAACAGTCTTCTGACAAAGACAGTGTTCTTCAGTCTTTTTTTTATTATTTCTCAGTGGCTGTTAACTTCAAAGTACATTGAATCAGCTCAGGAATCCTTGTAAATGTATTATGAGCTGATTGTTAAAACATATACTTACTGAGCAGCATAAGACAACTGTTTTTGCTTGGGTGTCGTCTTGAAAATTCTTTTGAGGAGAGGAAAAGAATGCTGACTCATCTTTGTTTCCCAAAGATTTTAGGATCTGAAGGTAGAGAAAGCGTCCGGCCCAGTACCCAGATCAGTGGCAATGCCTTAAACATGCCAAGGGGACCAGCACAACTCCCGGATTGGTTGCAAGGCCCTGAATTATGCCACAGATCTAGCACAGCACTTCAAACACTTGTAAGACCCTAAATTAGGCAAAGAGGACCAGCAAAACATTCGGATCGACTGCAATGCCCTAAAAAGCCAAAGGGACCAGCACAATGCCCGGATTGGCTGCAAGACCCTAAAACATCAGAGGAATCCAACACAATAGCAGAAGAGATGGCTCGAGCCAAGGCTGCAGGAGTGAGGTGAGTTCAGCTAAGTTATGCACCAGCAAGATCGATTGATCATATTGAGGACTTTGGTCGCAACATAGGAACCTTAAATACAGAGGAAGATCCCCCTGGGGTGGAAGAAACATTCGTGAACTGCTTAGATAACATGATGAGGGATTTAAATAAGAATCAAAGGATGCACTGTGGTGATGGCTCCAAAAGCAGTAGAAGTGAGGCTGCAGCACTGGTTGCAACAGCCCAGAAGAGCTGAGGAAGACCTATTCAGCAGCTAGATTGGCAGGAAGCCCCTGTAAGGAAAGGATAATTTGTGGCAGGTTAGTTGTCAAGTACAGTAATGGAGGACAGTAGATGCAAGGGAAATCTGTCACCTCATGATAGCTAGGGTTGATTCAGCTATCAAGTTGGTTAGGCATACATTTATTTAACTAGGCTTACAGTATATACTGCTTTTCTACCAGTCTAAGCAGTGCACATTCAGGTACTGTATATATATTTTTCCCCTCATTGCTGCAGGGCTCACAATCTATGTTTTTGTACCTGAGGCAACAGAGGGTTATGTGGCTGGCCCAAGGCCACAAGGAGCACCTGCAGGACTAGAAACCCCAGTCTTTCCAGCCCAAGATTGTTGTTCTCTAGCAGGATTCAAACCCCTGGCCCTTCAACCTGAAGTAATTTGCCCAAACCACTAGGCCACTCCTCCCTCACCTCTATCGGTGCTCCATGCTCATCCCTCCTGATAGAGGAAATATCCTTGCTATCTCAAGGGCATAGCAATAGCTGAGCTCCCCTGAATGAATCTTCAAATAAGTACAATAAAGAAAAATTGAAAACACCTTTGAAGAGAGCTCAAGGCTCATCACTGTTGGTAGGCTGGTAGTGTCCTTACATCATGCCAGGGCAGTTTCTCCTGGACTCAGGTTGTTAGGAACTGCATGGCAAAGCAGGTGAGAGAATATCCAAAGGCACCCACAAAGATGCAAAGCAGGAAGAGGAGAAAAAGTGGCTCAGAAAAAGCCAAAGCACATTGGTTGCAAAGCCATGCTGAAAGAAAGTGGCGTGAATCATCCAAATCAGCAGGGGAGGGGCAAAGGGCAGCAGTGAGTCAAGCCACGATAGCAGTGCCAACAGAGCGATGCAGGCAATAGTTTATAGTTTATTTAGATTTGATATACTGCCTTTAGCAACTCATCGAGGCGGTTTACAAAATAAAAATAATCGTTACAGTAGAAAAGAAAAGAACTACAAAATTGATAGGAGAGTGGAGGACAGCAGCAGGAGGAGGAGTGCGCAGAGGGTGAAATAGCGGCTGTAGCCTGAGTGGCTAGTTCCTTGGGTCTCCCTCCATGCCAAAGATCTCTCCAAAAAGCAGAGTCTTAAGAAGGACTTTGAATTTCTTAAAGTTGTCTTCTAGGTGGACCGGGAGGGGGAGGCAGAATGTCTAATGCATTCATAGTAAATGAAAGGCAAGAGTCGATAAGGCACCTAAATATCGGAAGACAGATTGTAAAGTTATAGGGGAGGAACCCAAAAGACCTCCCACTCTCTGCCCCCCCCCCCCCGACCCATGACTCCCTTCCCTCTCTTCCTGCCCTCAAATAAATGAACTGACTCTCCTATTTACATTTTATGGAGTTCCATTTCCTCTCTCACTTCTGTGTTTTCATTGTACACCCTCTGATGCATCCGTAAAGGGTGGTTAATCAAATGAAATGCACATAAACAAGAGGAGTACAGATCGGGATAGGGCCTCCTCCCATAGCTTTCTTGGCACTGAGTACAAGGGCATTAGAAAGAAGCCAGGTGGAGATTTTCTGTACTACTATGATCATTTATATAGTGCTATAGGGTGTACACAGTGCTGCACAGAAATATGCAAAAAGACGGTCTCTGCTCATCAGAGTTTACAATCTAGTCAAGACAGACAATGCAACAACTGAAAACAAGGATACAACTAGCGAATGGTAAGGAGACACAGAGGAGATTAAGCGGATCAGGATCCAAATGCAGCCTCAAAGAGGTGAGCCTTTAGCATGGATTTGAAAAGGGGCAGAGATGAAGTCTGGCGTACAGATCCAGGTAGTTTGTTCCAGGCATAAGGAGCAACAAGATGAAAGGATTGAAGTCTGGAGCTGGCAGTGGAAAAAAGGGCACAGAGAGAAGCAATCCACCAGAAGTCATCTCCCTCGCCCTCAATCTATTCAGAACTCCACTGCACAGCTAAGCTTCTGCCAGCCCTAATATACTCATATAACCCCTCTTCTCAAGTCACTTCATTGGCTCCCCTTCCATTTCCATATCCAATTCAAACTTCTCCTTCTGACGTAGAAATGTATTCATTCTATTGCTCCTCGCTACCTTTCCTCTCTCCCTATACCTCTCCTCCTGAACTCCGCTCTTTCACGGTCTTGTTCCTCTCTCTGTCCTTTTCTTCTACTGCCAACTCCAGGCTCCATTCCTTTCACCTTGCTGCTCCTTATGCCTGGAACAAACTACTCGAGTCTGTACATCAGGCTTCATCTCTGCCCCTTTTCAAATCCATGCTAAAAGCTCACCTCTTTGAGGCTGATTTTGGATCCTGATCCCTTGTTTTTTTTCCTTCTGTCTCCTTACCTTTCCCTATTAGTACCCTTATTCTCATCTATTGTATTGTCTGTCTTGATTAGATTGTAAGAGCTGATGAGCAGGGACCATCTTTTATATGTGTTTGTACAAGGCTGCATATGCCTTCTAATGCTATATAAATGATTAATACTAGTAGTTGAAGAATGGGAGAGAGGAGCAGCAGAATGAATGCATTTATAGGTTAGAAGGAGAAGTTTGAACTGGATATGGAAATGGAAGGGGAGCCAATGAAGCGACTTGAGAAGAGGGGTGATATGAACATAACTGGACTGGCGGAATATTAGCTGCGCAGCTGAGTTTTGAATAGATTGAAGGGGAGAGAGATGATTCAAAGGGAGACCAGCAAGAAGGAGTTTGCAATATTCTAGACAGGAGGTGATTAGAGTCTTAGTAGTATGTTCAGAAAGAAGGGGGGGGGGGTCTGCTAATGTTATAGAGAAGGAAACAACAGGTTTTAGCTATCAGTTTGATGTGTGTGGAGAAAGAGAGGGAGAGGGAGGAGTCAAAGACCACCCCAAGGGTGCAAACTGAGGAAACAGGGAGTAGGAGAGTGTTATCCACAGAGACTGAGAAAGGAGGAATGGGGGAGGTAGGTTTAGGAGAAAAAATAAGCATCTCGGTTTTGCCATGTTCAATTTCCAACCACGGTAAGACATCCAGGCAGTGATGTCAAATAGGCAGGCAGAGATTCAGGCCTGGATTGTCAGAGAGATATCAGGTGTAGATAGATAGATCTGAGTCAACAGTGTAAAAATGGTGCTGAAAGCCATGGGAGGAGATGAGTGCACCAAGGGACTGGGTTTAGAGAGAGAAAAGGAGTGAGCCCAGAACAGATCCTTGGGGTACACCAACTGAAAGTGAGATTGAAGTAGAAGAGGATCCATTAAAAGAAACACTGAAATAGAAATGGGAGAGATAAGAAGAGAACCAGGCTAGCACAGATCCCTTAAAACTAAGTGAGGCCAAGGTGTCGAGGAGAATGTGGTGGTCAACAGTGTCAAAAGCAGCAGAAAGAAGAAGAAGGATTGAATAAAGGCCCTTAGATTTAACTTGGAACACGCCACTGGAGCCTTTGGCAAGAGCCGTTTCAGTAGAATATAAAGGACGAAAACCAGATTGCAGTGGATCCAGAAGGGCTTGTGAGGACAGAAAGTCAAGGCAATGGTGGAGAATCACACATTCAAGAAGTCTGGAAATGAAGGGGAGGAGGGAGATGGTTCGATAATTAGAAGGACAAGTAGAGTCAAGTGAAGATTTCTTGAGGAGAGGTGTGACTACAGTATGCTTGAAGGCTGCTGGTACAGTTGCAGTGGAGAGCAATGGGTTCAGAATATGACAGATGGAAGGAATGACAGCGGAGGAGGTAGAGTTAAGGAGATGAGTGAGGATAGGATCAGAGAGCAGGTAGCGAGTTTAGAGGAGGAAAGAAGATGAGTGGTTTCCTCATCGGAAATCTTAGAAAAGGAACAAAGGGTAGCAGAGGTTGAGGGAAGCAATGGTATTGAAGAGAAGGAAGAGGGGAAGAAGCTGATCTTGCAGGGAATTGGAGTATAATCTTGTGGACTTTGTCATGAAAATGACGAGGCAGACAGGCAGGCAGCTCACTCACTATCCCGGTGGCCTCACTCTCTGGCAAAGCTCCCCCAATCGGGGTAGAGCACCTGAGCGGGAAACCGCCCTGCTCAGAAGCTCCTGCCCAATCAGGGCAGTGGGAGACCTACAAAAGTGGCCTGCCTGGTGGGCAGGCACCTGAGGGCCTCGCCAGAGGGCCCTTTGGTGTGGCTCTTAGGAAGGGCATGGAAACAAGTACACTGAGAGCAATCCAACGAGCTTCCAGACACCAAAGCAGCCACCCCGGAACAGAGCAGTCACCGTGGACTCCTCAGTGCCAGAGCAAACCAAGGCAAGCCCTAAAGCAGACTCCATCTCCTCTCCAGCAGCGGACCCTATCTCCACCAGTTCTGCTCCAAGATCTCGAGGTACTCCTACAACCATGCCACCCTTGCTGGCTCCAACATACCTCCTAACACCATTCCCAATCAACTTGGCCTACTATCACATCATTACCAACACACACCCTAACCACCCCACTCCAAACACTGCACCTACCTAACCTACAAACATCACCAAACCCCATTCCACATGGGGCAGCGCTCACCCCCCCACACACAAACCCACACCTCCAACCTCACAAACACCCACTCTCTCTCAATCACTCTAATAAATGCACACTCAGTCAAAAGCAAACTCCCCATGCTCCAAGACCTGATCATATCGCAAAGGATCGACATTCTCCTCATAACCGAAACATGGCTCACAGACTCCAACACAGTACTCATGAACCAACTAACACCTGATGGATACAGTATGCACAACTGCTCCCGAGCTCACGCCAGAGGAGGAAGAGTAGCCATTATAGCGAAATCCAACCTCCACCTCAGAAATCACGCATCAGAAACAACCAATGAAGTGGACATACTCACTCTCACGAACAAACACCTCTCCATATGCCTAATCTACCGAGCACCCACTGCACGTACCGATCTATCAGACATACTAAAACATGTATCAGAGAGTACTATCACCACAAAAGAACAGCTAATCCTCGGAGACTTCAACCTCCCCTCACTGCAAGAAAAGCATGCCGAAGCCTTCATCAGTGCTATGGAAGCAATGGACCTGACACAGATCATACATGAATCAACTCACGAAAAAGGAAATACTCTCCACCTGATATTCCTCAACTCCCAAAATACCACCTCATGCAAGAAACCTAAAATCACAAGTGTACCAAGGTCTGACCACCATCTCATTAATCTTACCTACATCTACCAGCACACCAGCATCAAAGAGAACAATCAACTCACAAGAAGATTTAAACCATTTAACAAAGAGGACTTCCTAGCACAAATTTTACCTAAACTCCAAACAGACTCCACCAAAATCGAAGACCTCATCAACATCTGGAAAAACGCATCAAGTACAATGACAAACAGCAACAAGACCAGAGCTACCACAAGAGCCCGATGGTTCACCCCCAACCTACGGAGACTAAAAAACCAACTGAGGAGAACTGAGAGAAAATGGAGAAAAACCAAAAAAGAAACAGACAAAGCAAGATACATGAGTGAACTAGATGCATACCGCACAGAAACAGATAATGCAAAAAGGACCTACCACTCAAAAACCATAACTACTTCAATAAACAGACCACATGAGATCTTTGAGATTGTCAGGAAGCTAACAAAGGCACCCAATCACTCTAACCAGCTCCCAAACCTCCCAACGGAACAACTAGCATGCCAATACAAGCAGCTCCAACAACCAACCAACCCAAAAGTGAATGCAACAACAACAACCTACCCTACTGCTAAGGACACTGACTGAAGCACATTCGAAACAGTCACCAAAGAAAATATAGAATCCACTATCTCTTGCCTAAACACCGCCACCTCTCCATTAGATCCCTGCCCTGTAGAATGGATAAAGAAAACTAAGGAGGATATAAGCACATCCTTAACCCACATAGTCAACGAATCTCTCAAGCAAGGACACATGCCAGATACCCTCAAAACCTCCATCATAGCATAGCATCTCAGACACTCCTCATGGCAACGCAATTAGCATCGTGAACAAATATATGTCACTTTGCCTGACTTATAGAGCGCCAAGAGCCCCGCCTGAGGAATTAGCTTCAACGCTTGAAACTGTTTGTGACATTTCTGCTCTAAATAAACCCACACTTCTGTTAGGTGACTTTAACCTTAAGTCCACTAACCTTAAAGATGCAGAAGCCTTCCTCCAAGCAATGTCCTCTCTCAATTTCACCCAAATCATTGATGTCCCAACGCACATTCACGGCTCTACACCTGATCTTATCTTTGCAAACAGCAACCTAATTTCTAATGGCTTTTTATCAACTCCTACAGTTATTCCAGTTCCTTGGTCAGACCACTACTTAATTAAGATAAGGCTACTTTTACAGAAAAATATGTTCAACATGCATTCTGTTAACGCTCCCGCACAAAGGCGCTTCAAGAAATTTGACAGCGACACCTTCTTACTGGATACTATACAACATCTGAATACTGAGTCGAACAATCTTGAGGCTCAAATTCTCAACTGGAACAACACATTATCTAATGCTGCCTCAGCACCACCTAGCAGCCCAAAGAATTTCCATTACAAAAAGAGACAAAACAAACCTTGGTTCTCTGCTTACCTACGGAAGTTAAAAAGAAACCTCAGAAAGACAGAACGGAAATGGCGGAAATATAAGGCAACAAATATACAGAAGTTATATATAGAAATGCAAAAAACAGTACATGGATCTTATCAATCATGCCAAAAAGGAATTCCATACAAATATTATAAACACATCCTTAAACAAGCCAAGAGAATTATTCGATATAGTTAAGATACTCACAAAAGAGAAAAGTACAGATGAGATTGTCCAAATTGATCCACAAACATTTGCTGACTACATCAAGGAAAAATTTCACTCCACAAGGACAACTATGCACAGATTTATAAGCTCACAAGTCTCTCAGCCTAAAACATGGGATAAGTTTTGCTCTCCCTCAAATGAACAACTTTCTCATATCATCTCAGCAATCAATACAAGCACCGCTCCTACGGACCCTTGCCCAGTTTCATGGATTAAAGCTACCAAATCTAGCTTGATACCTTATATAAACAAGATTGTGCTTAATTCACTTTCCAAAGGTATTATGCCAATACAACTAAAGCAAGCTACAGTTAGACCAATACCAAAGAAAACATCTCTCGACAAAAGTAATCCTGCTGCATACAGACCAATTTCTAGTATACCATTTCTAGCAAAAATCATAGAAAAATCAGTCCAACAGCAATTACAGGAGCACATTGACAATCATGCCCCCCTAGATGATAACCAACATGGTTTTCGTCCTAATCATGGAGTTGAAACTCTTTTGATATATCTCTTTGACAATATCCTCCGTGTTATAGACAACAACAAAAAAGGGATTCTAATGATCTTTATAGACATTTCCTCAGCTTTTGACACAGTTGACCACCGAATTCTCCTGGAAAGATTACAGAAGATTGGTATTCATGGTAATACTCTCAAATGGTTTCAATCTTACCTTTCTGACAGGCAGATTAGAATAAAAGTAGAGTATAATACTTCCCAATCATTTAATGTACTGCAAGGAGTCCCTCAAGGGTCCGCCCTCTCATCTCTTCTTTTTAATATTTACATACAACCAATTTGTGATATCATGAAAGCTCATAACATCCAATACACTATTTATGCAGACGACATTTTGATTTTTACGCCTTTTTCTATTGACAACCCTGTATATTCCAATATCTCAGTCTGCTTAATTGAAATGACAAGATGGTGTAAGGAAAATAATTTTTCAATCAATTATAGCAAAACTGAGGCCCTTATAATCACTCGTAACTCTGAATTCTTACATCCACCGAACATCAGAGTTGCTGGCACAACCATTCCAATTAAAACAGAAGTTAAATACCTTGGTGTTACTCTGGACAGTGAATTAAATCTTAAAGCTCACATTAATAAAACAATCAAGAATGCGTATTTTAGGATGAGAATTTTAAGAAGACTAAAACCACTTCTTGCCTCTGATCTTTTTCGTACTGTATGTCAAGCGCTAATCACTCCTTTACTGGATTTTTTCCAACCCATCTTCCTTGGTCTAGCGTTGCAAGCTCTCAAACCTCTTCAATTAGCACAGAATACCGCAGCCTGTATTATATCTGGAACATCTATTCATGACCACATTACTCCAGTTATGAAGGATCTTCATTGGCTCCCAATCCGTTTACGCATAAAATATAAAACAATAATTAACATATTCAAAATAAAACATCATATCTCAGCTAACAGTCTCCACTCCCTCATTCTTCCCGACCCCAGCTCCCGACCAAGAAGAAAGGGAACTTCTCACAGAGTAAGCTCTTCTATTAATTTCAGAACTTTGCGAAAGGATACTACAGAGAGAGCATTTTCCATGGCTGCCCCAATAATCTGGAATTCACTCCCAGACGAATTGAGATCAGCAACGGAACTTAAAGACTTCCGTAAGCTGTTAAAAACATTGCTTTTCATTGAGCATTATGGACCTATCACGTAATCGTCTGATATACCTACCCACCACTTCAAAGCTCTTTAAGTAGTTTATATTGTCATATGATATTTTTATTTTATATCACCTTGTAGTTTGGCACATGTCATGTTGTAATGATTAATGTGCAATGTTTTAATGATTATATGTTTTAATGATTTTATTTTTCTTACAATTCAATTAACTCATTCCATGTATATCTTTCACTCTCATTAAGTTTTGTCTGTTTTGTTTCTTACACCGCCTTGATTGTATGATAAGGCGGTATATAAATACAGTTAAATAAATAAATAAATCATTCGCCCAACCATTAAGAAACACAACCTGGACCCCCTTGACCCCTCCACCTTCAGGCCAATAGCAAGTCTCCCATTCACTGCTAAAGTCATCAAGAAGATAATTCAACAACAGCTTCAAGACCACCTGGATAACCACAACTTCCTGGACCCACAACAACAAGGATTCCACCCATCACATGGAGTTGAGACCCTCATGATATCACTAAGGAATACCCTAATCAAAAGGTACACAGACAAAACACTCTGGATATGCTATGATCTTTCTAGACATATCTGCAGCATTTGACACCATCTCCCACAACACACTCCTACATAGACAACAGGAGACTGGCATCAAGGACATCGTGCTACAATGGTTCCACTCCTACCTGACCAATAGACAACAACTGATCCGCACAAGCATGGCAACCTCCCCCCCCCCCCCTTTCGACAGCGCCAAGGAGTACCCCAAGGCTCCACACTATCCGCGATGCTCTTCAATATTTATTTATTTATTTAGCTGTATTTATATACCGTTTTTCACCGGGTCAAACCAGGTCAATATCTACCTACAGCCACTCTGCTCAGTAATATGTGCTCACAACATCAACTACCATATCTACGCAGATGACATAATGCTTTATGGACCCATCACAACCACAAACCCAACAAACAATCAGACTGCTTTACTGATGTCTCCAGCTGGCTACAAGAGAACAACCTCTCCATCAACATTAAAAAAACTGAAGCCCTCATTGTGCCCAAGGATCCAAACTTCACCCCACTGCCACACCTCACCTTGGGAACCACCCAAATACAAGTTCAACCCCACATAAAATACTTGGGAATCATCATTGATGAAGGGCTTACATTTAAACAACAGATAAAAAAGATGACCAGAACAATATTACACAAAGCAAAGACAGTATAATGGCTCAGACCACTCATCGACCCACAGGACTTCAGAACAGTCATGCGGGCCATGATGCTCCCCTACCTGGACTACTGCAATGCAATTTATCACGGACTACCCACCACCCACACCAACCCTCTATGAACTGCCTTAAACACCACTGCAAGAATCATCCAGAAGGCAAAAAAACACGATCACATCACCCCAGTCCTGAGAGAACTTCACATCCTGCCCTTCGAAGCAAGGATTAAATAAAAATCCCTCCTACTTATCCACAAAGCCCTCCATCAAACCCAGACCTCCCAATTCCAGACTCAACTACCTCATCCTACTCTCAACAGACCAACCCGTCAGACCACCAGCAACACTTTCACTATCCCCCACGAATTAACTAAGTTCAATCAATAAACCTGCAACAGACCATTCAAACTGTATGCACCCTCCCTCTGGAACTCCCTTCCAAGCCAGATCTGAAGCATCAAAGACCTCTCCACATTCTGGAAACAGTTAAAACCATCCTGTTTCATGAATATCTTGGACCTGAAACAGACATCTCTCAATGACTGTTCACCCGGACCCTCTGAACTACCCCCCCCCCCCAGCCACCATCTAAGAGACTTCCGTAAAACGTCAACTGTCTACTACTATTACTTTCTTTGCAGATCAACTATGTTATCCCCCCTGGTGACAGCCCCCTCCCTTTCTCTGTCAACTTGATTATTGCCCCTTCCCCCTTTTTGTTAAACAACTTTGACACGGTGAAAAGCGGGATATAAATGCAGCTAAATAAATAAAATGAAAATAATCGGCCAAGGTTTGGGCAGACAGGGAGGGAGGGGTTGGAGGCAGAGGTACTTTAAGGAGAGAGTTGAGAGTTGTAAAGAGATGGCGAGCAGGGCTGGCACTCCCGATAAGCTGGGTAAGCACAGCAGGGGGGTGCCAGAGATAAGGAGTGCCAAAATCATGGCAGGCAGTAGCACAGGGCAAGTCATACATAGTAGGCATGTAACACAGCTGGGCATCTATTTCTGCTTCACCTACTTGACCGGACCTGCAGCAGAGGCAATAGAAAAGAAAAAAAGAGCCGACCCTGCAAGTCAATGCCTGCCAATGATGGCTTTGCTGATCAGGCCCCACTCCTCCGGAACAGGAAGTTTGCATGCAGGGGGAGGGGGGGACCAGTAGAGCCATAGGTGCACACCAACCTGCAGCCTGGACCCCTCCCCCCGACACAAATTTCCTGTTCAGAAGAGCAGGGCTCAATAAGCAGAGCCGTCATCGGCAGGCATTGACTTGTAGGTTCCGCTCTTTTTTTCTTTTCTATTGCCACTGCTGCAGGTTCGGGCAAGTGTCAGTGATGGAGGTAGGCACTGCCAGCGGGGACAGTCATACTAAAAAGGACATGGAGGAAAGGATCAGAGGGAGGGGATGCTGGATAGGAGAAGATGATAAAATTAATTGGAGGTATTCTAGCTTGATTTAAGGGGCAAAGAAAGAATAAGGACACAAAGCAGATGATGTTGAACATGAGGAAGAGGAGTGCTAGACAGAGGGTAAATAGGGTGGTAGGGGAAATGTTGGGCATGAAGAAACAGAGTGAAAAGGAGATGCTGAGCATGGGGGAGTGGATCGTGATGCTGTTCATATGGGGAGGGAATAATCAGGACACAAGAAGGAGTACAAAGACAGAGGGGGTATGCTAGGGATAATAGGGAGATAGGGACATAGATGGGAGATGCTGAACATGGGAGGGTGAGTAGGAACACATAAGAGTAATGCTAGACATTAGGGGAAGTAGGAAGACCTATGGGAGAAGCTGGATGGAGGGAGGGATATTGAAAAGAGATGCTAGATTAAGGGAAAGAGAGAGCGAAGATGCTGAACAAAGGGGATAGAGAGTAAGATGAGATGGTGGAAGAGAGAGAGAGAGAGAGGAGATGCTGGGTGGCAGGGAGAGACTGCAGGATAAGGGGATGGGGAATGAGAAGGCCAGGTGAAGGTCCTACAGACCCATAACCAGATAACATTCATCTCCAAGGTCATTGAAAAAGCGGTACAAACTCAACTCCAAGACCACATTAACCTACATGTGCCTCTAGACGCACATCAACATGGCTTCCAACCCAACCATGGTACAGAAACGCTCATGATCTCCCCCCTAAGCTCACTCAGAACAGGCATTGAAGCAACCACCCAGGGATTCATCCTACTCTTTCTAGATGACATCTCTGTAGCTTTTGACACCATATCCCATCAACTCCTCCTCAACCAACTACACTGCATCAAGTATGTGGCACCCCTCTCAGATGGTTCTACTCTTATAGCACCAGCCAAACCGAACAAATAAAAATTCAATCACAAACCTCATCAGCTTTCATCTTACACCAAGGAGTATCCCAAGGATCCTCCCTCTCTTCTCTGCTATGTAACATTTACATCCACCCGCTTTGTACCATTCTTCAACAATTCTGAGTTGAGTAACTAATATACGCGGATGACATTATGAACTTCACACCATTCTCCACATCCACTCCTGACTACTCTATGCTCTCAAATTGCTTCACCGAAATAATCAAATGACTTCACCTCCACAATTTATCCATCAACCTCAATAAAGCAGAGCTCCTCCATATCACATAAGACCCCAATTTCATTCCCCCTGCCTCTATCTGAATTGGCAACAGTGATATCCGGTTCAGCTCTCACATAAAATACCTCAGAATCATACTCGACCAGCAATTAGACTTCAGACCTCAAATCTAAAGTATCTCTAAAGCAGTATACTATAAGCTTAGAACTCTATGGAATCTGCACCCCTCTTATCCACCGTTTCTTTCCACTCATTCTGTCAAGCCATCATCATAACTTTGACTATTGTAATTCCAAATTTCAAGGTTTACCTAAGCATGCTCTCCTCCCATTACAACTAGCCCAGAGTACTGTGGCTCATACCATGTTCCGAGCCTCGAGGCAAACCCACATTACTCCTAGCCTCAAACACTTCCACTGGCTTCCCATCACCTCAAGAATACAATACAAAGTCCTAACCATCATCCACAAAACCCTAGAAAATCAATCTCCAGAACATCTCCAAACACATTTTACACCTCGACCTACAAAAGACCAAGAAGAAAAGCACCCAAAACTTCCTCAGTCTTCCAACACAAATACGCAACTATAAGAAAAGCACAAGAATGAGAGCATTCTCTCTCTACACCCATACCCTCTGGAATTCATTACCCCCCCCCCCCTCAATTTGCAACACCAATTCAGCCACAGAACTTTGCAAACAACTAAAGACTCACCTCTTCCTGAGACTCCCCAATTTCTGCACAAAGCCTTCATGTACAAGCAGGCACTTCACCCCCTACCCCACATCTATAAAGCTCACTACCCCACAACCTCGCACTCACAACCCCTACCTCAAAAACCCCTTTCACCTTCCCTTTGCACATAGTTCCTATATATGCTTGAGCAATGTAGCGAGCCCTAAACTGCGCTCTGTTCCTTGTTTACATTGCATTCACGTCTATTACTTGCACAATGTTACAAATGTTGATTGTTAACTGTTTTAATGTTTCCTTCAATTGTTCACTGTATCAATCTCAGTTCCATGTAAATCGTTTTGACTTGTAGAAAAATTGTATATTAAAATTTACTAAATAAATAAGAAGCGGAGATCTTCAAAAGGGATTGTTGCAGAAAGTCCTAGGCTTCAGTGTGGAGTGCTGGGGAGCTGTAAAGGAGAAGGATATGAAAATTATAAAGGGGACCAACCTTAGCTAACAGGGGCTCCAAGTCTGAAAGTGTGCTCTCAGGAAGTTTGGGCAAAGGTAGAGAGGATTTGTGTGAGAGCCACCCCACATCCCCACCGTGAGGCCCAGGGGATGGAGAGGGTAGAATAACCCAGGGGAAAGCAGCACTATAAATAGGCTTCCTCCCCTACCCAGAGCCAGGTTTCATTTGAACAAAGAACATCAATATTACATTGGAAAAGGAGATCAGCAATCAAAGCAGGAGAGCAATTTGGAGGTCAGTCTGGGGGAGCCCATCTGGTGGATTATCAAGCAAGGGGTGAGGGTTCTAATCAGTTGAAAAATGGGCAGAGAATTCACTGAGGCTGGCAAGGGGTCCAAAGAACCGAGATTGCCTAAAGCTGAAAAGCTTTTATGGGCAAACTGCTGCTCCGGAAACCTCCCCTACATTCCACATTGTATATGCAGAGATCATGATCAACTCAGCATTGCTGCAGTGGTTATACCATTCTCAGAACCAGCCCCTCTTACCATTGTAGATATAATCACTGATTTAGAAGAGGGCTTCAAGTGACACATAGGCCACTTCCTGGCTCTTCTACTATGGGAGAGAGTGAGCAGTATTTACCTCTGTCCTAATTATTTGGGCCCTGTTCGTTAGCCCTGCTGAAGGTTCATCACAATCCTCTTGGCTCACAGCTGTTACCCCACCTGCTTGTCCCTCTACAGCAGTGCTTCTCAACTCAGTCCTTAGGGCACACCTAGGCCCGTTGGGTTGTCAGGATTCCCACAATGAATATGTATGAGTTAAATTTGCATGTACTTCCTTCATTATATGCAAATCTATTTCATGCATATTCATTGTGGGAATCCTGCAAACCCGAGGGGCCTAGGTGTGCCCCAAGGCCTGGATTGAGAAGCATTGCTCTACAGAATGCATCGTCTTCCTAGGGTTGAGGTCAGCATGTATATATGAGCAGTTCAGCTGCTGCTACATGTGCATTGCTGTGTGTGTATGGAGATGAGATATATGCACTCTGCTCCTTGCCCCACTCTCAGCGTGCACTGAGGATCATGTGGCTTGCTGTTAGAGTGGCCAACAGGCTCCAGATTTTAGGGACACCCACACCCAGATCCAGTCCTGGTTTTGCCTTATTTGCTGCATGGACTTGCTATTTAGATTGCCTTAGATAAATCAGCAAAGTAAAACCAGGACTGAATCAGGGTGTTCCTAAAATCTGTAGCCAATTGGCCACCCTACTTGCTGGGTACATGCAGAATATTAGCAGTGGAGGGCACAGCTTTCAGATCCTTCCCATGGTAGGTCTGTGCAAAGTCCTGGCCTTCTTGTTTGTACTACATAGTGCAAGTAGCTATAGGCAGCACTGTTGCTATAAGAGCCATATCCACCACTTGATTTGTCATTCCAAGTTACACACTGTGCGACTCTGCACTAGAACGGATATATGTGTGAAAAGGGCATGCATCACTAACATGACAGGAGGTGCTGTTTATCCATAAAATTAGGCATTGAATGGGGTGATTTTTTTTTAATAGGACTGATGGTAGACTTGTGATTGGCATCAGTGCTGACTGCATAAGGCTTTTTAAATATCTGGTCCATAGTGCATGTAAAACCATGAAAACATGCATAGCATCAGCAGTTCTTAGAAGAACGATGACATATTCTGTAACAGCTGTACTGAAGACATTCTCACTCAAAAGCAACCAATTCACAAGTGTTATTAATTAGATTTCCCTTGAGGTTTCCCCTTCCTCTTGACCTAAAAAAATTCTGCTTTTATTGGTACTGACAGATCATGATTACAATTGTAATTTCCAGGCAAATATTACAGTTATTTTAAGGTAAATCATTTCATTCATTAGACCAAAAATAGCCTAAATCTCCCAAGACTTTCAGCACAGTGAAATCACATTTTCCATTACATTTGATATGTAATAAAGCCAGTAAATCATAGATCGAACTTCATTAGAACATAACGAACAAAGAAAAATGATAAAATGAAGTTATTACAAAGCATTCTGCCAGCGTATGTCTGTGAAATATCCGCCTTAGAGATACTGGGCTCAATATTCAGCTGCAGCATTAAATATCCTGGGGATATTCAGCTACAGTATTAAGATAGTGGCCTGTGCTGAAGATCTAGATACAGTGGTCAACGGTGATGAATAGCCAGATAGTGGCGATTTTCAACCACCATTCATTAGAACAGCTTTTTGGCTGGTTTAAGTTAGGCGGATAGATTATCTGCATACAGATGAAATTTATCCAGATAGCAGCAGAATATTGCCACTGTGAGGATGATCACCCGTACCACTCTTACGCTGCCCGTGGACCATCCCCACACTATAAGGTTGTCCATAAACCAATGCAAAACGTTAATGTTCGTAGAATCATTTCTCCACAAGGCCTACTGTATTGTTGTCCATTAGGGAAACTTGCTTACCTGTGAAATTTCAGCCTGATTGCGAAACATTTAGAGGTGGCCCAATCTGAACAGTTTATAGATGGGAAAAGGCATTTATGTATTGAAAATATTCCTTTTTAAGACTCAAGTCAGGATGACTGCACATTAGTCCAAAACTATCACAGATTCAGCTCTGTCAGTCTTGTTAACATCAGACAGTGGAATGGTGAACCACCATTTGCAAT
The DNA here is from genome assembly GCA_033557465.1 of Ichthyophis bannanicus. Lineage (NCBI taxonomy): Eukaryota > Metazoa > Chordata > Amphibia > Gymnophiona > Ichthyophiidae > Ichthyophis > Ichthyophis bannanicus. The sequence continues at coordinate 532,774,965 of CM066033.1, forward strand.
CAGAGCTCCTCTCAATGACAAATTTTTATGAGTTCTTAAGGGGTATGTTTACTAAACCGTCTTAATCTTACCGGCATTAGTTGCAGTCTTACTGTGACGAATGCCATATAAGGTAGTGGATGTTTCGGTCCTAAGGTAGCATTTCGGGTTATCACGCGATAAAGTCCGTTATCGCGTGATAGAGGGAGCCGCGGCACGTTAACGCCCGTTAGCCTTAATTAGGCACGCTGACCTGCAATTACAGCAGCAAAGGTGTAGCGCACTGCTTAATACCTTGACTGCTAATACAGTGGTCATGAGTTTGATCCCCCAGTGGGCTCAGTTAAAAGACTGTCTGAGGCAATCCCTTTTCCTGCTTGTAACAGTCAGACACATCTCACAAATTTGCACTGCCAGTCAAAAAAGCCTCACCCCAGTGCCGCAACCTAATGTGCCTTTTAGGGTGCACCATAAGGCACATCATAAAGCACCACATCATCCAAGGCAGCATATAAGGTGCCCCATAAGCTGGCCCCAGAGGGTGGCAGGAAAGGTTGGCACCCTCCAAGGCAGCATATAAGGTGCCCCATAAGATGGCCAAACCTAAGGTGCCACGAAAGATGCTCCAGGGATGCCAAGGTGACACAGGAGATGGTGCCCAGGGGCACAAAGGTGCCCCAAAGTCACAAGCATGAAATGTATGGCTCAAACACAGATGTAACCATAACACTGAACAGAGCACCAAGGAAAGGCAATGAACAAGTGATGGAAGGAAGTAGATGACAGAGCTCATGGACCAGCCAAATCTGCGTGCAGCCCATGTGGCAGCAGGTAAAGTGGACAAACATATTGGGGACAGCTGTACCGATGTACAGGGTGATGGTAATGTACAGTGCAACAATGACAGTGTGTGGCAGAGGATAGGGATACGTGTCCACCAGAGGAGGTAGAGGTGGCAGGATAAGTGCAATGACAGGAGGACAGAGGAGAGCAGTGCCATGTAGAGCAGACACAGGAGAGGCAAGCATGAAGAGCCACAATGCAGAAAAGTGTGCCAGTGCAGGACATGGGGTAGCAGCCTGCACATTAGGGCAGAACACCACACAGCTGGCACACACACATAGATGGACAGAAGGATGGATGGCAACAGTGATGAGGGTATAATGTGGCAGCAGCACAGATTTGCACAGATATGACTGTTACACGAATGAAACGTATTTGTGTAGGACAGCCATAAAAAAAAGGGGAACAGAGAGGAATCAAACCCATTACCTCTGCTACTGAAGTCATTGCATTAACCATTGTGCTACATCACTATGGGAGCTAGCATGTCAATGGCTGGCTACAGAAAAAGTGGATGTCACCATAAAACTGTATGCTGTGGCTATCAGGATAGGATAGAACCAACAGTACCCATAATGCAATTCACATGCAGAACAGCAGTCTACATCTGCTCACCAGATGGGGTATGCACCTCTACAGCATGTCAGCTTGGTAGGGGGGAATGGCCATGCGTGTTACTGGCACCGAGTACCCACAGGCCATGCCAATGTGCATGTTCTGTGCTCACCCTGAGTGTGAGGTGGAGTGGCCAGCACCAGGTCCGCATTACCGTATCTTAAAAAGGATATAACATTATTAGAAAAGGTTCAGAGAAGAGCCATTAAAATGGTAAAGGGGATGGAAGGATACTCCTATGAAAAAAGGCTAAAAAGGTTAGGGCTCTTTAACCTGGAAAAGAGACGCCTGAGGGGAGATATGATAGAAGTCTATAAATTAATGAACAGAGTGGAACGGGTAAATGTAGATCTATTGTTTACATTATCAGAATATAGAAAGAGTAGGGGACATGCAATGAAGCTACAGGGTAAACTATTTAAGACTAATAAAAGAAAATATTTTTTCACTCAACGTGTAATCAAACTCTGGAATTTGTTACCGGAGGATGTAGTAAAGGCTGTTATTGTAGCTGGGTTTAAAAAAAGGTTTGGATAAGTTCCTGAAGGAAAGGTCCATATACCATTATTAAGAAGGGACCCAGGATATCAATGCTTGACACAGTAAAAGCATTGTGGAACCTTTTATCTTTTGGGGAAACTGCTAGGTACATATGACCTAGATTGGCCACTGTTGGAAACAGGATACAGGGCTTGATGGAGCTTGGTCTGACCCAGTATGGCATATCTTATGTTCTTAGGTCCTTACCTGGGTTGGTTGAGGTGGGCTGTGCTGCAGGTCTCCATCAGTGCCAGCGTGTGACAGGTATTTGTTGCACTAATCAATAAACCTCTGTGAAATGAACAAAATTGCAACTATACTCTAAAGATCATTCACTGTTCCATTAAACGCTGAAATGTAACTCTAAAAGCTACCAAAACTCAGAAAAAACTTTTTTTGTCGGATCGCCTGTTATGAGGGTGTACAAACACTCTCTTGAGACAGGCCCTCCTTTTATTCAACTTTTTTTCTTAAAAAGGTCAGTATAACCTTAGGTCCACACAACCTGAATATGCTAAGGGCTATGACAAGCCCAGAAGGACTAGCCCATGCATAATGACGAACCATTGTCTGACGAACGTGGAAGAGTTTGTGGTCAGTGTTAAAAAGAAAATTTGGCTGCATTTTGGAGTTTGGACTGGACTTGAAACATCTCTTCGGGGACTTTACGAAGAACCATTAATTTGGCTTATTGTTCTCCTGATGTGAATGACAGCGAGTTTGGAACACTCCATTTGGGTCGCTATTCAGCCATTCAGCTAAGTACCACACCTTCCATATAAATTCAGTTTTGGGAGACTGAAACGTCCTGTTTAAATTTTTCTTGCGATGCAGGTTAGCGTCTTCATTATGCATGGGCTAGTCCTTCTGGGCTTGTCATAGCCCTTAGCATATTCAGGTTGTGTGGACCTAAGGTTATACTGACCTTTTTAAGAAAAAAAGTTGAATAAAAGGAGGGCCTGTCTCAAGAGAGTGTTTGTACACCCTCATAACAGGCGATCCGACAAAAAAAAGTTTTTTCTGAGTTTTGGTAGCTTTTAGAGTTACATTTCAGCGTTTAATGGAACAGTGAATGATCTTTAGAGTATAGTAGGTATTTGTTGCAGACACCTTTAGGAGGTCTCTCTGTCCATTTGTAATTGCCAGTCATGTCTGGTCCTTGTGGACCATGATGCACACAACATAGTGCATGTCCACTGTGCTTGCTACCTGTTTAGGGAGCAGGGGTGTGTCAGGGCTCACATGGCGACAATGTACTTAGCAAACCACCCTCTCTGGGTCAGGGTGGGGGACATGATCTGCCCCCAACAGACCCACACTCTCACTCTTTGTAAGGGGGGCAGTGGAGGTACATGAGGACAGGCTGTGGGACCAGCAACCCCAGTTCTGGTGGCAAACAGACAGTTGCTGAAGATCTACACTTGGTACAGGGGCACATGCAGATAGGTAGTGGGCCCAATCAGCTCAGCTGCCCACCACTATGATCTGACATTCACCAGCAGAGACAATCAGTGTGCACCTTCTGCACCCTGCAAGGTGGTGCAGTCATACAGATGCTAACTGCAGACAATCTGTTAGATAGTACATAGTGCATATTCCTGGAGGAACTGTGTGCACCCAAAACAGGGATGTCAGCACATACACCATGCAGGTATGTCAGTGATTGGTCCCCAGAAAAGAAAACCCATAAATATAACTTGAGAGAAATAGTGTATAGCACGATAGGGGAACCTAGCCATGCTGTGGTCACTGCTCATTCAGGGTGAGAGCGACCTCCCAGCATGACATGCTGTGGCCACCCTGTCCATGCAGGTGGTGGTCGGGCAATACAATATCCCAGCCATTGCCCTATACCCTGTGCAAATGCATCCTGCCCATGCCACCCTGTCCGGGCCATACCCACAGTACTTTGCTCCTCATTATGCACATTGGCAGGCTAACAGTGGAAACAGTGCAAGCAATGTGGGCTCAGTAAGGTGTAGGCAGCCACAAAACACTGGATAGACAGACACACACTCCCACACCTATGCCAGCATTGTGCAAATATAGAGGTTTGTGGCAGCCTTGGCCGCCACACCAGTCCTGGGCACAGTGCGGGCATTGCTATGGTACTCAATACTGTTAGGGTCACTCCCCAGGGTGGTAAACACTGTCAGAATCAATAACTGAAACACACTCCACAGATATTAGAAAGGTTGCTATGATGAATCTCTATCAACAAATTGTGTTTAACTTAATATTTGTTAGCTGACATTAATTATAGCAACCTTTTGATATATGTGGAACATGTTTCCAAGATTAGGATGACATTGCTAAGGTATGCAGGTGCCAGTATTGGGAGATGCTGCTGTGCGCAGGGCCCAACAGCCTGACTCTCCATGAGGCTTTGGATAGTGGAGCCTGTGGGTGTGGGTGTTCATGCCCCTGTTAGCTGCTGCTCTAGGGCAGAGGTTCCCAACTCCGGTCCTGGTGGGCAAACACTGTTCAGGTTTTCATGCTGTCCCTAATGAATATGCATGAGATACATTTGCATACAATGAGGGAGGCGCATACAAATGCAGCACAGGCATATTTATTAGGGACAGCATGAAACCTGAATGGTGTTTAGCCCTCCAGGACTGCAGTTGGGAAACTCTGCTCTAGGGATTGCACATGTTTATGGTGTCTGTGCTCTGTAGGGTAAAATATAGGTGTTTCAGGCATGTTTATTTTATCTGCAATAAAGGTTCTGTCTTTATTACCATGGTTTAATACTGGGTGAAATATGAGGACAGGGTTGGCAGGAGCCACAGCTGGGACTTGAACTTGTGACTTTCTGCTCCTGAACACACCAGCTGTGTGTACTGCACCACACTGTTGCCACAGGGGCAGTTCATTCCCAGGGGATACCATGACTTTTCGTCAGACAGACCCTGTCTGTTGCAGTGCATGGCACCCACCTAAATGGGGCTTGGCCATGGTCTGCTGTGGGCAGATGCCACTGCCCCCTCCGCCACCATGCTGCCATGCCATTATGCTGGTGGTGTGCAGTCCCAGGCCATCCAGTGTGCCAGTAGGCAGCTGCCTATGGTGTGGGTTCTCGGGTAGGGGTTGCCTACATGGACATGCGCGCTTTCCCCTGGCACCACCTGCCAATGTTATGTGCCCTTGGGGGTACCTGCTGGGTAATATCCCCTATGACACTGTGGTACACACACTCATGCCCATGTTGAACCCTCATCACTTGCTGTCTTGCTGCTTTACAGTTTCGGCATTCCTATGTGCCACCTAGGCATCTGCCTAGTCCACACTGTTCCCCAGCTGGACCACAGCATGTGCCACCTGCAGCCCCCTGTATCCCATTTACAGCATCAGTAGAGTTGCCCTTTCCTACGTGCCCACTCTGCTGTTGCTGTACATGTGCACGCCAAACCTACCCAATCTAAACGACAGTAACCCTAATCAGAGCTATTTCAATGTGGGATCATTCACTTGTAGGGGGACAGAGCATAGACCCTTCCAGGCATGATACCTTAATTTTTATGCTTTATTATTTACATTTTCTTATATACCGCATCAGTGTGGTTTACATTGAACAAACTGAAATTACATTGAACAGGGCATTATAGCTCGGAGATAACTATTTCACAGGGAACACGGGCTATGGAGGGTTAAGTGGCTTGCCCAAGACCACAAGGAGCACCTGTGGGACTAGAAACCCCAGTCCTTCTGGCCCAAGGTTGCTGTCCTCTAGTGGGATTTGAACACCCGAACTTCCCGCCTGAAGTACCTTGCCCCAACCACTAGGCCACTCCTCCACTCCTTTGTCAATAGTGTTGCTTTATGTTTATCATTAATATCACTATTGGCCAGCTTGGTTATTGGGATTTTAAATGTGGTTCTGGTCATTTTATATGTTTATTTGCCTTTTTGGTTTCTGCACATGTATCACAACTATCACTTTTCTGGGTTTCCCTGCCTTTGCTGCACATTGCTGACTTAAATGGTTTCTCTTTCCTGCAAATGTGCCTAACGCGAGGGTTTCACCGGTGTTAGTGTTCAGACCTGGTTTTCACAGCGTTATTGTGCCTGGAGCCTCTTCCCGCCCACTCTCCACCCATTGACCCCTTCTCTTCGCCCTCTGGGAATCCTTACTCCACCCTTCAGACCCAGATTTCACAGCATTAGTGTGCCTTAACGCCGCTGCCATGTTATCACGCGATAAGTGATGTTATCGCACGATAAATCACACGATAACATAACTTATTGCGCGATAATGCCACCGCTGCGATGTTAAGGCGGTTTAGTAAACATACCCCTAAGACTTACCCAAACCAGGCTGTTGCATTTTCAAGGCACCTCTGGTTTTCGTCTGGACATTTGGCAGGCTTAGCCCTTTTTGATGACAGTCTCAGCAGAAACAAAGAAAAAGATGGTGCAGAACCTTCAGCGGCCACCACTACCAGACATTCCAGATGGCTGCTATTTAATTCATATGATACAAAAACTGCCAAATGGGATGATCTTTAAATGTTGTTTATTTTTATTAAAATTTTGTGTGTTTGTTATAAATATGATAAAGAACAACACCAGCCTTGTAGAGAACTGAAATCTGTTAGTTTGGTTTTTGGACCACCCTACTGCACAATCTGGATAGCTCCAAGGCAGTCTGTGGAGATATTCAGCAGCACTATGCAGATAAGGGCATTGAGAGATTCAGTGGCCCTATCTGGAAAATTTCTATGATTATCCAGATAAGGACTTCTAAATATTAGCCCTTCACTAGATCCTTAACGTAACTATTTCTAATTGATAAATGGCCTAATGTCTCCAAAGCAAAACAAATTTACAAAGGGAGTCACACTACATGCATAGTGCAGTCTGAAAGGATATGGTAAGTCATTCCGTACTTCAAAGCAAGAAGTGAGCAAGCAACCGGGACTTGTTGAAGTGGAAGTGGAAGATGGATTTTGCATTAAAAAAACCATAGCCGATCTTAAATGAAGGGCTGCTAAGGAAAAAGTATGGATTTTAGTAGGTCTCTCTTAATCCTCTCAATAGATATCAAGGCTCCTAACAGCATAAGAATAGCTGAGAAACATCATGTTGCCAATCTGTCACTACTGTTACTATTTCTGCCTCTGTTCAGACAGATATCGTGATCCACAATAAAGAACTGGCTCAATATAAAAGAAGCCTGCATGCCAACCTCTCAGGAAATAGCATTCCTGAGAGAGGAACTGGAAAGGCTGAGGAGCATCCAGCACACTGGGCACTAAACATCAAAGATGAAAAATTTCAGCAGAAATTGAACTGGACACCAGATGAGAGATTAGACTGAGATTACTTTAGTTACTGGTCTCTATACCTTATCTCTATCCTTCAAGCTCCGGAACTGGTAAGCAACCCTAAAAATAGATGAGGCAAAACCATTCCAGGAAGAGGAGGAAATGGAATTTGTATACCCCAAAGCTGGAGAAATAAGGGAGCAATACAGTATAGGGGGTGAAGTACTTTTGTCCACTAAAGAAGAGCGGGACCTCGGCGTGGTTGTGTCTGATGATCTTAAAGTAGCTAAACAGGTAGAAAAGGCGACGGCAAAAGCTAGTAGGATGCTTGGGTGCATACGGAGAGGAATGGCTAGCAGAAAAAAGGAGGTGATAATGCCTCTGTATAAGTCTTTGGTGCAACCTCATTTGGAGTATAGTGTGCAATTCTGGAGACCGCACTTTCAAAAGGATGTGAACAGGATGGAGTCGGTGCAGAGGGTGGCTACTAAAATGATTAGTGGTCTTCATTATAAAGCATATGAGGACAGACTGAAGGATCTTAATATGTACACCTTAGAGGAAAGGCGGGATAGAGGTGATATGATTGAGATGTTTAAATACCTCCATGGCATAAATGTTCAGGGAGAGAGCCTCTTTCAATTGAAAGCAAGTTCTGCTACGAGGGGACATGGGATGAGGGTGAAGGGAGATAGATTCAGGAGTGATATGCAGAAATATTTCTTTACGGAAAGAGTAGTGGATCCGTGGAATAGTCTCCCAGTGGAGGTGGTAGAGATGAGGACAGTAACTAAATTCAAAAAAGCATGGGACAAACACAGAGGATCTCTAAAGGTAAAAAGGGGACTGTTGTAGTTGTTATGGAAGGACAGACTAGATAGGCCATGTGGTCTTTTTCTGTCGTCATATTTCTATGTTTTTATGTTTCTATGTAAGCTGCAGGATCATCAACCACTAACCCTAGGATCTGAAGTACCATAGATCCTCCCCTTCCCCCCTTCTCCCCCAACCTAGTATTTGCTAGTCTCATCCAGGCACCCTAAATTTACAGCCAGTTGAGGTTGCAAGGACAATCTGCTCTCTGAAGTTGTGCCTCAGTCTGCCAAAGAGCAGCTAATAGCTGTCTTATAGGACACCCAGGCTGGTTGGGGTAACACCTTCAAGTAAAGATTGTGGATACTAAAATACCTGCACTGCAACCTAACATTTTCAAAGGAAAACTACCACTTATAGCCCTGTGGATAGAGATGCAAAGCTGACTGCTGGGGAAGGATGAAAGGGAGCAAGACTGATAGAAAGCTGAGAAGAGAGCTGGGGAGGGGGGGAGACTGGAACAAGTAATTGTTGGGTGAAAGATGGAGGAGGAGAGAGGGAGGGGAGGAAGTTGGATTAGCAACTTGTAGAAGAATAGACTAGAAGAGAGCTTGAGAAGAGAGGCAGAATAGGAAGGGACCAAAAGAGAGTGATTGATGAAGATCTGTAAAAGAGGGATTGAGGGGGGGGGGGGATGGAGAGGTGATGATAGACAGAGACTGGTTGAGTGAGATCTGGAGGGACAGAGAAACTGGTGAGGATGAGCTGGGATGAAAAAGTGGATGACTGAGTGATGCTAAGCAGGATAAGAGAGGGAAAGATTTGAGGAGAGGGACTGGGAGGAGAGAGACAGGCAGAGGAAAGACTGTTGGTGAGAAACCTCTGCATAGAGGCTAGTGGAAGGAAAAGTGAGGAAAGGACTGGTGGGGGGGAGGGAGGGACAGAGGGATTGGAGGGGAGTGACTTGGCTGAAAGAAAGAGAGATACTTATCTTGGAGGAGCAGGAAAGACAGAGAGAAGAACTAGAGAGAGGCTTGGAGGAGCAAGAATGGTGCAGTCAGAATGGAGGTCTCTAAACAATTTTTCATAATGAAAGAAAGTTCCTACATCCAAAAAGGTTGGGAACCCCTGACTTAGAATCATCTCAGGTAGTTTTTCTTCAATGCTCCCAGTCAAGGAAAAAGTATTCAGAAGGTTGTGTTCTGGAAGTGAATGCATGGCTGCATAGAGATTCATGAAACCATTTTGGCTTCCTTGACTAACCATGACTGGGATATAGTTGTACTAGGCCAACAGCCAGGGGTGGCTCTATAATGAGGCCGAGTGAAGCGGTAGCCTCAGGTGGCAACTTTTTGGGGGCGGCAAAAATTGCCCCCAAAAAGACCGCCTCACTCGGCCTTCAAAATAAAAAAAAGAATTTAACCTCCCCCACCCCCCCAAAAAACAGCTGCAGAATGAAGTGCCCCGCGGCCGCTGCTTCCCAGTAAGAGCCGTGCCCGTGTTTCCCCCTGCCCCGGCTCAGCTTTGCAGAGGCACATGAAGGGCGAGTGTTTACCTTTCCCGTGGCTCTGTTAAAGCTGAGCCCAACGGTGCTGATGGGAAACAGGAAATGCAGCAGCAGGGAAAGAGCAGGCAGTGCTGGACGGAGGTATGGGGGGAGAAGGGGGACGTGCGTCCAAACTGAAAATTGCACAGATCGCGATTGGAGCTTGGTACAGCCCTGTGTGCAAACATCTTGCATTTCCTCCATATAATCTAATCGGCTTTTTGGTTTGGTTCAGTCTCTGATTGAATTTCTGAAAAATCCCCACCCCCCTCTAAGGTGGGGGGTGCCATCTCATTCTTCGCCTCAGGCAGCAGATTGTTTTGAGCCGCCCCTGCCAACATCTACAGTTACTAACATGCACTTCCACACATCAGTGCAGGCCATATGCATTAGAGCACATTATCAGTAACTAGGTCCCATTGCAAATGACTTCAGCACAGTGCTACAGGCTATGATCTCCCCACTCCTTGACTTCTGCAAAAACATCCTCCAGGGGTTCCTAAAGCATGCCTTACACCAGGACTGGCTCAACCACTAGACAAACAAGGCAGTCACTTAGGGCAGCAACTTCCAGAGGGCAGCAAAAGCAGGACATTCAAAGCTAAATAATAGAGTTTGACAGCGAGAGGGGGTGTAAAGCTTGAGGTTCACCTAGGGCAACAACACTTTCAACTAACTCTAGGAATGGCCCTGCTTTACATCAATTGTAAATGGCACAATTTCACAGGCTCCCAATTGCTAGCAGAATTAAACTAAGTCCTACTAAATACCTTCAAAACACTCTACAATCTATCCTGAACCCACTTAAGTTCTCTCATACAGACAGCACCAGACAACAGGACAAGAAGAAGCTGTTCAGAAAACACGCTAGTCATCCCTACCGAATACACTAAGCGGCCAATTCCATTACATGCATGTCTTGACCGTGGGCATGTCCAAATCACAAACATGCCCAATTTAAAAAGGATTCCACATTAGATGCACATGCGGTTTCGGAATAGGAACATACACGTTCTCGGTGCTGCATGAGCAAAGTGCTATAGAGTATGGGGCACGGCTATACGTAGCAAATGGCTTTGTACGTCCCCGCGCTCACTGTATTCTGAAAGATTAGATGTCCATGAACCCACTCATCTCTGCTATAGACCCACGCACAGCCATTCCTCTGTGTAAAACGTGCATCTCCTAAGCCGCTCCACTCACTGACAGCATTGTGCTGATGCAAACCACACATCAATACTGATGATATAGAAATGGTGATGCAAACTAGACTATCTATACTAGTCTGTTGCATGCCCAGAACACTGCAAAGATAGCTCAGTGCACTCTACGATAGTTTAAAAGCAGGTAGAAAGTGATCTGTTTGACATGACATACCTCGCATCACAACATACATCACAGTGTAAGACATCCTCAGTTGTGCTCGCATTGGTTATCTCAGAAAACAGTCTGTGCAATGCTCAGGATGGCCCAGAAGAAATCAGAAGAGGGTCTCTATAGCGAAATGTCACAACATAGCCTGTCACTGATAAGGGACCCGCAGAATGGGACTATTCAACAGGACAAACAGTGCTAATGACCAAAAGCACCATAAATCGCTCTCTGCAATTGTGCACATTTCTAGGGAGCTATGATGGTGCCCCCGGGAATGTCTAAGTGCAGTTTGCACTGTTTACTGCTCTCATTCTGAGAGGCCCCTATTAGTGACAGGGATATGTTTGTGATGTTTCGCTATAGAGAACCTCTTCTGATATAACCTCCTCAGTCACACTGGCACCTGGTGATGCTGCAGTCATTGTTAAGGTCCAAGTACCGGCCAGGCAAATGTGTCCCCCCAGATTAGCAGATGAACACAACTGATCCCCCTGTGTAACACTTAGACCATGCACACACACACATACTCTTACTTGCAGTCACAACTATCATCCTCTGCCAAAACCTTGCCTTGGACCCCTACAGAAATGCTGTGATGCCACGATGGTGTGGCGTCTCAGGACGCCACAGCTGATCTGCATTTCTCAGGCAAACACGATTCTGATCCCTACTACCTCACATACCATCCTTACATCTACATTCACATTGTTTCAGACACTGGAATTGTTAGGGAAGCCAAAAATAGCCCCTTTGGCACAAGCAGCAAGTGTCAGCATAGCCAGAATAACGTATATTACAGTGCTTTATATTTCTGTAGGGGTGTCTGTATTGTTCCTTAACCTTACAGACATCCCTCACCTGTGCATTCCATTCTGTACAACTGCATCTTGTGCACTCCCAGACAGCAAACACACCAGGTCAGTACAGATGTGTCACAGCCATTCACCTCTATGAGATGCGTTTGGGATCAGAGCAGAATATTTCTAAGTCCTGTCCTTATTCCATGCCCCGGCAGGTATAACTTGAACATCCATGGTTAATGCTGAAGACGTACACGGGCCTCTACTGAATATGCTTTATACGTTTCCACAGCTGGCATGCCCCTATACTGCCCCTACCCACCCACTTTCAGAGATCCCTGTGCTAGTGCCGTGTAGGTGCAGATACGTGTGTTCTCATAATACAGTTCTAGACACATTTGTGAGAAAAACGTCTATCCCGCACGTCTAACCAGCTTATTCATGGTTCAGAATGACCTCCTAAGAGCAACCAGATGCAAGAGATCTTTCTCGATCTATGCTCCCAGTCTTTGGAACTCTCTCCCAGAATAGATAAGAACTGTTCCGGACCTACCATCATTCCGCAAGCACCTCAAAACATATTTATTCACAGAACACTTTGAAGGGACAATAACTTGACCTAGTACCTACCCAGTTTAAAATCCTTCCCAACCTACCCTCCACTATTCCCCTGCTGTTACTTCACCTCTCATTCTACAGGCCTACACCCGAGATGACTCCATTGCTTTAGCTTTAAATCCCTGTAAACCCTGTTATAACCATTACATTAAGATTGTATGTAAAGTCAATGTTAAAATGTTCTCTGTAAAATCTCACGTTACTGCACGTTCCCTGTTCTTGTTCTCTGTAAACTGCTTTGATTTTTAGATAAAACATTATAACAAATACATAAATACATAAATTAAATGGGTCCTCCTGTAAAATAATGTAGCATTAGTAATGTTAGTGCATGCTAATATTGTAGCTCTACTCCTGCTCATGTCATTGTTAGTGTTGCTTTATCCCTTCATCTAATTGTGATTGATGGATATTCCTATGATAGTCACAGACCTTTCTTCATATTCTAATACCATACACCCCAAATTCAAGGAGAGTTGAGCAATTGAATAGAGGCACTATCAACATTAGAAACCTATATTCAGAAAGTAAACCACCTTGACATTTTTTTCTCAACTAACTTTAACTTTAGATATCTTAAACTGATGTTATTCCTAAAGTTAAACGTTCTAGAGGCTTTCCTAACAAGACAACTAAATAGATATCCAGCACTGAAAATTAGCGTTGTGCTCCTATCTTCACCTCCCTGCCCTAAATCCATCCCTTTTTAAGGTATTCGAATGTAAGAGCCTTGCGATTTTAGGCTCCTAAATTTAGGTGCTCAGAATCAGCGCAATTTTAAGTTCAAAAACTTAGAAACCTAGGGCCTGATATTCAAAGGCATTTACATGATTTATAGACCTGTAAACCATGTAAATGCTGCTGAACAGGATAGTCAATGACACTAACATGGTTAGTGCCGCTATATGCCCCAATGCTAACTATTGGGGCATTCCAGGTCGTGGGCATTCCAGGGCGTTCCAGGGGCGGTGACAGTCGCTAACCAAGTAGTGATTCAATATCACCGCTATCCAGTGAGTTTCTGTGGCGTCGGAGGCTGTGTGGTGACGCCAGATATTCAATGCCGGAGCCGAATATGATCCCGGCAGTGAATATCCAGGGCACGGCGCATAGCCATCCCAATTGAATCTCGGACCCCTAACTCTTAGGAGTAGGTGTCTGCATCTTTTTGAAACTGGTCTAATAGTATCTATTCATTGATCTTCCCAGATTTCAGGATGTTCTGTCAGTGGTAAGCGACTAGTTGGTTGACTTTAGGACAAAAGTATTTAGTCACAGTTTGAGGGCTGCAAATGGGTCAGGTTTGCAGACTACCCCAAAGAAAAATCCACGAGATAGACTTATATACAATGGAGGGATATCATTAGGGATATCTTGAAAACCTGACCCATTTACATCCCTCAAGGACTGTGAATATATATGACTGCCTTAGGAGAAAACTGGTATCATACCAAGTTCAGGGTCTGAGGGATTCCTTCCAGTTGTGCTCTTTCTCTGTGATTCAACAATGTTGTTGTTGCCTTGCTGGATGTTCCTATTGCACTGTGTCTGCAAATTCTGGCTTATTAATGAGCTGTATCTGTAACTAGATTGGTATCTGCTCTTATTTTTCTTAGGGACTTGTTTACTAATCAGCGGTAGCGGCTTCCGACCGATATTGGAACCACGGATCCATTGAATTCGTTTCCCTCAAGGACTGTGGCCGCAGCTCTGATATCGGTCGGAAGCCGCTACCACTGCTTAGTAAAAAAGCCCCTTAGATTACATATTGTTTATTTGACTTGTAAACCATTTGGAATGATGGAAATAACTAAGATGGTATATAAAATCTTGTAAATAAATAAGCCTGCTGGCCATTCTTTGTCTCATATTCTGTAGAGATATCTGTAGACATGGATCCAGTGATTGCAGAAATATCTGAGGACATCATGGGTGGTAAAGCTAGGTCAAAGGACTGCAGAACATCATGTGGATCTGCAAATACAAGAGAGGAAGCAGGTAATTTATTTGAAAATATAAGCGGAATCACCATCATATTGGTCAATATACAATACTGTTCACTATAGGTGAGTGAACAAGCCCTCTATTAAATAGTGCTATAGCAAAACCCATTCACCCATCCTAATCCTCCTAGATTTTGTGTCCTCATTCCCCTACCTCCTCCTTCATAGCACTATTTATCCATCCTCCTCCCTCAGACCAAGGCTAGCATTGAATGAATCCTCTCAGTGGGAAAGAAACTTCCTCCAGAATAATTGCTAGTTGGCAAATAGTTTAACCTGCTCTAGTCTCAAGAATGGTGGTGGTGGTGGTATAGGTCAGGTCACTAGGAAGCTCTCCTCAGTCGTCGGGCTCAAGGAAGCGTACCATATGAGGCACTCCATAGTTCCAGTACCCACAAGCTTTGTCTTATTGTGGACTGTTTGAAAATGTTTGCCTTTATTTTTACTCTTTTCTTTTAATCGCTACCTCCCATTTATATCCTGTCTTTCATTAATATAAATGAAAATTCTACAATTTTCAGAAAATAAGTATATCATTAAAGAATCATTTTATCTCACATGTCCACTTATCTTTCATTCCTCCTATGTCATTTTATGGAAAGAAAAAAGCCACATTGTGCCCGTTAATAAAAGGATTTAAACAAGGGAACTAAATCATCATGACAGCATGAAGTCAAATGAAAATGCACTTCCAAATGCATGAGTCTGAAATATGCTAAATTAGCAAAAAGCAAAATAATAAACTATCTTCACAGCATTAATTTACTATGCTGTCCATAAACTACTGTGCACAAAACATTTTTCCTGTAGACATTTCATCAGAAATCCATTTGGGAAATAGCCCACCAGCAGTGCAGGTAAATGTGTTATTTAATGGCACAGTCAGACAGAAGCTTTGCTATTCTTCATTCTACTTCCTGGCTGCAGGGGCAATGTTAACTAGTTACTGCTCTGAAAATTCACCAGTATAACAGACAAGTTGATTTTTATGCAGCTTCAGCATCATGGAAAGATTAATATTTGTTATATCTTTCAGATAAAATCAAGAAGGTGTTCAATTAGACTAGGTGGGGATACAGTTTGACGACAGTTTAACAAAACCTACTGTATTCACCTGAATATGAGATGACTCACTTATATTGATTCAGGCCAATATAGTTGACCAGCAGTAACCTCTACAAGACACCACTTCTTCCACCTTTGGTCTGACAGGATACTGCAGCCTTCTTCCCTGTCAGCCCCAGCAGATGCTCACTGCATAAGAACATAAGAAAATAGCAAATGCCATACTGAGTCAGATCAAGGTCCATCAAGTCCAGTGTCCTCTTTCCAACAGTGGCCAATCCAGATCACAAGTACCTGGCAGCAGTGCCATACCTAGCCCTGTGGGAGCGGTGTGGCCACACAGGACACAAAGAAACAGGGGTGCATTTGGAGCTGCCGGTCTCATCTCACCTCCCATGCTGCCCGCCCTTGCCCCACCACTGCTTTTCGTCTTTCCTTGGCAGCGGCATTGACGGTGGCAGCAGTGGAGAGGAAATCCAATTTTAAAGAAAAAAAAAACACAGAGGTCTTTCCGACTGCGCACTTGCATGCAGCTCTGATCCCTTCCTAGTCTAACGTATGCTCGTGTCCGAGGAGGGAGGGACCAGAACAGCCGTTCAAGCGCAGAGTTGCAAAGACTCGAATTTGGATGGCTGGATTGGTCCATCTTCCTCTGATGCATTAATACATCAGAGGAGGGAGGGATCATACCTGCATGGAAGTCAGAGGTGGAAAGATCCACATTTTTTTTTAAATTGGATGTCCGCTCCACTTCTGCCACCATCGCCACCAAGGACCTATGAAAATTGGCAGCAGGGCAAGGGCACGCAGTGCAGGGAGCTGGCTGGACATGGAGGTGTAGGATAAGGACAGATGCTGGGCATGGGACAAATGGCAAACCTGTAATGGGGGGGTACGCCGGATGTGCATGTCACACAAGGCGCATTTATGGCTTGATACAGCCCTACCTGGCAGGTTCTCAAAAAGGCACAGAGGTTCCATAATGCTAATCCCGGAGTAAGCAGTGGATTTCCCGGGTCCTCTTTAATAATGGTTTATGGACGTTTCCTCCAAGAACTTGTCCAAACCTTTTTTAAACCCAGCTACACTAACAGCTTTTACTACAACCTCCGGTAACGAATCCAAGTTTGATTACGCATTGAGTGGAAAAATATTTTTTTCTTTTATTAGTCTTAAACAGATTGCACTGTAGCTTCCTTGCATGTCCCCTAGTCTTTCTACTTTTTGATGGAGTAACCAACCTATCTATGTTTACCCATTCTACTCCATTCAGTAATTTATAGACCTCAATCATATCCTCCCTCAGCCATCTCTTTTCCAGGTTGAAGAGCCCTAACCTTAAGCCTTTCTTCAAAGGAGTATCCTTCCATTCCCTTTACCATTTTGGTGGCTCTTCGCTGTACCTTTTCTAGTAATGCTATATTCTTTTTAAGATATGGCAACCAGAATTGCACACAATATTCAAGGTGCGGTCGCACCATGGAATGATACAGAGGCATTGTAATATTCTTTGTTTTCTTTTCCATTCTTTTCCTTATGATACCTAGCATTCTATTTGCTCTTTTGGCTGATGCTGCACACTGGGTGGAGGGTTTTAACATGTTATCCACGATGACGCCTATATCTTTTTCCTGGGTGGTGGTTCCTAATGTGGAACCTTGCATCGTGTAACCATAGTTTGGTTTTTCTTTCCTAGGTGCATAACTTTGCACTTGTCCACATTAATTTTCATCTGCCATTTGGATGCCCTGTCTTCCAATTTATCAAGATCCTTTTGCAATTTTCCACAATACTCATGGGTTTTAACAACTTTGAATAGTTTTGTGTCATTTGAAAATTTCATAATCTCACTCATTATTCCCATTTCCAGGTCCTTTATGAATATGTTAAAAAGCAGCAGATCCAGCACAAATCTCTGGGGTACTCTAATATTCACCTTTCTCCGTTGGGAAAATTGGCCATTTAGCCCTACCCTCTGCTTTTTATCTTTTAACCATTTCCTGATCCACAATAGTGCACTGCCTCCTATCCCATGACTTTTTAATTTTGCCAAAAGTCTCTCATGAGGGACCTTGTCAAAGGCTTTCTGAAAGTCCAGATGCACTATATCAACTGAAGAAGTGCAGTGTCATGCACTTGGGAAGCAGAAACCCAAGGGAATTGTATGCGATAGAGGGTGAGAGTTTGGTGTTCATGGACCAGGAGAAGGATTGTTTATGAGGATCTCAAGGTGGTGAAACAGTGTGACAAGGTGATGGCAAAAAACCAGAAGGATGCTGGGTTGCATACAGAGAGGAATTATCATCAGAAAGGAAGAGGTACTAATGCCACTGCACAAGCCGCTGGTGAGGTCTCACTTGGAATATTGTGTTCAGTTTTGGAGACCATATCTTGCAAAGGAATAAAAAGGCTGGAAGCAGTTCAGAGGAAGGCAACCAAAATGATTTGGAGCCTCCGTCAAAAGGCTTATTAGAAGAGACTTGAAGATCTAAATATGTACACTCTGGAGGAGAGGAGGGACAGGGGAGATATGATTCAGACTTTTAAATACTTAAAGAGTATTAATGAACAAACAAATCTCTTCCAAAGATGAGGAAGCTGTAAAACTAGAGAGCATAACATGAAGCTGCAAGGAGGTAAACTGAAAGGCAATGTCAGGAAATATTTCTCCACTGAAAGGGTGGTGGATGCTTGGAATGCCCTCCCAATGGAACTGGTGGGGGCAAATACAACGACATAATTCAAAATAGCATGGGACAGACACTGTGGATCCCTTTATAGAAACAAGATAAAATCAAAATAAACATAACTCTCTCTTATATCCGAACAAATAGGGGTGACCTATACGGAGCGGTGGGTACACCCCTAAAAAAAAGGCATGGGGAGGGGTGACCTGCACGGAGCGGCAGGTGCACCTACTCTTGCCACCTTGCTGGGCAGACTAGATTGACCATACTGGTCTTTATCTGCCATTATATACTATGTTACTTTGTTACTAATGTATGTAGATCTATCTCATGCAAATTCATTGTGATTATCCTGAAAACCTGATTGGCTAGGTATGTTCCAAGGACTTGGTTGAGAATCCCTGCTGTAGTAAAACAATGCTGCCTTGCATCCTGAAATCCTCTGGAATGTACATTATCCTTTCCTTCAGTTTTCATTCATTATGTTATGACCAAGGTCAGGCCTGTAGTTTACAGCTCCCTCTTTGTTTCCATTTTTATGAGAGGGGCCACATTCATCCTTCTTGATTCCTTCCACAGGGCTACTTCCTTCTTCAAGGACTGATTGAAAATATCATGCAGGGGACGCGTCAGAACTGAGCTCTCTTAAAATCCTAGAAGGCATTCCATCTGGCCCCTTGGCTTGTCCACTTGAATTTTTTGCTAGTTGCAAGCACGATCCTATGTAAAAGGTTTGATATCTTATCCTTTCCCTTGTCAGTAGCTGGTGGTCCTTCTCTTCCGTTCCTCATTGAATACCAAACAGAAGCATTTGCTTTGGATTTCTGTTTTTCTCTTTATCTCCCAATTCATAATTCTGTCACTGCTCAGTCTTTCAGGTCCACCAGTTCTCTAATTTCTCGTTTCACTGATATACTTGAAAAAGGTCTGGTCACCTCACTCTACCTCTTGGCTATGTTTATGCTTTGCTCCCTCTTTGTCCCTTATATTTCCATGCTGACTCCTTTCCTTGCTTCTTTTGGCTTTACCAGATACTACCCACTCTTCTCTCTTTTGAGATCCATTGTACTTCTTGAAAGCTGTTTCTGCCTTCTGTTTCTGCCACCTCTTTGGAAAACTGAAACAGGTTGTTTTTCCTCTTTTTATTTACTTTTGTGACTTAAAAATCTGTTGTTCAATAGCACCTTTTATTTAGCCTACTTTCTTCCATTTCACCCAATGCCACTCATTCTGCCAGCTGCACTTCAAGGACTTCCCTTTTTACTTATGTTAGTATTTTTGAAATTAAGGCTTTTCCTGCCTTGAATATGTCAAAACCAAAGCCTTTGATTTTCAGCTGTGATCCAGTTGGCACCCACTTGTGTGTTTGCCATGCTTCCCCTCCCCCCACCGCCTTATGTAGGTACTAAATCCAATCTCTCTCTTTTCTGCATGGGTTCCATCACCATTTGTGTGAGGATAGTCCCTTGAAGTCAATCCTGTAAATATTTGCTTCTAACCTAGGCTGTCAATGGGATGCTTCCATCCATATATGACAGCCCAGCAACAAAAATCTCCCAGCAACAATTCACCTTTCAGTCCCACCTTTGGTCAGTTCTATACACTACTCCTATGTAAATAGAAGGTCACTTCCTCTTTCCAAGATGTCCTACAGTGATTCTTCCTTTCACCACAATCTCTGCATGTCCATTGCTTTGATCTGCTCTGTTGATTTTTGTGAACTTCCTATCTTTCCTGAAAAGACTATAGCTAAGTGTGACCCCCATGCTTGACAATCTATAACCTGAATTTCTCATTTAGTATCTTTTGTCTGGAGTGAGAAGAACGCAGGCTGTCATTGTAGTATAGCCTTTGATTGTCCCAGCTACTGCCCCAGCCCCCAATACGAAGGTGCGTAGCTATATAACAATACGTCATGCCACAGTAACTTACAGTAGTTATGTGCTCTGTATGTGCAGAGTGTAGCGTGGCTGCAGCACACCTGTACTTTTTTTTAATCACATGATGTTTGGTATCATGTAAATACAGTTTGTCAGATTTACAATGAGTGAAAAAATTAAACAGCGAATTTGCATTAAATTCTGTCAGAAACTTGGAGATTCATGCAAAAAGACTTATGACAAGTTACAGCAACTGTATGGTGAAGAATGCATGAGCCATGCTCAAGTTTATGACTGGTACAAACCTTTCCAAGAGGGCTGCCAAAGTGTTGACAGTGACAACGTTCTGGAAGGCCATCCATGAGCAGAAATGAAGACAAAGTTGAAGCATTGTGTGCCGCAATACGCACAAATTGTTGATTGACTATAGCTTGCTGAAGACATGGACATCAGTTTCGGGTCAGTATAGTCCATTCTTACTGCCAATTTGGGGATGAGATGTGTGTCTGTAAAAGTCATGCCGAAACTCTTGTCCCCTGACCAAAAAGAAGATGGGCTGTCTGCAGCCATGGAGTTGTTAGAATGCATTGAAAATTACTCAGATTCTCAAAAAGATTATTATTAGTGATAAATAATTGGTTTATGGTTATGACCCAGAAACTAAGGGGTATGTTTACTAAAGTTTCTTAGCGTGCGTGCCGCGTTAGTCTGCAGGATGCCATATAAGGAGTGGGCGGTCCGGTCAAAAATAGCAAAATGGGATTAGCGTGCGCGCTCTTGTGCGCCGCACGCAATAGCGCAGAGTAATGCATGCGGGAAGCATAAGCAGGTGCGCTGATATACAAACAAAGGAACAGGGCTGAAGTACAAAGGAGAAGACACTGACAGATGGTGCAGGGGTCATGAGCAATGTTCCCTCTAATTTTCTGTAGGCTGTGTGCGCATAAAATTTCAGCTGTGCGGCTTTTGAAGGAAGGTTAAATTTTTTGTGCGCTACATAACGACACTTGGAGTTATATACTTTAAAATTTGACTACACATTAGAATACAGTATGTACACCACATTGATGTTAATCAAATTAAATGAAAATAGACGATTACTAAATGAAGCGGAAAATTTCTAGTAATTACAATCACAAGTGTGGTATTATTTCAGTTAATTTTATTGAAAGCCATTGTTGTTCCATGTAAATAATTTATGTATGGAAGAAGAGTTCGGTGTCCAACATGGAGTGGTGGGTTCACCCCTAAACAAAGACATGGGGAGAGGTGGCCTGCACAGAGCAACAGGTGCACCTACTCTTGCTGGGCAGACTAGATGGACCATGCTGGTCTTTATCTGCTGTCACTTACTATGTTCTCAAAATTTCTCTCTTCGATCTTTCAAATGTACCCAGTCTGAATAAATTTTATCAAGGTCTACTGATCCGCCATCTTGAAGATGACTCTTAACACGCATCAGCATTTCCAAATGTTCTAAATGTAAGCGATTCCTTATTTTGGTTTTTAAACTGTTCATCAAGCTGAAACCACGCTCACAATCTGCATTAGAAGCCAAAAATGTTCCACCAATATCAATCAGTTTCGCTAAATCTGCAAACTGAGCATTCTGAAACGCCAAAGTCACCATATCCGGAAAACTGTTTATCAGTTTGCTTTTGATTTTTTCTGCGACTAAAAACTTGAAGTCATTGTACTGCTGAACAATAATATGTTCCTCCATAAGAAATTGTTTGTACTTTAAACAGAGTGATCGGACGTTTTCAATTCCAAATTCATAATCACACTGTGCTATTGCTGTCAAATCAAAAGCAGGACCATTCCTCAATTTCATTTTCAGGAAATCTTTCCCCTAAATGGAGACACAGCATATTAATGAAAGTAAGTGTGGAACCAGTATCCACTGAAGCATCTCCAGGTATCTTGTCGAGAAGATTTTTAACATTATCAGTCCATTTTACTGTGTCACCCAAGTATTGCATTCGGATTTTGTTCAGCTTACCCTGTGCAAGATGATATGCTTCCAGTGGTGTTAGCCCACGTTTCTGAAATGCCATTGTTAATGAAGCTAGTTCAGATAAAACATCATTCAAAATTTGCAATGTTATATGGAATTGATGGCTGTTTAGCTTTTTATAACAGTACTTTGCAATGGGATCATTATCCTTATCTTCTTCAAAGTATTTTAATAATGGATCATAATTTCAAATAATTGCTTGAAGAGCAAAATGTCTAGATAACCACCGCACTTCGTTCAGAGGTCTAAAAGCAATTGACTCGCATTCAGAAGCATCTGCTAATTCTTTAAATTGTGACCTTTTAGTAGAAGATCGACAAAAGGTTGTGTAAACAGTTCTCATGAAAGTTTCAACTTCTTTCATCAACTTTACTTCCTTCCATGATTCAGAGATCCCCAAATCTTCACGATGGGCAACACAATGCTGCTGCACTAAATGCAAAATATTTTGTTTGAGCTGCGCAGCAACACCATTTATTCTGCCTGACATGACAGAGGCACCATCCGAAGTAAACATGACCATTTTGTTAAGGTCAAGCTTGTATTTCCCATAGAATTCCCGGAGTGCACTGACTATTGATGCAGCATCGCATGCTTCCAACTGTAGCATCCCACCAAATGAAGTTTTATACAGACATGAATTTACTGGCCGATATTTGAAGTACAATATTAAGTATTTGTTGACAGAAATGTCTGTGCTTTCATCAATAGTTAACGTATGATACGCTGCTGATGCAACATCTGCCATGAGCTTATCTTGGACATTCATGTTTATAATTTCAAGAAATTCAAACGAATAGTTTTTGCTTCTCCAGCTTTCAGGTATGGTTATGTACTTGGACATGTGTTCATTAATATCTTGAACAGAGAGCATGGAAATATTCATCCGAACCACCAGCAAAACAATTAGAATTTTAATTTCTTCTGGTGTAGAACGCTTCCGTTCATTACTAATTTGCCTTTTCTCTTTTTCAGCGGTGCTCTCAAGCAACAAGTTAAATAATCCTCCTCTTAAATTTGGATTTTTAGCTCTAAGTTTCTTAACACTTTCAGCATGAGTCTTACTAGACAGATGTCGTTTCAAAAAGTCCAGTTTCCACACATCATCCCAAATTTTGCCATTCGAAAACTCTCCGATGGTTTTTGCATCTCGGCAGTATAAACAGATTACTTCGTCATCCTCTTCGTAAGTGAATATTTCACGCAGTTGAACGCACGTTTTATCCCGAGATTTCGGTGTCTCCGTTTCAATCATTTCTTCAAGCCATTCAGGCTTAAAAGCTCTGGCCGCTCTCTTACGTTTTGCACCTCTCATTGCTATTGGTTTTGACATTTTAAAAGTGGTGTGGTGGTCACAGCAGGTGCTTTATTATTCAAAAGAAATGCCCACAGCCTACAGAAAATTAGAGGGAACATTGCTATAAGGTATGTACATGTATAAAAACATACACCAAGATTTTATGTAAAGCAACTCAAAAAAAAAAAAACATGGCATAGTGACGTACCAAAAAGGTCAAAACATTAAAATGACATTAAAATAGCTGAACACTAAAAATCGACGACCGAGGGATAACAAGCATCAGTAACATGGGGGGGGGGGAGGAAGGGGGAAGGGAAGGGGGGAAGGGGAAGAAAAAGAAACTGACATTGTATTGTAAGAGCCCTATCTGTTTAAAAGAAAAGGGAGGAAAACAAATGGGACTAAAAAAGTACCACTAATAAAAGAGGTGATGGATGCATATGTAGTAAAAATAAATACTTTTGGCATTAAAAGATCTCTCTGAAGATAAGTACAAATGTATGATAAGCACATTTGGCAAAAAGAAAGATCATCTCTGTTTGAAAGAAGAGAAAAGTGGGGGCAAGTCAAGGACATTTTCCCTCTTTCACAGGGTTCCTATGCCTGTACTCGCCAGCTCTATGGGGAAACCACCTGAAATAAAAAGGGGGCAAGAACTTAGAAATCCCACTCCTCATTTCTTAAGTGCTTTCCTGCGACATTCTTCACCTTATCATTAAAACAGATGAATAGTACCATTTAGAGAAGAGCAAAACACACACTGAAATTCTAGGGGGCCTTACACAACAGGTAAGAATGGTGTCAGGGAATAAATGGCTTTAAACAAACTTTCTGAAGAAAGTAGTCAGTGACAGTTGTGAGAAGAGCATCCTCAGTAGGAGCAGCAGTCCCATAGTGTTTTTAACATGCTCCTTCAGTAATCATAAATACACAATCAAATACCACTGATAAGACAATAAATAAGCAAACAAATTAATCATAAATGAATAGCAATATAGAATAATGTATCACACCACATAAAAAATCACTGTATATTGAATAAATATATAAACAACAATAAAACATAGATAAAACATAAAAATACATAAACAATCATAACATATATAAACAAACAATATCATAAAAAGCAAGCTAAAGCCATAGATACTCGATGTAAATAAATAAGAACTTCAAAAGAACATATACATACATGATAAAACAAGGATATCATGAGGACCTATAAATGAAGAAATCCTGAGGGAATGTAAAACATAATCCAACTATGGAGGATTAATTACATACAGAGAAGCAGGAGTGAAAGAATTCATGGAGAATTGATGAAAAGGCAATTTACCTTGGACCAGAAGAGGCCACAGTACGAACCACCCAATCTACTGTGGAGTATTAAATAAATGACTTACTGTAAAAAGATAAAATGGGTCGATACAAATAAGTAAGTAAAAAAATTGGAATCGCTTGTTGACCAGACAAGCCATAAATTTCCATTAAAAGGAGGCCATTTTGAAACAAAATGTTGAAATGAAAGAATGAAAAAAAGTATATACCATAGACAAGCTGATGAAGCGGCTTTCACAGCATGCACCAAGGTGCCAGCAGCAATCAATGTGAAAACAAATCGTGTTTATAAATATAACAAAAGAAATAAAAATGAACCACTGAAAAGGTATGGCAATAAAAAAACCAAGTGTTTAAACTATAAAAACAGCACGGTCTGGTCGTAGCGGCTTTGTTTAAAGCGCCCTTAAATTAATATGTAGAGCCGCAGGAAACAAGAAAGGGGGGGGGGGGGGAGTGGGAGCTATAAAAGTTGTTGTTTTACTAACAGCCATTGCTCAGCCATTTTGAATGTGAATTCTGCTTGAGACTTGTGCACAAATAAATGATTTGGACCTTCTGAACTGACTCTTGGTATCATTGGTTTGTCTGCGCTCTGCTGCTACAGTCCGAAAGATCTCTCTGCTGTTTTCGTTTTATTTGGTACCAAATGAATTATATTCTTCTGTTGATTTGTCTGCTTGGAAGTGATATTGTTGCTTAAACCTGGATTTAAGGTGTCCCTTCCCCCATACCCTACACACACACACACACTTCCAGTAAGTGTTCCTGGTACTAATCTTAGGGATGAGCATTTTATTTAACAAATAAATGATATATGCCCTCTACCCCAACTTTGCCACACGCCCCCAAAAGGATGCCACCTTTTTGAAAGGTACGGCGTTCTCTCTGTCCTTGCTATAGGCCGATTGCCCCCAGACTGACATTTCTGGGAAGGAAGCCTGCCATAATATTCGGAGGGGGGGGGGGGTGCGCAGAGGCTGAATCGGGCTACGCGAAGGTGGGCTGCAGTGCCCGGATTCGGACGTTAGGAGGAGCAGTGAGATTTATCTCCATCTCCCCCTGCTCACAGCAGCTATTGCTTCCGATCACGCTGTCTGAATGTGCCCGTGTCAAACTCGCGTGCCCGGGGCTGGGGGAAGGGAAGAAAGCGCGAGCGGGTGATAACAGAGCACATTGCTAACTGCGCTAGGGGACGGGGGATACCTGGCCTGAGTCCCTCTGCCCCCCTAAATCGGGCGGGCGCGGCAGTGAACCGCCAGGGACCCCCTCCCTCCCTCGATCGGGCACCTGGCATCGGTCTGGAGGTCCAAGATCACCGGGGGCCAGACCGGGAAGGAGGAGGAAGGCAGATCGCTCCGTGCTTGCATCTCTGATTTCATTTTTTTGCTCGTCTCTCTGCCAGCGAGGGTGGCATTTTATTTTATGCTCTGCTGTTGCTGGGGGGAGCGGCGATTCGCAGAGAGCTGCGAGTGCGAGTGCGAGCGCGCCCCCCCCCCCCATGTTGCGCCCGGCCCCCCCTGCACCCCCCACGCTACGCCTCTGCCATTGACTATCTGAAAATTAGCCTTTTTCCATTAAATAATTGGAAAGTAGGGTAACACTGCTGTTAGTAAGTTTGTCCTTGGTATCCAGCTCTTAAGGATTTACATCTAAAAGGACCTAGAGAGGGGAACAGCGTAAGAGTGCACTGCTTGCTGTTATCTTTACTTACATATGGGTGACGTCGGCATGCGCGGTCCCCTTCCCGCCCAAAAGGCAAATGTAAAAAATTAAATTAAATTAAATAAGCTATAACTTATCAAAGAAGGAAGCACTACCTAAAACATCCGTGTCCCGACTCCCGATGCACCGGTGTGTTGCTCTCGCATCCAAGGCAGCACGTGGCACTGAAGGCTGGCTGAGGGAGGGATCCAAGGAGGTGCGTGGCTGGCAGGCAAGCAGGCACAAGAGCAGAAAGAGGCTGGCTTGCTGGCTGCCCCTGCCTTTTATTTCCCTCTAGCCTGCCATGATTCGTCAATCGTCTGGTCACATGTGAGAGGAGTGAGGGCAGGGGACTCAGTGCAGACAGAGGAAGAGATTCGCAGAATGGCAGTAGATCGGTGGTGCAGCCGCGGCCTTAAAAAACCCAAGGTATGAAATCAGTGATTTTTGTGCGCTCCTTGAAAAGTTGTGTGCGCTCGCTCGGCGAGGTGTGTGCGCGCGCACACGCGCACAGCTTAGAGGGAACAGTGGTCATGAGTTCAATCTCCCACTGTGCCCAATGAATAAGGCTGGCTGAGGCACTACCATTTATGTGTAATAATGCATTATGAGGCATTTTAATTTTATTTTAATTACTGCTGCTAGCAAACGCACTCTCAAAGCACTGTAACATAAGGTGCTGCATAAGGCACCCCATAAGGTACCCCAGAGGGCACATTTTAAAGTGCACTGTCTGCCACAGGCACCCTACAATGTTGCTTAAAGGATGGCCTATAGGGCACCATATATGGTGCCCTATGAGGCACGGCAAGGTCATAGCACTGTTTTTGATGGCAGCACTGTGCATTTAAACGCATGAAAATCTTAAGTAGGTGCGCTGACATGTAAGGAGGAACAGCAGTGTAGCACAATGGTTAAGGCACTGACTGATGATGCAGGGGTCATGAGTTTGATCCCCAGTATGCCTAATACTTAAGGCTGGCTGAGCTTTGACATGTAAGTATTGTGTCCTGCGGTACTTTATTAATTGCTGCCAGCAAACACACCCTCACGTGCAGTAACCTAAGGTGCCGCATAAGGCACCCTATAAGGCACTCCATAGGGCACATTATAAAGTGCACTGTCTGCCACAACACCTTATAATGTCCCCTATAGGGCACCCTATCAGTCGCTCCATAGGATACTGTATAGTGCACCTTATATGGACGGTAACCATAAGGTGCCCAATAGGGCGCCCTATAAAGCAGCCTCTGAGGCACCTTATGGGTACAGTACGCTGAGGGTGTTGTTGCTGGCAGCACTAATGTACATTAAAAAGAGATAATGCTTTGGACAGCCCTATCAAATAACCCCACTGTGGGTTTGAACCCATGACCTCTAGCTCCACTGGTAGTGAAGTAACCAGTGGGCTACAGCTCTACAGCTGCTAGCAAGCCCCTGGCTGGCTGCAGAAGGACTGCAAGTCACCACACAAACAGTCTGCTGTGGTCACCAGGATAGGGTTAACCCACCCATACCCATGATGCACTGCACATGCAAATCAGCAGTCTACAGATGATCACAAGATGGGGTATGCACCCCTACAGCACCTCGGCCTGGTAGAAGGAACTGACCGTGTGTGGTACTGGCTGCAGAGTAGCTACACACCGTCACATTGTGCAGGTACTGCACTCACCCTGAGGGTGAGGTGGGGCGCCCAGCACCAGGTCCCCAGCAGTGCTAATGTGTGCGAAAGGTAGTTTCTGCAGACACACCTTGGATATATCTGTATGTCTCAGTCAGGTGTAGCCCCTATGGATCCCTAGGAGAATTATGTACCACCACCCTCCTCCAGGGCTGAGGGTGGTAAACAGAGTCTTCCACCAACAGATCCACATTCTACCACCCTGCAATTTTGGCAGTAGAGGGGATCATCAACCCCAGTCCTGCTGGGGAACAGACACCCTACAGAGCAGTCAATGCAGCTCTGTACACATCCATAACGCAAAAGCAGACAGACATTAGGCCTGGATATGCTAAGCTGCACCCCATCTCTATCTGATATTCTCCTGCAGCAAGCCTTCAGCCACTGCACCCTGCAAGGCGGTCCATCAAGACACATACTAGCTACAGACAGTCTGCTACCTAGTCCATAGTGCATGTTCCTGGTGGAAATGCATGCACCCAAAATTGAGATGTCAGCATACACAACAAGCAGATAAGTCAGTGACTGGGCCCCAAAAGAAAACCCATAAATATCACATGAGAATAATGCTATATAGCACTATGGGGGTGCCTAGCCATGCTGTGGTCACTGCACAGTCAGGGTGAGAGTGATCTCCCAGCAGGACATGCTGTGGCCACCCTGTCTGTGCAGGTGGTGGCCTGGCACTACAGTGTCCCAGCCAGTGCCCTATGCCCTGTGCAGATGCATCCTGGCCAGGCCACCCTGTCCGGGCTATACCCATGGTACCTTGCTCCTAATTATGCACATTGACAGGCCAATACTGGCAACAGTGCTGGCAGTGTGGGCTGTGGAGGGTGTTTTCAGCCACCACACACTGGATAGACAGACACACACTCCCACACCTATGCCAGCATTGTGCTACTATAGAGGAGTTTAGCAGCCCTGGCCACCACACCAGTCCTGGGCACAGTGCAGGCATGGATATGGTACGCAATACTGTTGGGGGTCACTCCCCAGGGTGGTAAACACTGTCAGAGACCAGACCTGAAGCACACTCCACAGACATCAGAAAGGTTGCTATGATGGAGCTCAATCAGCAAACTGTGCTTAACATAGGAATTGCTATCTGCCAGTAATCATAGCAAACTTTTGATAGCTGTGTACCGTATTACCAGGTGTAGGGTGGCATTGCTAAGGTATGCAAGTGCTAGTATTGGGAGATGCACGCAGGGCCCGATGTCCTGCCTCTCCAGGAGGCATTTGCTAATGGAGCCTGTGGGTGTGGGTGTGTCTGCCCCTGTTGGCTGCTGCTTTACGGCAGAGGTTCCCAACTCCAGTCCTGGTGTGCCAAACACTGTTCGGGATTTCATGCATGAGATACATCTGCAGACCATGGGGGTGGTGCATAGATATGCAGCACAGGCATCTTTATTAGAGGCAGCATGGAACCTGAATGGTGTTTGGCTCTCCAGGACTGCATTTGGGAGACTCTGCTCTAGGTAATGCGCCTCTTTATGGTGTCTTTGCTCTGTAGGGTAAAATGTAGGTGTTTTGGGCATGTTTACGCCATCTGCACTAAATGTTCTGTCTGTATTAGCACATTGTAGTAGTGGGTAAAATATGGGGACTGGGTTGGCAGGCACCATAGCTGGGGCTTGAACCTGTGACCTTCTGCCTCCAAACACACTGGTTATGTGCACTGCACCACCATGTTGCCACAGAGACAGTGCATTCCCTGATGATACCATGACTGTTTGTCCGGCAGGGCCTGTCTGTTGCAGTGCATGGCACCCACCTGCCACAGGGCTAGGCCATGGTCTGCTCTTGGCAGCTGCCACTGGCCCCTCCACCACCAGTACCCCTCCGCCACCATACTGACATGGCCTTCTATTGGAGACAGCATAAAACCTGAATGATTTGTGGCCCTCCAGGACTGCATTTGGGGGACTCTGCTCTAGGTAATGCGCATGTTTCTGGTGTCTGTGCTCGGTGGGGTAAAATATAGGTGTTTGAACCATGCGTATGTTCTCTGCAATAAAGGTTTGTCCTTACTATCACGGTTTAGTAGCGGGTAAAATATGGGGACTGGATTGGCAGTAGCCCCAGCTGGGACTTGAACTTGTGACCTTCTACTCCTGAACACACTGGCTGTGTTCACCGCACCACACTGTGCTCACAGAGACAGTGCAGTCCCTGGAGATACCATGGTTGTTTGTCAGACAGAGCCTGTCGCAGTGCATGGCACCGACCTACACTGGGCTAGGCCATGGTAGGCTCTGGGCAGCTGCCACTGCCCCCCTCCACCACCAGTACCCCTCTGCCACCATGCTGAAATGCCCTTCTGCTGGTGGTGCTGGTGGTGTGCAGTCTCAAGCCATCCAGTGTGCAGGTAGGCAGCTGCCTATGGTGCGTGTTCTGTGGTAGGGGTGCCTGCATAGGCGTCCATGCTTCCCCCCAACACCGCCTGCCAATGTTCTGTGCCCTTGGGGGTACCTGCTGGGTACTATCCCCTGTGACACTGTGATAGACACTCTCGTGCCCATGTTGGGCCCTTATCAGTTGCTGTCTGGCTGCTGTTCAGTTTCAGCATTCCTAAGTGCCATCTAGGCATCTGCCTAGTCCGCACTGTGCCCCAGCTGCATCACAGCATGTGCCGCCTGCAGCCCTCTGTATCCCCTTTCCCAGCATCTGTCCAGTTGCCCATTCCGACATGCCCGCCCTGCTGTTGTGGAACATGTGCATGCCATTGGTAACCTGTACAATGGAGAGGGAAACCTTGATCAGTGCTATTTCACTGTGGGATCATTCACCTTGTATGGGGACAGAGCGTAGACCCTTCCAAAATTCATATTTATTTTTTGGGGCTTTCTTGGGAGTGTGTTTTGATGTTTCCCATTACTTTCACTATTGCCAAGCTTGATTATGATTTTTTTTTAATTTTGTTGGGGTCCTTTTCAATGTTTATTTGTACTTTTGTTCTGTGCACATGTATCACACTTATCACTTTTTGTAGGTTTCCCTGGTTTTGCTGTACATTGCTGACAAAAATGGTTTCTCTTTCCTTTAAATCGGCTCTAACGCGAGGTTTTCACTTGCGTTATTTTTGGCCTCGAATTTCACCTCGTTAGTGTGCGGGGAGCCTCTCCTCTCCCACTCTCCACCCATTGACCCCTTCTCTCCGCCCCTGGGGAGCCTTCCTCTGCCCTCCGGGAGCCTTTCCCCGCCTTCAGCGCTCGTTTGCGCTGCTGCGCGCGTGAGCGCGCACTAGAGCACATTTTTGCCCCGTAAAGAGTCATTAGCGTGCGCTAAGGTACCTTAGCCCGCACTAAGGTACCTTAGCGTGCACTAATTGCGTGGCGCGCACGTTAAGAAACTTTAGTAAACATACCCCCATGTCTCAATCCTCATAATGAAAGACTGCAAACTCTTCCAGACCCAAGAAAGCCCATCATGTGAGGAGCAATGCCAAGGTCATGCTTACAGTTTTCTTTGATTACCTGGGTATTGTTCGTCATGAGTATGCTCCAAAAGTCCAAGTTCTGACACTTTGTTCTAAGAGTGTGTCAAAAGGAGGAGCGAACAGGGAACACAAGGAGCAAGAAACGTAGGTTGGTAACAGATTGCTTTATTGATGGTAGTCCCTAAGCGTTTCAGCAAACGCCTTCCTCGGGGGACATACAGCAGTAATGTGTCAAGTAAAATGTCTCATTAAGACAGTTTTGTCGGATTGTTATGCAATAGATTTGCAAACACCATCCGGGTGAAAAGAACGTGGCAAATCTTATGCAGACCGTTTCAAAAATACACTCGAGATCGAAGCAAAATGCTGGGTATGAGAACAGCGTGTTATCAGTGCATTTTTGATCACACCTCATATATCTAAATCCTTTTCTTTTCTACCAGATTAGTAGTAGCTGGGTTTAAAAAAGGTTTGGAAAAGTTCCCTTTAGGAAAGGCCCATAAACCAGTGGGGACCCAGGATATCAATGCTTGACCCAATACAAACATTGTGGAACCTGTGTCTTTTGGGGAATCTGCTAGGTATATATCACCTAGATTGGCCACTGTTGGAAACAGGATACTGGGCTTGAAGGACCTTGGTCTGACCCAGTATGGCATATCTTATGATCTTATGATCTTATGAACGCTAACAGCTTTTACTACATCCTCCGGTAATGAATTTCAGAGTTTAATTACACATTGAGTGAAAAAATATTTTCTCTTATTAGTCTTAAATAGGTTACCCTGTAGCTTCATTGCATGTCCCCTAGTCTTTCTATATTCTGATGATGTAAACAATCGATCTATGTTTACAAGTTTCACTCCATTCATTAATTTACAGACCTCTATCATATCTACCCTCAGCTGTCTCTTTTCCAGGTTGAAGAGCCCTAACCTTTTTAGCCTCTCTTCATAGGAGTATCCTTCCATCCCCTTTACCATTTTGGTGGCTCTTCTCTGTATCTTTTCTAATAACACCATATCCTTTTTAAGATATGGCAACCAGAATTGCACACAATATTCAAGGTGCTGTCGCACCATGGAACGATACAGAGGCATTATAATATCCTTTGTTTTATTCTCCATTCCTTTCCTTATGATCCCTAGCTTTCTATTTGCTCTCCTGGCCGCCACAGCACACTGGGCAGAGGGTTGCAACATGTTTTCCATGTTTTTCACGCCTAAATCTTTTTTTTGGGTGGTAGTTTCTAATGTGAAACCTTGCATCATGTAACCATACCATGGGTTGTTCTTTCCTAGGTGCATAACTTTGTACTTGTCCACATTAAATTTCATTTGCCATTTGGATGTCTTCCAGTTTATCAAGGTCCTCTTGCAATTTTTCACAATACTCATGGGTTTTAACAACTTTGAGTAATTTTGAGTCATCTTCAAATCTGATTACCTCACTTGTTATTCCCATTTCCAGCTCATTTATGAATATGTTAAAAAGCAGCGGACCCAGCACAGACCCCCTGTGTACTCTACTACTCAACTTTCTCTATGGGGAAAATTGGCCATTTAGCCCTACCCTCTGCTTTCTATCTTTTAAACAGTTCCTGATCCACAACAGTATACTGCCTCCTATCCCATGACTTTTTAATTTCTCCAAGAGTCTCTCATGAGGGACCTTGTCAAAGGCTTTCTGAAAATACAGATATACTATATCAACTGACTCACCTTTGTCTACCTGTTTATTCACACCTTCAAAAAAAATATAACAGATTAGTAAGACAAGACCTTCCTTGGCTAAAGCCATGGTGGCTGTCTCCCATTAAGCCATAACTATCTACATACTCAGTAATTTTGTTCTTTATAATGGTTTCTACCATTTTACCCCCAATACTGACTTCAGGCTCACCGGTCTGTAGTTTCCCGGATCACCCTTGGAACCCTTTTTAAAAATTGGTGTTACATTGGCCATACTCCAATCGTCAGGTATTACAGATTATTTTAATAATAGTTCACAGATTACTAATAGTAGGTTTGTAATCTCATATTTCTGTTCTTTCAAGACCATTGGATGTATGCCATCCTCTTCGGGTGATTTGCTACCCTTCAGTTTATCAAATAGTTGTAATACATCTTCCCGGTGTATTGATATTTCTTTCAATTCTTCTGCAGCATCACCTTTACATACCATTTCAGTCATAGGTAACATCCCTACACCATCCTCAGTAAAGACCAAAGCAAAGAATTCATTCAGTCTCTCCGCTATGGCCTTGTCACCTCTTAGTGCACCTTTTACCCTTTTTTCATCTAATGGTCCAAATGATGCCATCACAGTTTTTTTTGCTGTGGATGCACTTGAAGAAGTCTTTATTACACATTTTTGCTTCTGCAGCAAGCTTCTTCTCAAATTCTCTCTTTGCCTGACCTCACCTTTAAATCATGCTGGCAGTTTTTTGGACTTCTTGACACTTTTATTAAAGGTCTGGGCTTTCAAGAGAGTATTTTTAAACAATACCCATGCTTGATCTAAATCTTTAACCTTTGCAACTACTTCTTTTATTTTTTTCTTAACTATTTTCCTCATTTTATCATAGTCTCCCTTTTGAAAGTTTAAAGGTAGCACAGTGGATTTTCTTATCGTCCTTCCTCCATTTATTAAATCAAACACAATCATGCTATGATCAGTATTGCTAAGTGGCCCCAACACCCTTACCTCTTGCACCAGATCTTGTGTTCCACTAAGGACTAGGTCCAAAATGGCTTCCCCTCTGGTTGGTTCATGAACCAGCTGCTCAAGGAAGCAGTCATCTATTTTATCTAGAAACTTTATCTCCCTAGCATGTCCTGCAGTGACACTGACCCATTCAATACCAGAGTAATTGAAATCACCCATTATTATTACTGTGCTGTAACTTTTGTTAGCTTTCCTGATTTCTTTGAGCATTTCATCATCCATTTGTTCATTCTGGCCAGGCGGTTGATAGTACACCCCCACTGCCATCACCTTCCCCTTCGCCTCTTTACATGGAATTTCAATCCATAGAGATTCTACAGTGAATTTTGTTTCCGGCAAAACTTTAATCCTTTGTGACTCCATGTCCTCTCTAACATAAAGTGCAACCCCTCCACCAATTTGATCTGCTCTATCATTATGATATACTTTGTATCCAGGCATCACAGTGTCCCACTGATTGTCCTCCTTCCACCAATCATATCTACTAACCTCTCATTTAGTGCTATATATTCTAACTCTCCCATCTTATTTTTTAGATGTCTAGCATTTGCATACAGGCATTTTAGAGGCAGTGTTTTATTCATATTAATCTGGCTATTGGTAGACAGGGGTAATTTACAATCTTTAATCTCTGTCTGTTGTGTACAAAAAGGCATTTGGTTTACTTTTGTCTTTATTGGAATCTCTCTGTGAATATGCCCTAACTTCAGTCCTTTGCTAGTATCCTTCAAGATTACATTGTTCCGAACCATGCACTCTTGGGCGACTGTTGGTTTTCCCCTGTTATCTAGTTTAAAAGATGTTCTCTCTCCTTTTTAAAGGTTAATGCCAGCAGTCTGGTTCCATCCTGGTTAAGATGAAGCCCATCCCTTTGGAAAAGCCCCTCCTTTCCCCAGAATATTCCCCAGTTCCTAACAAATCCAAAACCCTCTTCCTTGCATCATCGTTTCATCCACACATTGAGACTCTGGAGCTCTGCCTGCCTTTTGGATCCCGCGCATGGAACGGGAAACATTTCATAGAATGCTACCCTGGATGTTATGAATTTCAACTTCCTAACTAAAAGTCTAAATTTAGCCTCCAGAACCACTCTCCCATACTTTCCTAAGTCATTGGTGCCAAGACAGCAGACTCCTCCCTAGCACTATCTAAGACCTTGTCTAGGTGGCGTGTGAGGTCTGCTACCTTCGCATCAGGCAGGCATGTTACCAGGCGATCCTCATGTCCACCAGCCACCCACCTATCAACATGTCTAACGATTGAATCACTAACTATAACAGCTGTCCTAAACCTTCCCTTATGGGCACATGGCCCTGGAGAAACCTCCTTGGTGCGAGAGGGTTTTTACGTCACGTGGAGCCTAGGTCCTAGCTACAGAATCACTTCCTGACACCCCAAGGTGATGCTCTCCTGTCACGTGACCTCTCTCCTCCATGGCAACAGGGATGCTGCCAAACTGGAGGTGGGATTCAGTACTACATCTCTGTAGGTCTTGTCTATATACCTCTCTGTCTTCCTTATATCTTCCAAGTCTGCTATTCTAGCCTCCAGAGCTCAGACTCGTTCCCTGAGAGCAAAGAACTCCTTCCACCTAGTGCACACATAAGACCCCTCACCAACTGGGAGAAAAATCATATATATGACACTCAATGAAAAATACTGGAAAGCCCCATCTCTCTGCTGGACTGATATCTGCATCTTAGTTTTAAGACTGTATTTAGGTATTTAAGTTGTTTACTTATGAAGGTTTGCTGGAGATACTTATACTAATAAAACCATACTTAATATGCTTAATGGGCTTTATTCACCTCAAGCTTAATTAATCTCAGGTCCTTAATATATGCCTGATGAGGATAAACAGCTGTACCTGAGAGTGAATATGGCACCTTCTTTCCTTTAAGAGGTTTAAGCCCTAAAAAGCTATGATTATCCCAGGGGGCAAGTGAGAGTCGGGGAGGGAGGGAAAGAAGACTTAATAGCTGGCTGCTATACAATACCCTGTCCTGTGCTTCTAAGGTAATCTGTGACCAACTTCCTGGGTGATTCACACTGCCAATGCTTGGATAGAGGGAGCCTTTCAAAATGCCCCTTTGATCTGTAACTTGGCTTTAACATCTATTTAAAACTATTTCACAGGTCTCTTGCCCACTATCTAGAAGACTTCTTTGTAAAAGTCTCTAGAAACAATTTATTGCTCAAAGAATACTGACCATGTTTTTCCCTTTTATGTTAAGTTATACTCTTATTTGATTTAAATTAAAGTTCTTTGCTGATACTAGGTCCTGACTATTAAATTTACACTAGAAGCTCTCTGCTGGGTTCCAAATTTAACCAGAAAAAACTCTGCTGTGTTTTAAATTTAAACTGAAAGCTCTTTGCTAGTTTCTCTGGGTAGTGTGGTTGCTATCTGGTCTGTGGCGATTTTCAGTTGCTAACTACATAGCAAAAACTGGATAAAGTTAGAACAGCTGTTGAATATCGGGTTCATCGTGGTTTAGCCAGTTAGCAAGACTTGCTGACTGGCTAAACCATTTCAAGTATGCTCCACTTAGTGGGTATCCCTTAGTGGGTCATTCTGTGCCATGAATAGCGGGGATGTATGTCACTACTACTACTACTACTATTACTACTACTGAGCATTTGTATAGCACTACAAGTCATACGCAGCGCTACACTGACATGTAAGAGACAGTCCCTGCTCATCAGAGCTTACAGAAGGTGTAGGCAGGGATAAACAAGGGGGACAGAAAAAGAAAAAGGAGATTAGGTGAGTCAAGATCTAAAAGCAGCAGTGAAGAGGTTAGTTTTCAGCCTGGATTTGAAGAGGGTTAGAGAAGGTGCCTGGCGTATAGACACAGGTAGTTTGCTCAAGGTGTAAGGTGCAGCAAGGTGAAAGGAGCGAAGTCTGGAGTTAGCAATAGAAGAGAAGGGCATAGATAGAAGCAGTTTGCTAGACGAGCGGAGTTCCCGAGGGGGGTTGTAAGGGGAGATAAGAGAAGAAAAGTAGTGAGGAGCTGTAGAGTGAATGCATTTATAGGTCAGCAGGAGAAGTTTGAACTGGATGCGGAAATGGATAGGGAGCCAATGAAGTGACTTGAGGAGTAATATGGGCATGATGAGGCTGGCAGAAAATTAGCCACACAGCAGAGTGTTGAATAGATTGAAGGGGAGAGAGATGATTCAAAGGGAGATCAGCAAGGAGTAAATTACAGTAGTCAAGATGGGAGGTGATCAAGGAGTGGATAAGCATCTTAGTAGTGTGTTCAGAAAGGAAAGGACAGATTTTGCTGTTGTTATAGAGAAAGAAACGGCAGGTCTTAACTATCAGATGGATGTGTGTGGAGAAAAAGAGAGAGGAGTCAAATACAACCCCAAGATTGTGGGTCGAGAAAACAGGAAGGAGTACAGAGTTATCCATAGAGACTGAGAAAGGAGGAAGAGAGGGGGAGGTTTTGGGGGGAAACATAAGTTCAGTCTTGGCCATGTTCAATTTCAAGCGGCGGTGAGACATTCAAGCAGCAATGTCAGAAAGGCAAGCAGAAATCCGGGTCTGGGTTGTTGGAGAGATTTCAGGTGTAGAGAGGTAGATCTGGGAGTCATCAGCATACAGATGGTACTGAAAGCCATGGGAAGAGATAAGTGCACCAAGGGACTGGGTATAGAGAGAGAAAAGGAGTGGATCCTTGTCGTACACCAACTGGGAGCGGGATAGCAGAGGAGGAGGAGCCACCAGAACACACACTGAAAGAGCGATGGGAGAGATAGGAGGTGAATCAGGATAGTACAGAGTCCTTAAAACCAAGCGAGGACAGGGTATCAAGGAGAAGGGGTTGTGGTCAACAGTGTCAAAAGCAGCAGAGAGGTCAAGAAGGATGAGGACAGAGTAAAGGCCCTTGGATTTTGCCAGGAACAAGTCACTGGAGACTTTGGCAAGAGCTATTTCAGTAGAGTGTAAAGGACAAAAGCCAGACTGTAAAGGATCCAGGAGGGTGTGAGAGGAGAGGAAGTTGAGGCAGCGGCAGTGAACCGCATGTTCAAGTAGTTTAGAAATGAAGGGAAGGAGGGAGATGGGTCAATAATTAGAAGGACAGGTGGGATCAAGTGAGTAGAGGTGTGACCACAGCATGCTTGAAGTCTGCAGGGAGAGTGATAGTTTGAGAATATGAGAGATGGAAGGGACAACGGTGGAGGAGATGGGGCTTAGGAGACAGGTGGGGATAGGATCAGAGGAGCAGGTGCTGAGTTTGGAGGAAGAAATAAGGTGTGCAGTTTCCTCTTCAGAGATCACAGGAAAGGAAGAGAGGGTAGCAGACGTAGGTGGGGGGGGGGGGAGTTGGGAGTGAAGTGGGGGAGGAGGGGAAGTAGATGACTTGTGGGGAATTGGAGGGTGATCTTGTGGATTGACATGGAAATAGTCAGCCAGGGTTTGGGCAGAAAGGGAGGGAGGGAATCAGAGGCGGAGGCACTTTGAGGAGAGAGCTGAGAGTAGTAAAGAGATGGTGAAGATCATAGTTAGTCAGATGGACATAATAGTCTTGTTTGGCAAGAGCTATGGCTGATTGGAAAGAGACAAGCATGAATTTGAAGTGTAGAAAGTCTGCAAGGGAGCGGGATTTGAGCCAAGCACGCTCAGCAGAACGGGCACAGGAACGTAGATAGCGGGTAGTAGATGAGAGCCAGGGCTGGGGTGCAGAATGTCTCACAGGACGTGGCATGGGCAGAGCAAGAACATCCCCCTGGACAATGGGGAATGGTGTTGGATGGTGGGGACAGACAGGAGAGGGGCAAAGGGGGTTCTCCGTAGCCCAACCCTTGCCATGGGAGGATGTATCAGGGATTGGGCTGCAGGGAAAGGGCATTTTGTATCAGTGGCTGGGGATCGTGGCTCAGTTAGCCGGGTATGTGGCTGGGCTTGCAGCTAATCTGAATTAGGGCCCGGCCTGCATGTCCAGGCCGTAGACCCGATTCTGATCCCACTGGCACGTCTAGCCCCTGTGGGATCAGAATCGGGTCTACCTCTGTACGCCTTGATTCTTATTAGCTGGACAGCCAGTACAGAATCAGCCTGTTAGTGTGTATGTATACAAAATACTCTTTCAGGCCAAAAATAGAAGAAAAAAAAAAAAAAAAGAAACCCTGCTAAATATTCTAGGCCAGAGTTAATATAAGGAAAGCAGTGCCATCCATCTGGGGTCAGTTATTATTCCTAGAATCAGTCTGCTGTCTTAGTTAAACAGCACCCAAGATAGTCCCAAAGGATGGAACCCCTCTCAGCTTAATGACAAAGCCATACACTAGCAGGTTTATGAGATCTTAAAGAAGCTCCAATTGCCTCTAAAGCATCAGCATAGAATACTGGTGCTACGCTATCTTAACAAAGCAAGTTGATGGCCTTACTGTTACCAATGTTTCTGCCTAAAATGTTAAAAATTATTTTGAAAAATACTTATAAAATAATCCAAAATCCAAACCACATAAAAAAGTATATGTTTTATTTAGGGCTGCTACCTCACTTGCGATCATCTCAGAGTGTTTCACTCCCTCCCCTCCTCCCCAGTTGCATGTAGGAAGTTATAGTTTTGATTTCTTAGGGCAAACCATGATAAAATCAGAACTTTAAACCCCCCACAGCCTTTCTGTCACAGGATTTGGGGGCTGCCACCTATTCCCCTCGCCTCATTTGCAACTGCTGAAGAAAGCACACTTGAATACTTATCCATTGCGATCCAGAGGAAGTTTGTGCTTGTATTGCAATTTCACCTCTTGCAATCATGGTGAAAAAGTATCAAGATTACTTTCTTTGGCAGTTCCTCAAAAGATTTGGATAGTATGAAATCCCTAGGGCCAGACTGCATTAGGTGTCATGGTGGCCTGGTGCCTGGGATTTGTTAATCCTTGTTTTACTGGATGTTTTTTAATGCTAAAGTTAAGATCTCTGATTACTTCTGGTAATTTGTAAAGGTGCTGTATGTCAATCTATCCTAGGTGTTGAATATAATGAAGTCCTCTAGCACACAGGCACTATGGCTTAGTGTGGATGAATGACTCCTTATGTTTTTACACTACTATTTGTGACCGCCTAGATTTCTTGGACGGGTTGCTATACTATATAATTAATTTTTCCACTTTTTTCTGTTCTTTCATTTACTTCTTCTCTAGCTTTCTGAAGGAGTTTTGACTGAATAGTATAGCACTTCTTTTTTCACAGTTACATATAGTGCAAAAATCTGTTTGTATCTATATAATTACATATACTCCTAAAATGTGGCTATGTTGAGTTTTAATTGTTAGATCCTTAAATATTGTATGTGATTTCATAACATAGGGGTATGTTTACTAAAACCCCGTTAGGTGCGCGCCGTGCTAGTGTGCGGGATGCCATATAAGGAGTGGGCATTTCAGTCTGAAAAAAGCAAACCGGGATTAATCATGCGCTAATGTGTGCTGTGCACTCATGTGCGCCGCGCACATTAGCGCATGAGAAACTTGCGCGGCAGCATAAGTGGCGCGCTGATGTGCAAACACAGGAACAGAACCACAGTGCAATGGTTAAGATACTGACCAATGGTGTAGGGGTCATGGGTTCAATCCCCCACTGTGCCCAATGAATAAGGCTGGCTGAGGCACTACCGGTTATGTATAATATTGCATTCTGAGGCATATTAATTTTATTTTAATTACTGCTACTAGCAAATGCACTCTCAAAGCACTGTAACATAAGACGCCCCATAAGTTACCCCAGAGGGCACATTTTAAAGTGCACTGTCCGCCACGGCACCCTACAATGTTGCTTAAAGGGTGGCCCATAGGGCGCCATATAGGGTGCCCTATGAGGCAGGGCAAAGTCAGAGCACTGTTTTTGATGGCAGCACTGTGCATTTTAACGCATGGAAATCCTAAGTAGGTGTGCTGACATGCAAGGAGAAACAGCAGTATAGCACAATGGTTAAGACACTAACTGATAGTGCAGGGGTCATGGGTTCAATCCCCCACTTTGCCCAATGAATAAGGCTGGCTGAGGCACTACCTGTTATGTATAATATTGCATTCTGAGGCATTTTAATTACTGCTACTAGCAAATGCACTCTCAAAGCACTGTAACATAAGGCGCCCCAGAGGGCACATTTTAAAGTGCACTGTCCACCACGGCACCCTACAATGTTGCTTAAAGGGTGTCCCATAGGGCACCATATAGGGTGCCCTATGAGGCAGGGCAAGGTCAGAGCACTGTTTTGGATGGCAGCACTGTGCATTTTAACGCATGGAAATCCTAAGTAGGTGCGCTGACATGCAAGTAGAAACAGCAGTGTAGCATAATGGTTAAGACACTGACTGATGGTGCAGGGGTCATGGGTTCAGTCCCCCACTGTGCCCAATGAATAAGGCTGGCTGAGGCATTACCTGTTATGTGTAATATTGCATTCTGAGGCATTTTAATTACTGCTACTAGCAAATGCACTCTCAAATCACTGTAACATAAGGTGCCCCATAAGGTATCCCAGAGGGCACATTTTAAAGTGCACTGTCCGCCACGGCACCCTACAATGTTGCTTAAAGGATGGCCCATAGGGCGCCATATAGGGTGCCCTATGAGGCAGGGCAAGGTCAGAGCACTGTTTTGGATGGCAGCACTGTGCATTTTAACGCATGAAAATCCTAAGTAGGTGCGCTGACATGCAAAGAGAAACAGCAGTGTAGCACAATGGTTAAGACACTGACTGATGGTGCAGGGGTCATGGGTTCAATCCCCCACTGTGCCCAATGAATAAGGCTGGCTGATGCACTACCTGTTATGTGTAAAATTGCATTATGAGTCAATTTGATAATGTTTTAATTAGTGCTGTTAGCAAACACACTTCCAAAGCGCTGTAACATAAGGTGCCGCATCAGCCGCCCTATAAGGCACTCCAGAGGGCATACTATAAAGTGCACTGTCCACCCAGGCACCGTAGAATGTTCCTTATAGTGCGCTTTATAGGGTGCCGTATGAGGCGCCACAAGGTCAGAGCACTGTTTCTGATGGCAGCACTGTGCATTGTAACGCATGAAAATCTTAAGTAGGTGTGCTGACATGCAAGGAGGAACAGCAGTGTAGCACAATGGTTAAGACACTGACTGATGGTGCAGGGGTCATGGGTTCAAATCTCCAGTGTACCCAATGAATAAGGTTGGCTGAGGTACATCCTTTTTCTGGGTGCAACTGTACAGCAATCTGTGCTGCCATCTAAAAATAACTCCACCCTAATGCCACAAATTAATGCACCTTTTAGGGTGCACCAGAAGGCACATCCTAAACAACCACATCAGCAAAGGCGAATTATAATGTTCCCCAGAGGCCATGTTGAAAGGTTGTCAACTCCCAAGGCACCATAGTAGGCACCCCATAAGCTGCATGAATCGAAGGTGTGCCATAAGATGGCCCAACGATGTATAGGTGAACTTAAAAACGTTTGCCAAGAGCAGTAAGATCCCCCAATTTGAAGGGCAAGAGAGGTATGTGCCAAACACACACGTAACCCAAACACTGCACAGAGCAGAAAGAAAAGACA
Source organism: Ichthyophis bannanicus (assembly GCA_033557465.1). NCBI lineage: Eukaryota > Metazoa > Chordata > Amphibia > Gymnophiona > Ichthyophiidae > Ichthyophis > Ichthyophis bannanicus. The sequence continues at coordinate 532,817,753 of CM066033.1, forward strand.
ATGCATAAGTAAAATAAGGACGTAGATCAGAGCTGATGGACCACACAAATCAGCTCCAGCCCATGTGGCAGCTAGAAAAATGGACAAACATATCGGGGGCAGCTGTAGCTATGCACATAGTGATGGTAATGTACCATGCTATAATGACAGTGTGTGACAGAGGATGGGAAGATGTGTGCAGCAGAGGAGCCTGAAATGGCAGGATAGGTGAAATATCAGGTTGACAGTGGAGTAGCAGTGCTATGCAGAGCACACACAGGAGAGGCAACCAGGGAGAGCTGCAATGCAGGAATGTGTAGGAATTCAGGACGTGAGGTAGCAGCATGCACATCAGGGTAGGATGGCACACAGCTGGCAGACAGAAGATGGACAGAAGGATGGTTCACAACTCTGATGAGGGTACAATGTGCTCACAGCACAGATCTGCACAGATATGACTGTCATACGAATGAAAACTACTTCTGCAGGTCAAGCATACAAATCAAAGAGAACAGAGAGGAATCACACCTACGACCACTACCACAAATGGCAATGCACAAACCGGTAGGCCACACCACCAATGTGAGCTCATTAGCAAAGGCTGCATACAAAGATAGTGCAGGGCATTACACAAGACGCCTGCTGGCTTTCAGGACAGGCAAACCCACAACAGTAATCATGACCAAATGCACATGCAGATCTGCTGTGTACAGATCAGATCCCAGTCTGTAATTTGGACCAGGGACACATGCACACACACAATGAAATGTTATGTAGTGGATACAGCATGCAAAAGAGGAAAGAAACTAAACCCCAAGGGCAGCAGAGGATGCTCTGTGGAGCTGGGTAACAATCTGGAACAGGACAGGAGAGAACTCAACATGCAAACAGGTGTACCACACACCAGCTGAACCAGAGCAATACAAAACCCCCAGGTGCACTGCCATGTAAACACCATAAAGAAAGAGACCTATGTAACAGATAATATCTGTTGGCTAGGCAGCACAGAGGGCACACCTTGGTGTACAGTGAAGAGAGGGAAGGGTGTGTGTAGAGGTGATGAACCTGCTGGTACCTAATGGTCCTGGTAGCACAACAGAAAAGAAAAAGATAAACCACATGTGGGGATCAAACCTGCAAACTACTGAGTTATAACACGTGCCTCTAACCACTCCCAAAAACAGCACACTGAGCACAATGCAAAACAAATACCCCAAAGGGAGGGTGTGTATGGGAACCTGTAATACCCAGTGATGTGGCAAATGGCTGGCAGATACACAGCTGCCACCGTACAAGGATGTGAGCACAGGTGGGCCATGTAAATGACCAGCAAATCAGTAGATACAAGTGTCAATGTGCTCAAAGAGTGGAGGAGTAGCCTAGTGGTTAGAAAACTGGCTTGGACACCAAGCAACCAGGGCTCAATTCACACTAGCACTCCATGTGGCCTTGGGCAAGTCACGTAACCCTCCATTACCTTGGAAGAAAGACCTGACAATCTACATCCAGTGACATTGACAAGAAAACCCTGGAGTCTCTGGGTCACAAGGACTCATGACTGATTCAAAGGCACACATTGAATTGCATGTTTGTCACCATGATCAAGCAGCAAAAGAGACAAATGTCTGTCAAATACATATCTTTATTTGGGTTATTCATCACAGATAGTGTAGACACTGCCATCATAATATCAAGGTGAGTGCATCGCTGGTGAAAGACGGAAACACATTTAGCAGGGCAGCAACCCACATCCTACAGAAAGGTCACTGGCTTGACCACAAATGAAGGGCAGGAGATATAATGTGCATCAGGTGCATGCTATGCACTGGGCAGCAGGCTCCCACCCCCTACCTGCTGCTGCATGCCTCAAATGTGTTACGCACATATGAGTGCATGTAGACAGTAGGCGCTGCATGATGAGGACCCAACACACATCACCTGTCCCTCAAAACATATCCATCTGTCAACACAGGAGGCACACAAATGAAAACAGCATATATTGCCACAATGTTTTAATGTTAAAAACACATTCTGAAAGTAATGTTTCAGCTCTCACCTAATGCCTGATCTAGGAATCAAAGCTGCAACAATGTAGACCCAAACAATTATCAAAAGCAGGTAGCAGAGGCACATGAACACAGAGAGAATGCAAACTAAACTACCTGCAGAAACCTGCAGAGATAACACCATAAAGGAGGTCCCCCTGCACTGTTTGTTGGGTAGACAGTGTTTGGCCACATATAGCATGGTACATGGAATGCAAGATTGAAGGAGGACAACGGACACCCACACTGCCACACTCCAAATATAATGGGGCAATGTGAGTGTCGTTACCGCAGGGGATAAACAGGACCGTGCAGATGTGCAATGCAAGGTGTGTACATACATGCAGACTGTCACGTCTGTACAGTAAACAAACACAAGAACCAGCATGTGAAGATAGAAATAATGGGCAAACATCTTACAGTGAACCACACAGAAGCCATAGGTCCTCATGCTGTGGTTCACAAACATAGTCAGTCATATGCACAAGCACCATCCACATACCAACATGATACAGTGATGCCACACATGCACGTAAACACCCTTGGCCATTGCAAACATCAATCCAGGATGGTGTTGTGCATGAAAGCGTTGTTGTGGCAAAACCTGTATCATGTCCAGGTGGAGAGCAGGTGGACATAGACAATAGGACCGCTCCATCGTTGCCCCATGCCACAAACATGGCTGTATGCTTGTGTTGAAACAAACAGATGAGCGTATCCTGTGTGCCATGTTACACACATGGCCAAAACACAACAACACAACTGTGGAGGAATGTACAACATATAGTGACAATGTCAGTCCCTGCTGCACACGTGGGGATCAGTACACAGCGTCCAAAGTGAAAAGTGTATCTGCAATCCAACAGGTCAGGTTAAAACTGTCCTTGCAACCCTGGGCATGCATAGTCAAGTGTCACATTCCAATATGCCACAGTCCTTGAAAGTTCATGTGTGTCCCCTGAAATGAGCAGGAATCCCAGCCAGAGCATGGCAGCAACAGTGTGTTGGACAGGTCTGTCATGGGCAAAGCAGCAGTCCAAGAGTAATACTGTCCATCCCAGGCATGTGTCCCACTCTCAGAGGTCAAACATACAATGGCACAATTCTCCACAAAAAGTTTCATGGTGTTGTGTCCCCCAACAGGTGGGTGATGGCGATGCCAGATGCACTGTAAGAGATGTGTCCGGTATGTCCTCTGCCCTGTGTCAGGAGAGGATAAGTATTGTATTGTTAGATACCTTGCAAAAACAGCACAACTTGCAGAGAGTCACACCTTAGGAAATAGAGAAGAAAGGGATGCAAAGGCAAACATGACATGATATCAACACAAAACACACCGCATATTGGTGACATCATGAATCGTAAACTCAGACATGGGTGTCACATGGATATGGTCATGTCCATGCTCATGTCACACATGCGTCTCACAGCTACACACTATATGCATCTGTTTCTGTGAACAGAGAGGCAACATGACATGTACATGAGACAAACAGTAAATCATCAACAGGTAAAGGCAGATGTAATCCCCCAAATAACAAAGGTGCAACCTACCTTGTGTCTGCATCAGGTGTACGTCATTGATCCCTTGAGCGACTCAACAGCCATATCAGGTCACAGTGAAGGGAGACAATGTCAGCAAAACGTGTAGAATCACCATGTTAAGTCACTGTTGATGCATGTCCACATTATGCCGATATCTGAGATAAAAAAAAACTGCTCAACAGTGGTCCCTCAAAACACAAGAGACAGTTCTGATCACAGCACACAACATATGTCGAGAATGTTCACAAGGTAAACAGCACTACGGTCGAGGTAGCACAGTCACCACCACCCCCCAGGTGCACAGACCCCTCACAGCACATGATAATGTACTATGCCTGAACACTGCATCATCACACAGCCAACCCATAAACACGCACCCACACAGTATGCTAAGGTCAGCGTGCCAGCTGTAACACATGGCCTGTATGTGCACAAGTGGAGATTTGTAGACATAAAGGCCCAGTGACATGCAGTGATACCCTGGTGTTGGCTGATGGTACAATGTTGGGGTAGGGAGCAAGTGTAGACCACCAAAAAAGAAAAGACCTCCACACACATGCAGCTCTGTTGTACATGTCCCAGATACAGTGTTGCAGAGAACATACTGGACACAAACACATGGGGATATGTGTGAGAACAGCAAGATATGGGTTAGGGAGACGTAAGGAAAAAAAGTGAACCACTACATCTGCCCAATATGACACATCACTGAGGACATGTTTTCCCCCTGACTGCAGGCACAGACAATGTAGCTGTAGATGCACCTACCCCGGACCACAGCATTTTGGCTGATGTACAGTCACGTGCCAATGCACCACAGCAACAGCATCCTCATGAAGTATGTCCTGTGCAGTGGGAAACACAATAGAAAAAAACATATGTCATGTTCTAGCTGTGCAACAGACACTGCACCTTCCTGTCCCCAGCTGTCAGACCCCACAACATCACATACTGACTGACTGTTCACTATCACACTGTACAGATCTCTCACATGTGAGAGGCAGCACAGAGGTGTCGGAGGCTAACTACAGGTGTCCGTAATCTCTCTGTCCCCTCCCTTACCTCTCTGTTGTTGTACACACTGGTCAATAGAGGTGTGTGCTCCCACCATGTTTCTGCCTCACCCCAAGGTCGCAATATTAGCCCGGGTCCCCCATATTACCACCAATGCCCCCTCTCCATGTGTACTGGTGTCCCAATGTTGTCTGTTACCCCACTATCAATTGCTGTAACACACGGAAATATGCAGGCACACTTCCTGTATCCACTGGCCAAATACATATCCTGGTGTGTACATCTCATACCTTGAATAATATTGACAGCTGTGTGCTGATGATGTGCACAAATAGATGGCAATGTCTGCGTCACATCAGCAAAACCACACCCCCATGTCTGTTTGTGACCTGACCATGATGGCTGCATGTCATCCCACTGTGTGACAGTGAGAATGTCAAAGCATGGATAGCCTATATGTGCACCTTAAAAAAATAACTCTCACCTAAGTCTCTGTGTATATGCGGACATAACCTCCCTTGCTAGGGTCTGCAAGGTAGTTGTTGATGTGGACTGTACTCTCCTGCCCTACACACATACACAGCCTGTAGCTGAGGCATGTGCCATATGTTGAGATAGCATCAGCTAGATATGCCATGTCCCCCCTGAAAAACCTCGTAAAACACAATCCACCCACACATTCAGCGCTCAACTTGCCTACTGTAACCCATACCTTCCTGATCTGGCCCGGATCACTCTGTTTGTGTGTACATATGCAACACTGCACTGCAGGGCTATTCTCCAACAACAAAATGTAGCAATGATACTCCCCCTGGCTGCACACTGCACAGGTCCCCATCCTTCACCATATCCATGTCAGGGCTACGTGATGACCTATACATTCCGGCACACTGTGGGGTTGCATGAACACCCCTCACTAATAGTTAATACCATCATGAAAAACTAGTACTGAGCATGTGTATTGTACTATGTATGACATGTGGCGCCACACATAAGAAACAGACACACATAGCCAGCTGACAGGAGCATAACACCCACACAAGCAGCTCTAAATTGTACAACATACCCACACCCCGCTGGACAACTGTCCCCAAACATGGTCTGCTCTCCCACTGTGAATACCGCACCATATGCCTGCCACCATGCTGCACCCATAGCATCAAACCAACTAACTGTGGTTGCACAGCAGCTGCTATCACAACCAGACACCAACTGGGAAGGTGACCCCCAAAACCTCCCACAGGCATAGAAACACCCACCCACATAATCCACCACCACCTGCTGTTATGCCCTGCCCACATTGTTTGTTGCACACTCATGCTGATATGTGACATTGGGATTGTCTGTTAAATGTCAATGCAGTGTGGCATCCGAATGATATCTTTACAGAAACATCAACCTTTATAACCATCACACACGTATAACAACACATGTAGGTGGGAATATATGCAATACGTACATGAGAAGATCTCTGCGATCAACCTCCGCCTGACTGCTGTGCCCTCCCGTGTGTCACCACTGGCACGTACAGGGGGGCACGTTGGATCATCCTCCAGATCCTCATTAATCTCTGCAGGGATATCGTGCCTGAGAGCAATGTTGTGCAGGATGCAACAGGCTATGATTATCTCTGCCACAGTCATTGGCTTATATTGTAAGGCCTCGCCTGTCCTATCCAGACACCTGAAGCGACTCTTCAACACGCCAAAGGTGCGCTCTATGACAGAGCGGCTGGAGGCATGGGCCTCATTGTACCTCCGCTCTGCACGTGTCCGTGGCTGACGCACAGGGGTCAGCAGCCAGGGGCGACACCCATATCCTGCATCACCTGCAGAAAGAAATGTTGCATGTGAATGCAGGAGCTCATGTTCACCCAAATTGACACATGTATAGACGTGAGAAACAAATGCAGAACACATCCTGACAGAAACATATGACAGCACAACTATGCAGTTGAGAAAAATATACATATGATGACAGAAAAGGACCACATGTCCCATGGAGTCTGTACATCCATGGCAAAAACTGCAACAGTCCCTTTTATACCTCTAGAGATCTTCTGTGTGTGGCACATGCGTATTGTACTGCAGTTACTGTCCTCATCTCTACCACCTCCACTGTGAGACTATAGCACCAATCCACTGATCACATGTTCAAAGTATATGTCAGAAAAGTACCCACGAAAATACGTGATGTCATTCGAAGGAGGCTCACACCCAGAACATGTATGCCATGGAGGTCTTGCAAAGTCTAAACCATATCACCTCTATTCCCCCTGTCCTCTAAGGTCTACATATCAAGATTGAGCAGTCTGTCTCCATATGCTGCATACTGCTGACCACCAATCATTTTAGTAGCCGTCCTCTGCACTGTCTCCATCCTGTTCACAGTCTTTTGAAGCTGCGGCCTACAGAATTGCACACTGTAGCCCACATGAGTTTGCACCAATCACATATACAGAGGCAAAGTAATTTCCTGTGTATCTGCTACCAATACTTCTCTGTATGCACCCAAGTAGCTCCCTAGCTTTTGCTGTCACCTTTCCATAATGGTCAGCTACATTAGGATCAGCAGATACAACGACGCCTAGGTCCCGCTCATCTACAGTGGCCAAAGGTACTGCACCCCCTATACTGTGTTGGTCCCCTGGTTTGACACAGCCAAAATGCGTGACCATACATATGCAAACATGTATTCCCAGCTGCAAAGGTCCAGAACATCCATCATACTTAGCTAGACCCCTGCTCATGTTATCTAGTGCTTCCTGGGTGACTACTCCAGTACTGAGTGAGTGTGTGAACCTAAGACACACATGACAAGGGTTAGTTGTATGGATTGGCAATAACATAAACGTTACATAACATACAAAAACTAGCAGACAATTAACCGGCATCACAGGTGGATGTGAAGGGCACCAACCCCCCCCCCCCCATCACATGTGGGCAGTTGGCACACACACACTAGGAGGGATCCACCACCAGGACAGACATATGCACACGTGCGTAGTCACATGAACACCATGTGCAGGTTATGATCATATAATGTTATCATCCTGATGGTCCTGTTTCAATCAGGTCCCCTGTTACTCTATGTTTAGAGTCCTGTAACAATGTAAACTCAGAACAGTCATCTGTCTGTTTAACTTATCTTATTTGTAAACCACACTGATAACAAACAGCGCGCTATATAAGAGATGTTACAGAAATAAATAAATACATACATAAATAAATAACTAATCTGGAAATACTCACCCAGCAATATACAGTCCCCATACTGGCCTGCCTCAAATTGTCTGAATAGTGCCGAGTGATGCAGGATATAGGAGTCATGGGTGGACCCTGTAAACCTAGGGACCACATTCAGAATATGCAGATTAGCATCACATACAACCTGAACATTCAGGGAATGGTAGTGTTGGCGGTTGTGGAACACTACCTCCCTGTCTCTAGGCGGGACCAGGGCAACATGTGTGCAATCAATAGCTCCCATCACGTGTGGTATCCCAGCTAGTGCCTCAAAGGCCTGGTTCAGGGTCCACCACTGTTGCCTAGTTTAGGGAATGGCAAATATAATTCTGCACCCGGCTGACCATGGCACACAGTACTTGGTGGAGACAGCGTGAGAAGGTGGGGCGACTCATGCCACCCACTGCGGCCACAGATGACTGGAAACAGCCTGAGGCAAAGAAATGTAAGGCAGCAAGGAGCTTGACTAAACCTGGTATGGCTTGACTAAACCTGGTATGGTATGGCATCAGTCAGGGGCTCGAGGTCAGGTCTTAGATCCTCATAGAGCTCCCTAATAGCCCTTGTGCTCAGTCGGTACAGGGAGATGACCTGGTCCTCACGCATGCCCTGGAGCTGGGCCCTGGGCCTGTAGAGGCGAGGCTGCCGAGCCTGCATCTCAGCACGCCTTCTGCGCCGTGCACGCACAGCACCTGCCTGGACCGCCCCCACAGCTGCAGGTCTGATTTGCTGTGGGACTACACCCATGCCCTGTGCCTCAGCCCCATGGACACCATCTTCCCTGTCCTGCAACCGCAGCATCTGCCCACGTCTCAGGGCACATGCAGCAACATAAATAGCCACCATAAACTCCTCCCGTCCGGCTACACAAACACACTCAAACACACACACAAACCTCCCTAAACAGTGTACACCTTACAAACCACACAACACAATACACACACAATACAACACAATACAACCAACACACACAATACAGCAATACAATCCACACCAACACCTGCCATGCTCTCTCCGTTCCTCTCTGCAAACACACACCTAGCCTACGAAACAACCCTCAACGTGGACTAGGTGTGCAGGCAGATTTATACATGTTTCTAAGGTTGTGGCCGTTGCGCATGCGCAGTTGTGCGAGCGTACTGCTTGTGTGCGGCGCGCATGTGCACGTCTTTGCACATGAGTGTCTGTGTGTGCGTGGCGCGCATGTGCACGTCTTTGCGCATGGGCGTCTGTGTGTGCGCGGCATGCATGTGCATGTCTTTGCGCATGGGTGTCTGTGTGTGCACATCTCCTCCTTTAAGTACTCAACCATTTTATTGAAGTCAGTGTTTTTGAAGTTTAGGACTTTGAGCTTGCTATGATTGGCCTGTACCATGGCTTTTATCTCAAACCACACCGTGTGATGGTCGCTGTTGCTCACAGGGGCACTCACACAGACATTCGACATGCTATCACTGTTGGTGAGCACTACATCCAGCGTTGAGCTTTCCCTGGTTGGTTCCATCACCATTTGTCTAAGTAATGCATCTTGGAGAGCATCCACAATTTTTTTGCTTCTTTCCAGATGTGCAGAAGGAGTAATCTAAGCCACATCAGGTAGATTAAAGTCATCCAATATGATCGCTTCCCCCTTTGTTGCTATCTTGGCAATATCTATAATCAATTCGTTATCTCTCTCTTCAATTTGAGTCGGAGGTCTGTAGACTACAGCAATATGGATGACAGTGACATCTCCTCTTTCCAACAGAATCCAGAGCGCTTCTTCTTTTCCCCATGCCCCCTGCATTTCAGTAGCTTTAATATTGCTTTTGACATACAAGGCTACCCCTCCTCCTTTTCCATTTTCTCTGTCTCTTCTGAATAGTTTATAGCCAGATATGGCTATATCCCAATCATGTGATTCATTAAACCATGTTTCTGTAATGGCCACAATGTCCAAATCCGTTTCCACCATTAGGGCTTCCAGATCCGGAATTTTGTTGGCTAAGCTTCAAGCATTTGTGCTCTTTGTTTTCCAGCATTTACCTGGCTTGTGTGTACTGTGCATTAATTTTGTTCTGCCCACTTCTTCTCACTTGTTTTTGATGTGTGGTTTAAAAGTGTGGTTGTTTCTGATGTTATTCTGCTTTTGCAGGGGGTGGCATGCAGATGTTGACCTTCCGCATCCGTCACCCCCTTTTCCTAGTTTAAATGCATATCCACTTACTGCCTGAATTTTTCACTTAGGATTATTTTCCCTGCGACAGAGAGATGTAGTCCATCAGCACAGTATAGTCTCTTGTTGGTCCATCTGTTGCCCTGTTGCCAATAAATCTGAATCCTTCTTGTTTGCACCAGGTCTGGAGCCATGTATTAAAGTTGTTAATGCGATGCAGACTTTTTGTCCCTTTACCAAGAACAGGTAGAACTTCTGAGAATGCAACAGTGTTAACAATGGGCTTGAGTTTCTCTCCCAGAGATTGGAAGTCCTTTTGAGCTGTAGAGGCACTGTTTCTAGCCAGGTCATTTGTGCCCAAATGGATAATAACATCAAGTTTGGAGTGTTCACTTTTTGCACTAAGTATTTCAACAACTTGATTTGTATTCCTGCTGGCTGAAGACCCTGGTAGGCACATGACTATCCTTTGAACTGTGTTCCCAAGTTGGTGCCTCTGATGATGGAATCTCCAAGTAGTAGAAGTTTTCTGTTTGGTGAGGTTTTCTTCATATTTGGTGCTTTAGCAGGAGATTGGGCATTGTCTGATTGGGCATTGGCCAGTTTCTTTGGATTGGGCATCCTCATTAGCCAAGGCAGAGAAGGCATTGTGCGGGGATATCTCTTGATGTATGGGATGTCTGAGATATCTCTTGATGTATGGGATATCTCTTGATGTATGGGATGTATGAGTGGAGGAGTAGCCTAGTGGTTAGAGCACTGGCTTGGCAACCAGGGTTTAATTCCCACTAGCACTCCTTGTGGCCTTGGGCAAGTCACTTAACCCTCCATTGCCTCGAAGAAAGGCATGGCAATCTACTTCCAGTGACACTGCCAAGAAAACCCAGGAGCTTCTGGGTCGCCAGGAGTCAGGACTGACTCGAAGGCACATATTGCATTGCATGGGATGTCTCTGCGCTACAGGTCACAATCTACCAGAACCCACTGTTTTTGAAGGTTTTTGAATCTTCGTGGGAGTGGTGGTGGACTTTGTTCAGTTTGTATCCTAGAAGAGGTGTGCTTCATTGCAGCCAGTTCCTCCCTCAGTAGAGACACTTTTTCATGCATGGCAGCTGACTTTAGGCATAAAGGACAAGCTCTTAGGCTCCAAATGATTTGTCTTTGAATGAAAGTACTGCAGTTATTGCACTGAATACACAACATGTTGATTAAGCAGTCCCAGAAGAGGAAGAATAATAATAAGAAAAGATGAAGAAGATGTGGGCTTTAACCCAAGTTTGGAGCAATAGATGGCACATATGTGACCACTATATAGGCAATGTAGTCCCTGGGGTGGGTGGGGTGAGGGGTAGGGTGGGTGGGAAACCAAGTGTCTCTGGCCAGTAGGCTGTTCCTGAACTGTGGGCACACACAATGGAGTAGGTAAGGGAACCCACCAATAAGGACAGAAAGATAGATAAATATGTGGAGACAAAAAGATAGAACTCACAGTTAAGCAGAAAATTCAGCAAAAATCACTTTTTGGGAGAGTTCTGGAAAGCACTCCTCTTCTCAAGGAACAGAAAAGCAATCTGAGTGAGCAAGCCCACGTGCAGAACAGGAAATGGAGGTCTACAACAAAAGCTCAGCAGGGGGGAGTGGTAGTCACTTAGGTAGACTAAGAGAAAGATAGGTAAAAAAAAACTCTACAGCAATGGAGTAGGTAAGGGAACCCACCAATAAGGACAAATAGATAGATAAATATGTGGAGGCAAACAGATAGAACTCACAGTTAAGCAGCAAATTCATCAAAAATCACCTTTTGGGAGAGCTCTGGAAAACACTCCTCTTCTCAAGGAAACGAAAGGCAATCTGAGTGAGCAAGCCCACATGCAGAACAGGAAATGGAGGTCTACAACAAAAGCTCAGCAGGGGGGAGGGGTAGTCACTCAGGTAGACTAAGAGAAAGATAGGTAAAAAAATATGTCTATTTGGAGAAACTGAGAAGTTCCGCTATACACCGAGGAGGTCCAACTCAGCTTGCCGAACATCAAGTTTAACAAATTCAGCAGTAAGGTTTGAGACATGTATAACCAGTGAATGGCAGGATTCACCATGGTTCAGCAGACATTTTGAACTACCCCCCTGATGAAACTAATCCGTTATGTGAAACGCAGAACGGCAGCCGGATGAAGGCGTCGGGGAAGCTTAAGATAAGCATACATGTGTTCTGCTACCTTTTATTGAAAAAGTCCATTTGTTGATCACTGCTTTAACCTGAATTAACATCATGGGTCGTTGATGTAATGCGCAGCACACATCCTTAGATACAAATCAGAGGAGTGAGCTAACCGCCAGTCTGAGACCCACAGTTCAAAAATTCAAAAATTTAACAAATTCAAATATTGGATAAGTTCTTAAGAATTGTTTATGGTATCATATCAATAGGTTACTACGATTGAAGTAAGGCATTGCCTGAAGGTCTGATTTTGAGGTTTTTTGTTTCTTCATTTTCACAAAAAATACTCTACAGCAATGGAGTAGGTAAGGGAACCCACCAATAAGGACAAATAGATAGATAAATATGTGGAGTCAAACAGATAGAACTCACAGTTAAGCAGCAAATTCAGCAAAAATCACCTTTTGGGAGAGCTCTGGAAAGCACTCCTCTTCTCAAGGGGCCTCGCTGCTGCAGGGACCTGCTCCACAGCACCCATGGTGCCCATGGAATGCTCTGGTGTGTCAGCCCAGCCCTCCTCATCAACTGCTGTAGTGCACAGTGGCTTGTGTGGCTCCAGCTTGCTGTGGCCACACAGGTCCCCAGCCCTACCCCCACCTCTGCCCTATCCCATGCTCCCTATCCTCTCCCTCCACCCCCTGCCTGCTCCCATTCCCTCCTCCATCCCCTACCTGCTTCTGTCCCCTCCCCCTTCCCCTTCACCTTCTTCCATCTACTGCCCACTCCCATCACCTTTTTCCATCTGCTGCCCACTTCCATCTACTGCCCACTCCCATCCCCTCCCTTCACCCCCTGCCTCCTCCCAACACTGCCATCCCCTCCCATTCCCCCTCCGTGTTCCCCCCTCCTCCACCCACTGGGTGTCCCTGGTTGGTGTGTCCTTGATTTCTCCCTCCTCCGGGGACTCCTCATCCACCTCCCCCTGTTCCTCAGGGTCACTTCCCCAGGTATACCCTGCCTCCCCGCCCTTGGCCCCTGCTGTGCCTTCCTATGTGGCCAGGGCCTCCCACTGTGGAGTGCCCTGCCCAGACCTCATGGTACCATCTGCCTCCCCTCAGGGTGTAGACCTCTTCCCCACTCTCTCCTGATGAGGAGGTGCTAGATAGCACCATGGGGGTAGCTGTTGCTGCAGTGTCGGTCTCCATGGTGGACAGGCTATGGGGGATGGCTGTTGCTGGCTGCTGCTCATCACCCTCCTCCACCTCATCCTCTGCCTCCTCCCCCTCATCATTTTCTTCATCCTCCTCTGCTGCAGGGGTGGGGCGAGTCCTCAACTGGGAATGGTTGTGTAAGAGGTGCAGAGAGATGGCTATTAGTTACAGTGGTTGGAGTGTCCAGCTGCCATGTCCCCACTGTCAGACATTTCCCCATGCTCTGTACACTGTTTCCCCTGTGATGCCCAGCCACTCCAGCCCTGTGCCATGTTGCATGTCATGGCCCCATTCCTGTGCCATACCTCCACATTCACTTTGCTCCCGCTGCAACTGCTGCCAGAGTCTCACCAACATCCATGGGCGCATGTGGCATATGGCCCAGAAATGCACCTGGTAGGCCTCCTTTTCACACAGGATGTAGAAATGTCTGTGGAGGCAGGAGGGAGGTATCCTATATATGCATGTTTCTTTCTCCCCCCAGGTTTGTCACTTCAGCTGCCTGCCTGCCATATCACCACCTGTGTATACTGGACCCTGTCATATCATGCTGTAACATCTCCAGTGCTACCTCACCCCAGTCTGGGGCTTGCCCTGATCCCCCAGGCCTCCTCTGTCCTGTGTGCCTGCATTGCTGACTGGCCAGGCCATGGGCTGAGGGGGCCATAGGGACAGTGCTGCCTGCAACATTCCTCTGGGACCCTGCTGCATTTGCCCTGTGGTGCGCATCGTGGGCCTTGCTTACTGGTTTCAGACCTGGCAGCTGACGTGTCCTGTTCTATGGTGGCAGAGTATGCTTTTGGGCTGCAGCACTCCAGAAGGATACTATTGTGTGTGTGGTATGGTACCTCTGTACACATTTCAGAGATGGGGCCTGGCCGTAATTGTGTCTGCTGCTCTTCCCATGGCTGGTCAGGTGGGCCAGGCAACAGCAGATGGTACTGGGATGCCTGGGTGCATTGGGTGAGGCATGGACAACAGAGGACAGGTGGTGATAGTGCCTCTGTATATAGTGCATTGCAAAGGTATTAATCCCCCCAGTGTTTGTTCTGTTTTGTCACATTACAACTTATGGACAGATACTCCTATCTCCACTGTGGATCTTTGCAGCTCCTTCAGTGTTCTCCTTGGTGTTCTTGTGGCATCTCTGCTTTATGTCCTCCTTGCCTAGTCTGCATGTTTTGGTGGGCTGTCTTCTCTTATCAGGTTTGTCATGGTGCCATGTTCTTTATATTTTGTTTTAGTGGGGTTCATGGTTCTTCACAGCATCTTCGGTCTTTGGGATATTGATTTATGCTGCAGTCCTGGTCTCTATGTCTCCACAACTTTGTCTCTGACCTGTTTGGAGTGCTCCTTGGTCATCCTGTTGCTTGCTTAGTGGTGTTGCGGAGTCCAGGCCTTTTGTTACAGGCATATTTGTACAGGCATCATGTGGCAGGTCATGTGACCCTGCTTGCATTCAGGTGGACCCTGCTGCCTTCATTATGTGACACCTGTGGTTATTTGGTTGGACCTGATCTTATTTAGGGTTTCATAGACAGAGTGTTGGAAACATATGCACTTAAACCTTTTCAGGTTTTACTTGCTTCTTCTATATACAAGGTATTGTATTGTCCTTTCACATCACCAATTTTGGCTTTACTATTAGGTCCCTTACCTACCATCTAAATGACACCTCCCCCCACCCCCCACCCCCATCTTCATTCCGGGTTGTACATCATGCGTCTAAACAGGACTGACACCAAAGGGATGAATACTTTTGCAGGCCACTGTGGATCTTCAGTGCATCCACATTTATGGTTTTATATGCAATTCTGGTGCCCGCCCCTTCAGACAGATGATCACAGGTTGGGGATGATACAGAGGGTGGCTACAAATATGGTTGGTGGTCTAGATTTTGGCCATCTACAGACAGACCTATGGATCTTTTAGGTATACGTTTGCAGGACAGCAGGTTGGCAGTGCTATGATTGCAACATTTGTATACTCCCATGGCATGTCTGCACAGGTTTGATTGTCCACATGTTCTGCTGCAAGGTGTCATTGGATGGGGGTGATGGGGGTGGTTGTCCACATGTTCTGCTGCAAGGTGTCATTAGATGGGGGTGATGGGGGTTAGACTCGGGTGTCATATGCAGGGATGTTTCTTTGCAGACACAGTGGTGGCTGCATGAGACAGTTTCCCATTGGAGGTGGTGGTGCTGTGGACAGTATCAGACTTCATAGGGCATGGGCCAGACACAGAGTTCTCTCAGGGGATTGTTGTGGTGGTTGTTATTGGAGGGCAGACTAGTTTGGCCATGTGTTCTTTTACTGCCATCATGGTTCTATGTTTCTACTGTGCTGTGTTTTGGCTGACAGTATCGGGCATGTTTGCTACACTATTACACACAGGTGTGTTTCATTTTGTTCATGTCTCCTTTCCATATGTGCTTTCCCCTTATGTACTTTCTGCATGCATTACCACCATGCTTTTCTCTTGGCCATTATGTTTCTGTTTGCTTGTTTCCTGTGGGGGCCCAGGTTGTGTGTTTACAGTCAATTGGTGATGTGGTAGGTCCAGTTAATCCTTGCTCCTTTTGCCCTTTTACTTTGCAACTACTTCCTGGCTCTTTCCAATGCTGTTGTCCCAACACATGCATTTCCCCTGGCTTCCCCCTTTCCTGCTTTGACCTACCTACTGTGCTAGTATGGTCCTGATTCACTCCCACCCCCTGCGGGCTGCTGCTAGGGCTGGCCGTCTGTGTGCCATGGGAAGCAGGGCATGCTCATTCTCTATCACCAGCCTGCAGAGCAGGCGGGTCTCTGCCTCCAAAAGGTTGACCTGGCGAGTTGCCATTTTCGGAGGTGTTGTATGGGTCTTGCAATGGATGGGGGGGGGGGGGGAGAGTAATTATTGCATCCTGTTTCCTGTTGCACATGGAAAACAGTGCAGGTGGCAATGTTTTTGGAATTACATCAACATGGCATAGTTCTGGAATTGCACGTGTGAGTTGCACGTGGACACAGCGCTTGGTTAAACGCGTGATACACATTTAATGGCATAGACGTCCAGTCACTGCACGTTGTTGTGTTCAGGCACAGAATCCCGTCTTTGTTGGGGACGTATACATGTTGTTCGTTTACCTCCACCCGGTACGTCTTTCTCTGAATCGCTCTCTATGTATTCAAGCATATAACTTCAATTTAGCCACAATTTCTGTGGTTCTGATGGGCAATTTATAAAGTAGGCTTGAAAAAGGCACCTTTTGGGGCTTCTCCCTTAGGCACCCTGTTATAAAATTATTCTCCTTGTGTTTGTAGGATTATTATGATTATTGCTGCTCTGTTGTAGTTACATTCTCCAACTTGAGTGTTCTGGAAAGAGGATTTACAAAAGTTCCTTGCTGCATGATTGATTGATGTTTTCGTAATGTGTTCCTTTTTTTTGCTTTCTACACAATATCCTTGTTTTCTATTTGTAAACTGCAATATACACAAAAGAAAAGGAAAATAACAAGTATGTATTTGCTTATTTTAATAATAAAGACTAATAAGGCATAAAACAAAATCAAAGACAATCTTCTAAATTATTGTAATTATTTGGTTATAACATCAGACAGGATACTGTGATGGGTGTTGAGATATTTTGTCCTTGTAGTCAGATTTGTTTCTATTCTTGAGACATTTAAAATGCCATTAATCATATTTTGTTCCCACCCCACAGGTATAATTGTAAACCAAAGAGAAAAAAACATCATAACGTCTGTTTTCAATCCAGTTGTTGGGGGTGGGAGGTGATGCCCTTAATGGTTGGTGTACTCGGTTTTCTGGTGCCAGAACCTTGGCTGGAAGAGAGACCTGAATTACAATAGTTTATTATCTCCTTTGTTGTTCCATTCCTTCTATACTATGGGCCATATATTCAGCAGCAGCAGCTAGCCAGCACTGCTGAACTTTAGACACGGATATTCAATGCCAGGGCTATATATGGGCCCCGGCACTGAATATCTGGGTTACCCAGATTGCCTTGAAGCTAACAGGGCAGCAGTCATATACTGCCACTGCCCAGTAAATTTCAGTGGCAAAGGTAACTGCATCTGACTTTTGCCGCATTGTGATAACCGGGCAGGGCTCAATATCGCTGCTGTCTGGTTATTGTTGGATGCCACTGAATATCCAGGCCATTGGCAAAAAAAGGTTAGCAGAGCTGCTAACTTTGTTAATTATTTTCAATATCTGACCCTACAATTGTGCCATGGGTAAATTTATAATCAAAAGGAAAATTAGATTCAAAGATCTGACCATGAGCAATACAATTACACTGCAGGAGAACTTATGTGCTTATGTGAATGTTTCTGCTAGTACTGCTATCACACATAGGAAACTAAGTGGATCAGGATCCAAAAGCAGCCTTGAAAAGCTAAGTTTTCAGCCTGGATTTGAAAAGGCCAGAGATGCAGCCTGATGTATAGACTCAGATAGTTTTGTTCCAGGCATAAGGAACAGCAAGATAGAAGGATCGAGCTCTGGAGTTGGCAAAAGAAAAGGGCACAGAAGAGATCTGTCAGAAGAGCGGAGTTCCCGAGGAGGGTTGTAGGGGAAAATAAGAGAGGCAAGGTAGTAAGGAGCAACAGAATGAGTACAGTTAAAGGTCAATAGGAGAAGTTTGAATTGGATAAGGAAGTGGACAGGGAGCCCAATGAAATGACTTGAGAAGAGGGATTATATGAACATATTGAAAATGGCGGAAGATTAGTCGCGTAGCCAAGTTTTGAACAGATTGAAGGGGAGAGAGTTGATTCCGAGGGAGACTAGCAAGGAGGAGGTTGCAAAAGTCTAGACGGGAGCAAAGGATGTTATAAATATATTGAAGAATATGTACATTTTCAGTTTACGTGGACTGGTACATAAGAACATAAGATATGCCATACTTGGTCAGACCAAGGTCCATCAAGCCCAGTATCCTGTTTCCAAAATTGGCCAATCTAGGTCATATGTACCTAGCAGTTTCCCCAAAAGACTCAGATTCCACAATGCTTGTACTGGGTCAAGCATTGATATCCTGGGTCCCTTCTTAATAATGGTTTATTGACCTTTCCTCCAGGAACTTGTCCAAACCTTTTTTAAACCCAGCTACATTAACAGCCTTTACTATATCCTCCGGTAACAAATTCCAGAGTTTGATTACACGTTGAGTGAAAATATATTTTCTTTTATTAGTCTTAAATAGTTTATACTGTAGCTTCATTGCATGTCCCCTAGTCTTTCTATATTCTGATAACATAAACAATCGATCTATGTTTACCCATTCCACTCCGTTCATTAATTTATAGACTTCTATCATATCTCCCCTCAGCCGTCTCTTTTCCAGGTTAAAGAGCCCTAACCTTTTTAGCCTTTCTTCATAGGAGTATCCTTCCATCCCCTTTACCATTATGGTGGCTCTTCTCTGAACCTTTTCTAATAACGCTATATCCTTTTTAAGATACGGCGACCAGAATTGCACACAATATTCAAGGTGCAGTCTCACCATGGAACGATATAGAGGCATTATAATATCCTTTGTTTTATTTTCCATTCCTTTCCATATGATACCTAGCATTCTATTTGCTCTCTTGGCCACTGTTGCACACTGGGCCACAGTGTCTTGTTTGTGGCATGCCTTTATCAAGCAATCATGGTGCCCAGCAAACGTAGGAGGCATTTAGAGCAGAATTATGGGATTGTTACCCAAGAGCTAGTAGGCTACTTTCATTGCATTCTTTCGTGACTAAAAATATATTTGATGATGATGCAAAAACATTTAAAAGTATCTGAGAAAGCTCTCTTGTCATCATGCAAAGTTTCAAAATGAATAGCAGAACAAAAAAGAACATCTGAGGTAATGTTGCAAAGTCATTAATGCATGTACAGGTCAGGGCCTGGTCCAAATCAAATTAGACAAGCTAGGCCCAGGTCAGAGTGGAACATTGCAAATATGAGCATGGAGCAGGAGCTGGGCATGGAGTATTAGTAAGGCACACTCCACAGGGCTGTGAAGAGGTGCTGGGTATAAGACAGGCGCAGGTCAATCTCATCTGATCACTTGTTAGACTAGCAAAGGCGTGTTGGGCTGGCTTCCTTATATATGGTGGACATACCCCTTGTTGGTCCAATGGATTTCTTTCAGGAGCAGGGACTTCTTTCCACTGACTTTACACAAGAGCTGGATCTATGCTTTAGATACTACATGGCTCCACTACAGGCTACCAGGCTCTTAATGGCAGGGACATATGTTTAGTTCTTGGCACCGCTGACAGTATGTGGTTTCATGGTCTCTTATAAAATACTGAGTAGTGTGAAGAGGAAGTGCCTGGACCAACAATTCGGAGTGGGAGGAGCATGCACAAGTGAAACAGCCCCAGGTCCTGAGCTGCAGTCTGCAGCACTGGTGCATGTCACCCTTGATTGCTGGGACCATATGAAAACAGCTGGGATGCTGTAAACGCACTGAGAGGAGCTGGCTGGAGTGGTGATTTAGGGCCTGGGGGAGCAGATATGAATGAAACAGCCCCAGGTCCTGAGCTGCAGTCCACAGCACTGGTGTGTGTCATCCTTGATTGGCAGGACCATATAAAAACAGCTGGGGTGACCTAAGAAGCAGGTAATGCCCCATCAGAGCATGAGAAAAACCCAGGCCGTTTCCTGCTTTTCTTCTAAAATCATGAGTACTATGCATGGTTAAAGGGAAGTGGAAGGGTAAAGGGAAGCAATATTTAGCTTCCACTCCTAAAGTGCAGGGTCCGATAGACAAACATCTTGTACCGGGCCCTGTCCAAGGGAATGTCACCATGGACTCCTCCCCAGAGGAGCTACTGTGAGCTCTTCCAGAGGTTCCCTTCTCCAACACCATCAGACACATGAATGGATCCATCTCCGTATCCAATTCAAACTTCTCCTACTGCTGTTCCTCACTACTTTTCCTCTCTTATCTCTCTCTACACCTGTCCTTGAGAACTCCGCTTTTCTGGCAGATCCCTTCTATCTGTGCCCTTCCCTTCTACTGCCAACTCCAGACTTCAATCCTTTCACCTTGCTACTCCTTATGCCTGGAACAAACTACCCAAGTCTGTACATCAGGCTTAATCTCTGGCCCTTTTCAAATTCAGGCTGAAAACTTTTGGATCCTGATCCTCTTAATTTCAAATGTGTTTCCTTACCATTCCCCTAGATATATCTTTGTCATCAGCTGCTGGGCAGACTAGATGGACCATACTGGTCTTTCTCTTCATCTCTCAGTGGTGGAATTATCTCCTGTTAATATTCCTCAAGCTGTTCTTTATCCTGAAAAGCTCCATCTCTGCTACTGCAGGGCCACCATCAGATATCTGATTAATGGATGTTTGGAAAATTGTCCATGTTGTGTTCCTTTTTACAAGACTCTGTTAAAAAGATTTTACAAATTGAGGAAAATATTTCTTCTGTGGAAAAGCAGATTGCTAGTTATGAGCCACAGCTGCTGACTTTACGATCTGCTGGTACATCAGCAGTTAAAGACAGTTTAATTTTGCATGCAAAATTAGAGGCAATGGAAAATTTCAATAGAGGTAGAAATTTAAGATTTCCGAATTTGTATGTTGCACATCCTCCATCCCTAGAGCTATTATAGAGAAAGTATTTTAAAGAAGTACTGGTGATATCTGATGTAGATGGGATAGTGGTTTCCAAAATGTATTATATTACTTTGAAATCTCGGAAAGTTGATGAGGTGGAGGATGGGATGGATAAGTTTGGTTTTATCTCCATCTGTTGATTTCACAGTTTTTTGGAAGATTCTAAGGAGGAAATTTCCTCCTGTGCAACTCTTGCAGTTAGTTTTATGAAAGAACAGGATAAGAATTTACAGCCCGATATTGAGTTGGGCAGGCTATACGCCCCTCAGGGCCGGCCCGTCCATTGAGCGAGAATGTTTTTTGCACAGGGCCCCGCGTTTCAGGGGGCCCCGCGCAAAAAACATTCTTAACCTTAAAGTAAAATTAAAAGAAAAAAAAAAGCTGTCTTCTCCGGCTGCCGGGGCCGCCGCGGCAGAATCGAGTGTGCCGCGGGGCCCCCCCTGCCTAGCAGAGCCTCCCCTCCCCTCCCCTGTATCACCTCACACACACATTGTAGGGTCTGTCACACCCGCCAGCATTCAGAGTGCGAGAGAGTTTCTCTCCCTCGCGGCTCTGTTAAGCCCGCGGGGCTGATGGGAAGTTCCCATCAGCCCCCGCGGGCTTAACAGAGCCGCGAAGGGAAACTAATCCTTTTGCGCTCTGAAAGTCGGCGCGTGTGGCTGAACCTACAACGAGAGAGAGAGAGGTGATACAGGCGAGGGGAGGGGAGTGAGGTGATACAGGGGAGGGGAGGGCAGGCTCTGCTAGGCAGGGGGGCCCCGCGGCACACTTGATTCTGCCGCGGCGGCCCCGGCAGCCGGAGAAGACAGCGTTTTTTTTTTTAAATTTTCCCTGGGCTGGGGGGCTGGGGGTTTAGGAGTGGTGCTAGGCTGGGGTTTTTTTAGGCGGGGTGAGGGGCGAGGGGGGGTTTAGAAGTGGTGATGGGCTGGGGGGGGATTAGAAGTGGTGATGGGCTGGGGGGGTTAGAAGTGGTGATGGGCTAGGGGGGGCTGGGGGCTGGGGGTGTTAGAAGTGGTGATGGGCTAGGAGGGGGCTGGGGGGGTAGAAGTGGTGATGGGCTATGGGGGGGCTGGGGGGGTTAGAAGTGGTGATGGGCTGGGGGGGTTAGAAGTGGTGATGGGCTATGGGGGGGGGCTGGGGGGGTTAGAAGTGGTGATGGGCTATGGGGGGGCTGGGGGTTAGAGGTGGTGATGGGCTGGGGGGTTAGAAGTGGTGATGGGCTATGGGGGGGCTGGGGGGGTTAGAAGTGGTGATGGGCTGGGGGGGTTAGAAGTGGTGATGGGCTATGGGGGGCTAATGGGGGGGTTAGAAGTGGTGATGGGCTGGGGGGGTTAGAAGTGGTGATGCGCTCTATGGGGGGCTGGGGGGTTAGAAGTGGTGATGGGCTATGGGGGGGTTAGGAGTGGTGATGGGCTATGGGGGGGCTGGGGGGGTTAGAAGTGGTGATGGGCCTGGGGGGGGGTTAGAAGTGGTGATGGGCTAATGGGGGGCTGGGGGGGTTAGAAGTGGTGATGGGCTATGGGGGGTTAGGGATGGTGATGGGCTATATGGGGGGGGCTGGTGGGTTAGGAGTGGTGATGGGCTATGGGGGGGTTTAGGAATGGTGATGGGCTATGGGGGTTAGGAGTGGTGATGGGCTATGGGGGGGCTGGGGGGGTTAGGAGTGGTGATGGGCTTGGGGGGGTTAGAAGTGGTGAATGGGCTATGGGGGCTGGGGGGGTTAGAAGTGGTGATGGGCTATGGGGGGGGTTGGGTTAGGAGTGGTGATGGGCTATGGGGGGCTGGGGGGGGTTAGGAGTGGTGATGGGCTATGGGGGGGTAGGAATGGTGATGGGCTAATGGGGGGGGTTAGGAGTGGTGATGGGCTATGGGGGGGCTGGGGGGGTTAGGAGTGGTGATGGGCTATGGGGGGGGTTAGGAGTGGTGATGGGCTATGAGGGGGCTGGGGGGTTTAGGAGTGGTGATGGGCTGGGGGTGTTTAGGATTGGTGATGGGCTATGGGGGGCTGGGGGGTTTAGGAATGGTGATGGGCTATGGGGGGGGGCTGGGGGGGGTTTAGGAGTGGTGATGGGCTATGGGGGGGTTAGGAGTGGTGATGGGCTATGGGGGGCTGGGGGGTTAGGAGTGGTGATGGGCTATGGAGGAGCTAAGTCTGTATATGGGCTGATGGGATTAGGACCTGAAAGTGGGTTGATGGGGGTTTAGGACTGTAATGGGCTATGGGGGGGCTTAAACTAAAAATTGGGTGATGGGGGATTAGGACTGGAAATGGACTGGTTGGATTAGGACTGGGAGTGGGCTGATGTGTAGGTTAGGACTGGTAATGGGGTATGGGGGGGCTTTAACTGAAAATTGGATTACGGGGATTAGGACTGAAATGGGCTGGTGGGATTAGGACTGGGAGTGGGCTATGGGGGGCGAGGCCTGGTAATGGGTTGGGGGGGTTGCTCGGACTGGAAATGGGCTGGGGGGATTAAGACTGGAGGTGGGCTGATGGGGATAGTACTGGTAATGGGTTGTGGGCTGTTGGGGGGGTTAGGACTGGTAATGGGCTATGGGGGGGCTAGGACTGGAAATAGGCTGATGGGGGGGTTAACACTGGAGGTGGGCTGATGGGGTTAGTACTGGTAATGGCTGTGGGCTGATGGGGGGTTAGGACTGGTAATGGGCTATGGGGGGGGGTTAGGACTGATAATGGGCTATGGGGGGGCTAGTACAGGAAATGGGCTGATGGGGAGGGGTTAGGCCTTGAGGTGGACTGATGGGGTTAGGACTGGAAATGGGCTGTGGGCTGTTTGGGGGGTTAGAACTGGTAATGGGCTATGGGGGGGTAAAGACTGGTAATGTGCTGTTGGCAGATTGGGGCTGTCTGGTAAGGGGCTCTGGGGGGGTTAGGACTGATAATGGGCTATGGGGGGCGTAGGACAGGAATTGGGCTGATGGGGAGGGGTTAGGACTTGAGGTGGGCTGTGGGTTAGGACTGATAATGGGCTGTGGCTGATGGGGGGGTTAGGACTGGGCAGTGGGCTATAGGAGGCTGACTGGAAATGGGTTTGATGGGGTTAGGACTGGAAGTGGGTTGATGGGGGGGCTAGGACTGGTATTGGGTTGGGGGGTTGCTAGGACTGGAAATGGGCTGATGTGGGGCTAGGACTGGAAATGGGCTGATGCAGGGACTAGAAGGGAATGGATGCTGGGTGAGGCTGGAACTAGAAGGGAGCTGATGTTGGGGGAGGATTAGAATGGGATGGGGCTGGGAGAGTAAAATGGAGAGGGGAAAAATATTTTGTGTGGGAGGGATAACAAATCTACATTTAGCCGGGTATTGGGAGAGTAAGTGGGGATTGAGGATGGAGGGGTAAAATTTGAGTGGATGAAATAGGAATGAGGAAAGAGCAAAAGGAGAAAGATTAGTATGTTAAAGCAGATGTAGAGAGAGAGAATGGAAAAAAAACTAGAAGAGAGAAGAAAGGACAAATGGACAGCATATGATGGAGAGTTAGCAGAAAACATGAAGAAACCAGAAGAAAGTGTCGGGAGCAATTGCAACTTAAAAAAAAATGCACAAAAGGTAGCAAAGATATCGTTTTATTTTGAATTTATTAACTGGAATATGAAAGCTCTGGGAAATGTGCATCATTAACGTCTGCGCTTTGGTTGGTACAAGAGGAAATTACTTATAGTTTTATTTCTACAGTGTTGTTGTACATTCCAAGTTTGGCTTTGAAGTTCCCAGTTTAATTATTGCCTTCCTGTTTCTAAATTGTGATTACTTGTTGGTTGATGGTCTATGTTCTGCATGTGTATGTGATCTGAGGTTTTCTGTTTATTTAATTCCTATTTGACATTGCCTATTGTTCTCTTTCCCCAGGAGGTATTGTTTTGTTGTTCTCTGAAACGTTTGGTTTTTAATATTTGCAGTGTTGCCTTTTGATAGGTTAGGGTATGGTGCTTTGTGAGTCCTGGTAGTGCTGTTAGGATACGGCGTGTTTGCTATGGGTTCTAAATGGGCGGTGTTTGTAGTAGTTCCTAATGTGCCTGGCGGTTGGCACTGGATTATATTAATGTAGAAATCGTTTAGTCTGTCTTTATCCATACACTCATTAAGAGACATGTTTACTAAAAGTTAGTGTATGTTAGCGTTATGCAAATATTTATGCAAATAAGGCCACTTATGCAATGAGGCCCCGCACCGAGTCTCCGCACATGGCCCCCGCACCCCCCTTGGGCCGCCCCTGACGCCCCTACGGCACAAAGCCCTGCCCACCAGCCCTTAACCTCCAGCTACTGCATTGAATATTCAGGAATTGCCACAAACGCCAGAAGCAGCATTAGCTAACCAGCCAGCAGCAATATTGCATAATATCTGGTTAGCTCCTGTACCTTAAAGATACGGCAAGAGTTTTCCCCCTCGCCTATCTTTTCAGCATAGATCGCTAACCGGGCAGCATGCAACTAAATCGCTGTTGCCTTGGTTTACTCCACTTTCGTCAACAAGCAGAAGTGCCAGTGCTAAAATCCATGGAATGCCTCTAACAACTCACCCGTTGCTATCTGGAATAGCATTAGGGTGCATAGGATTGAGTAGCATCACAACGACACTAACCGTGCAAGTGCCGTTAAGAAATAATCCCGCTTTATACAAAAAAGGCATTTACATGGTTTACTTGGGCTATAAACCGTGTAAAAAATATGCCCTTGTTGGAAATTGGGTTCCTTGATCCTTAAGCTTTTGGCTTCAAGAGTCAAAGATCCCCTATGGGTTATTTTTTGTGGGAAAAGTTGTTCCTCTTTCGCTGATGTTTCTTGGGACCACCCCAATTCTGAGGAAAAGCTCAGCCGCTCCACACCGACAGTGATAGCCTCGGGTTTTTTTTGGCCCTATCTAACACACAGAACCTCCTTACCTACGAGGTCACCCTCCCCCTCCCACACCCGCTCCCTCCTCCAATAAGTCCACAATTCTCCACAGGTTTTCTTTCACACAAACTATTTTTTTTTTTTGTTTTTTTTTTTTTTTTTTTTTTTTTTTGTTTGGGTTTTTTTTTTTTTTTTTTTTTTATGTTTTGGTGGGGGGGGTGGGGGGGGTGTTGTGTACTTGTTTTTTTTTTTTTTTTTTCCATTTATTTAGTAACCAAATGGTTTATTAACACCCAAAAACATGTTTGCCACAGCAATGCACATGAGAACGCTCAACGAAACACTGTACACAATTCCGACAAAAAATTTCCTTTCCCCTTCCGCCCACCCTCGAGAGACACAAAGCCAATAATCCACCAGGGTCCTTGTTTAACATGTCAGGAGGAAGTGAGCCGTGAAAGCTTTCCCCAGCAACTCCCTCTAGAGTGCATCTTCTCACTTTCTCTTTTTCAGTCACTGCCAAAGCTGTTTGCTTCGCCTGCCGTTTCAAGCAGGTTTGGCAACTTTTCTGGCTTTACCCCCCCTTTTGCCCGCCGTGCGCCTGTCGTCGCAAAAAATAACCTGGGGTCCCCTCTGCGCTGTGTTCTTTGCGACCTGATCCGCTCTCCGGGGGCAGGTCCAGGTTTCTCTCCTGCAACTCTCTCCCCCTTTACTTAAAGCCTAGGCTGTGTTCTCTCTCACCAGGTGCGTTTCCTTCTGCTGTCTCTCGCATGCTGCGACTATTCCCCCCCCTTTGGCCAAATTGGGTGGGTCAGAGGTTTGCCGTGCTCCTCGCTCGGATGAAGGGGGGAACGTCAAAAGAGGCCCGAGCCGGCAATCTGGCACTCTCCCGTTATTTGCGGCTCACTGCCTGCCCCCCCCCTCGGCCGTTTCCCCCCCCCCTCCCCTCCCTCCTCCAGCCCTCGGCTTCGCACCGTGCGCATCTGTAATTCGCAGTCGTTTCTCAGCCGCGGCAAGCCGGCATTAATAGCCTCGGGTTTTTTAGCCCCTCCCCTTTACCCTCCCCCTCCCCACTCCCCCCCCCCCCACCCGCTCCCATCCTCCACTAAGTCCACAATTCTCCACAGGTTTTCTTTCAACCAAAACTATTTCCATTTATTTCTTTATAATGGTTATTAACAGCCCAAAAAATGTTGGCCACAGCAATGCACATAACGCTCAACGAAACACTGTACAACAATTTCCCAATTCCTTTTCCTTCCCCGCCCCCGGCAAAAAAATCGAGAGACACAGCCCAATATCCCAGGGTCCTTTTAACTCAGTAGGAAATTAGCCATGAAAGCTTTCCCCAGTCCTTAGTCTTCTCCATCTCTTTCAGTCCGCACAGCTGTTAACGCCTGCCGTTCAAGCAGGTTTGGCAACTTTTCCTTGCTTTAACCCCCCCTTTTGCCGCCGTCAAAGTGATGCCGGGGGCCGTCTGGACTAGCCGTGTTCTGGCGACCTGATCCATCTCTCCGGGCCAGGTCCAGGTGTTCTCTCCTGCAACTCTCCCCCTTTACTTTAAAGCCTAGGCTGTGTTCTCTCACAGCGGGTGAGTTTCTTCTTCTGCCACCGCCGCCCCCCAACCGCGAATCCTCGCTTGTTGACGTGGCCCCCACTTATCAACACACAGCTGTGGCCAACACATCTTCTGCAACATAAACCAGCGAACAAAACGAAGTACTAAAAAACCGCATCTTGTTTGGTGTCCAACAAAAAGTGTCCATCCCTATGTCGTGACAAGTGTATCAAACCATCTGCACAGATACAATCCCGGGCATCTCTTTCTTTCTATTGAGGTCCATGCTTGCTGCTGTCACCACCCTAGTTGTCCCACTCCATGAAAGTGTGGCCATCCACCTGTTCACTTTTTTGTCTAGTCTTGTCTCCACTGCTTTGTGCGAAATCTCGCCACGTCTCCACACACTCCTCGGTATGAATGTGGGACCCAGTCAAGGCGTGTCCCGGGAAATGTGTTTTGCCAGCGTCAGCAATGTTCACTAGTTTGCAACTTTTGCTCTTTTCTTTTTGTGAGCTCAACGCTGCGTGGGACCGCAAGGTCGTGCCCGCCCAAGAATTGTATCACTGATCATCACTGGGTTCCCGGTCCCTCTTTTTCCTTTTGGCAGCAGGAGCGGCATCTAGCTGGTCTCCCCACACCATAGACCCCCCGTCGACCGAGCCACACCACCAAACACCTCTGGCGCTCAGGCTGAATCCCAAGTTCAGCAGCCCCTGCGTTCTGCACTGATCAGCTTTTTTGCGTCCATGAAACAGTTGGTGGCCGCATATCCATGCTTCGCCGGTGCCAGAGGGCTGGTACCTTGTTCCTAGATTGGATCACAATCAGAAATCAGAAAGATATTGTTCAGCAAGGCAATATCCTTACAGACCATAATCATTAAACAGTGCTTGTATATAACACGCAGTACATCCCCCGGTGACACTTGAGTTGTTTCCCCGCCCTCCGTAATGTTGAGTTTTTATTTATTTATATATATTATATAGAGTCTTGAAATTTTTTATATTTATATATCAAGATCCCGCATTTCTCCAAATGTTCCGCTGGAACATAATACAAAGCTTTGTATCTGTCCTAGCGAGCCATCGTTTCCTATGTTCATTAATCTGTGTTGCTCCTGGACCATCCCCATGCTGTCCCTGCGCCGTTTGAAGCGTCTCCAATGCGAAAGGAGTGCTAGCCGTATAAGCTTTGCATGCCCCCGTCCTTTTTGCTCTATTGACAGCTTGAGTACTCTGATAACTTGGAAAACGTGACGGGTGGGTAAGCTCGTTTGTCGTTGGACGGGGCTTAACCATTGCTTGTTTGCGTGTGCCCGTAGCTGTTTGGTAGTCCAAAGCATTTCTCAGTGGGACATGAGGGTTTCATTGTGTAGCGTCCACGACAACACGCTTGAGCCCCAACTTTCCGGTCGTGTTGTTTATTTGGAGCTGTGCAAAGTGGCAGCACTATTGGCCTCTGTGAGTATGCGCGACTTCCCGCGCGTTCTTCCATACCGCCAATATGGTCGCCCCGTTCGCTTTTAAAAAAGAAAAACAAACAACAGCGTTCACTATTTCAATGCAGATGATGGGAGCCCGACTAAGCATCTCCCCTCCCCGCACAGAACGTGCTCCGTAAAGGCCCAAACTGCAAAGGCGACACATCTAAAGAAAAGTCGCCACCCATGGCTTCATACCTACGTCATAACCACCATTTACGGCCTACTAAGGTTCAACCATACATTTTGTATTGGCTAATCATCACATAGAAATGCGTATGAATCAGGGGTGGGGTGGGGGGGGGGAAAAAGCCGGCGGTTGGTCTAACTATTTCGGGTGCTGCCCCTAAGGACGCCAGCCTCTCATCCATCCTTCTTAATGATAAACTAAACTCGCCTTCGGGCTCCTCTTTAAACCCATGGCCCTTGCAAAAAAATGATTAACCAAAAAATATCCCCGGGCGGGCTTAAGCGGAGCTTGCACTGCAGCTTTTGTGTGGCCACTGCTTTTGCAATGACTAATCCATCTCCAGAAGCGTTGCTACACTTCAATCTGTCTTCCTTGCTGTATTCTGGCCTCACTGCAAAAGGTTCGGTATGACTCCCATGCTGCTTATTTATTTTCGCCGGTCTTGCTCTGCTAGGAGCCTAACAGGAGCTCCCATACTTCGGCGGGCCATACTCCCAGATTTGCTCGGGGACCGCTGTCCTGGCTTGACTGCGTCCGCCTCGGACGCCAGTTGGCGGAAAAACCTGAACCTACAACCAGAAAGAGCGGTCTCAATGTTATTTGTTGTGCCTTCGATATGCTCTGCTCTAAGGGTTTATGTTATGCACTAGCCATAGTAACCACGATTTTTTCTTAATAGTGCCACTACCCTTGGCGTCTTAGCTCTCATCCCGTTCACTGCCCACACCACAGGCTAGATTATCGATATGGAAAGGTGATAGCTCTCTTAGCGAGCCCTGGTGGCACACATAACATAAGCTACCATAAGCGGGAAAAGCTCCCAGAACGTGATATCCTTGGTGGTCCCTTCTGCTTTTCCATTCCATGGGCCATGCCTCTGAGCATCCAACCGCCCCTCTATAGTAAGATGCCAAAACCGATCCCCCCGAAGCAATCGGTGAAGAAGTCGAGTTCCGCATCAGACACCAGTGATGGTTTGCCAGAAGGCAAAGGCCATTGAAGTTGCGGAGGAATTGCATCCATGACCTGAAGGTCTTCTCGTATTTCTTTAGTAACTCGATGCGATGATGCCTTTTTGTGATCCCTCTCGTTGCCCCTGCCATAACGTGGCAGAAAAGCCTCCCCATGTGTGCATTACCCTGCATGCAACGCATGGGGGGGGGGGTGGGGGGGGACATGCCGAGGCTTGACTGAAATTGCCTGCAGAGTCTCCTTTTCCTGACTGTGGAAGTAGTTTGCAGGTCTTTTCCACCTTCGTCACTTTATCTGCTGGCAGCCGAGACCTCTGTGCTGGCACATCCAACTGTATGCCTATGAAAGTGATGATCCCAGTCGGGCCCTCATCTTTTCTTTTGCTAACGGGAATCCCAAACAACCAGGTCATCTGCTCAAAGATACCTAAGATGCCTTTTGCATTCCTCATGGTACTTTCCAATAAAAAGGCACTTCGTCCAGATAGTGGACCACGGGTTTGGGGCCCGCGATGTCCTCGACTACCCAGTGCCGGAAGGAACTAAAATTGTTTGAAATATGCACATGATACCGCACCTCCCTGGGGTAAACATTTATCGTAGAAAAATTCCCCGTTGAACGCGAAACCCAATAATGGGAAGGCCTCAGGGTGTACCTGCCAATAGCCGAAACGCGGACTCTATGTTGGCCTTTGCCAACTTGCGGGCCCGCCGTCCCTTACTTCGAATAAGCATAATTGCCTGGTCAATGGTAGCATATTTGACCGATCATAATGCCGGGTCAATATGGCCATTAACTGACCTCCCCTCTGGGTAGGACAGGTTATGAATTAACCGGTATTGCCCCGGCTCCTTTTTTTGGTATGACCCCAATTGTGGAATTATGAGGTCCTTGAATGGGGGCGACTGGAAAGGACCTGCCACTCTCCCTAGACCTATTTCTTTGCTCTTTTTTTTTTTGTGTGCGATGGCGTTGTGGGTGTTTTCCGGACAGATGGTGGTTATTGATAACCCGCGTCAGCGATTCTTTTCTGCGTATTAGGTATGGGATGCGGAAAACCCCCGAGAAGCCCATCTCAATACTGTTTGCTATAAATATCCCGCTTAGGGTAGGCTCTCAGCCCGGGACTCATGTTCTCAATCCTGATGGGCATTGGGGCCAACTCCTTCCGTTGAGCGCTGCTGTAATACTCTGAAAGGCTTGGCCTCCCTTGATGCCCTGCAAGTGAAAGCTGGGTGTCCGTTTCCACATACTTAGCCGGCATTTATTGAATTTACAAGGCTGCCAAGCACAACTCCCTGCGTTGTACTGCCGGCACGCCCGTCTCCCCGCCCACCTGATTGGCGTGCCTCCCTTGTGCGTTTGTTGCGATGCCTGTTGCCATTGAGTGCCTGGGAGAGGTTTGTTTGCATCCCGTCCTGACACCATGGCCCATTGGGCGCCATTTCTTCTGTCCACATATCCATAATTTCAGTGATGCCATGGGCCTTAACAAAAGGGTGTGATCCTCTGCCCTGCTTCTCCTTAACTTCACATCATAGTTCAGCCAGGCCACCCCCCCGTATTGTTTATATGCCCTGGTAATCGTATCCATATACCTGTTCAGATATGGCCCTGATTCGGTTTCCTTCCCCGGACCACACTCATAAAGATGTGAGTGCTGATACCAATTTATTAAGGGATTTGGGAATTTTTGTGCTTTCTGTCCCTCTCACTTCTTTTATCTTTATCTTTCCTCCTTGCTGGGCTTTGTCATCCTGATCTCTAAGCAGGAGAGAGAATAATTCAATATATTCTCGTCCTCCAAATTCTCTTCTTTAATTTTTTGGGTACTGAAATGGCCAGGGATCTCACCCCCACAGCGTGGATCGCGACTGGTGTCGCGCCAATCCAGCTGCATTCTCTGAGCCGTCCCTGATGGCGTGTTTCCCGTGGTCCCTCCCCAACCTGACTCTGCCCCGTCCCCACGCTTGCCGTAGGGGATTTGTCTGTTTGTGGGGGTCTTCTTTCTTTTAACGTTCCTCAATGCCTCTTTTATCACGTCTGCTAATGCTGTGTCACTATCACTGTCCGAACAAGAGTCGTCAGATGATGAAGTTAACAATTTCTTGGGCCCCCCTGTTTCCCCTAGACTTACCATCTGTTGTGTCCCAGGTGTTAAAGCGCTCGTGCTCGCTGTCGGCTGTTCCCTCGCTCATGAAGCCTGTCATCCCCAGTTGTTGTTTGACCGAGGAAAGGCCCCGTGTTTGTAACCTGCGCCCGTACCATCTGGAGCCGGTCGTCCAGGCTCCTGCCTCTGTGCAGGAGCTGCGATTTGCTGTTGCTGTGGCACCTTCTTCTTCTCTTTTGCTGCGTCCTAAGCCCCTTACTCGCTGGTACGCTGCATAGCTGTGTCCTGGCCGTCCACACTGCTCAGCTTCTCTTTTCTGCTTGAAACCAGTAGCTGCCCGCGGCCCTTTGCGGGTTGTTGCCTTTGTCCGTAGCCCTGCCCTCTGCCTGCTGGGCTCGTATTGTGTCTTCGACTTCGGTGTCTCTTTTCCTCAGGCATCTCTAACTCTACGGGATGAGATATACGAATGTTGGGGGTACGGGAAAGTCTAACATTACTCCTCTGTCTCCCAGCTCCTTGTATCAGTCTCGTGCAACCCTTGACTTTCATATTTTGTCCCAAATATATATGTCACACATATATACTGTCCCCTTATAATATAGTGTTCACCATATATAGTAGTCCCCCACATATATATGTCCTTTTTTTGTTTATAACACTCTATGCCTCACCTCTCCACTTAGATTTTTTTTTTTTTTATGGCCAACAGTTCACATATCCCCTTAAAATGCCTGAACATAAGCACTCCGTATCTTTAATTTTGGGCATATAGTTAGAAGAAACCACATTTTTTTGTTTTTTTTCATGAAACCACAGAAACCACATTGGGTCATCGCTGTACTCGTTTTTTGGCCATTAGATGGCAAACGCCCGTTCACCTACTCACCATACATCGACTCTTCCCAACTTTGCCACAGCCCCATTTTCCCAAAAATTTTTATTCATGTACAACCGCCTATCACTTTCTTCTTTTACTTTGTTTTTTTGGAAAATCTTAACCCTCATTTTTTTACCTTCGCCTTGGGATAGAGCAATTTGATTAAGATGCGCAACTGCATGGCGTGCACACTGCCTGCATTCTCCACCGCAGCACAATGGGCCTGCATACCCGCCCGCCAGCTCCTCTACCTTGTCTCCCGCCATTTTTATTTATTTTATTTTTTTAAATATGGCCACAATGCTGCACTCTTCGCGTGGAGGAGAAAGGTTTTAGGGGGGTTTTTTGGAGCCAACGATTGCTGCATTGCCACATTCCCTATTTGGCCGTCCGCTCGGCCTCAGGGCCTCCCCCTCCGCGAGCGCTTAGGCCGTTGCTGACCCGCGTGTGACCCGCCCCTTTTGGAAGGATCATCCGTATGCGGGGCACGTCCACTTCCCTGCTAATCACTGGAGGAGTCCACCGTGTCGAGGCACGCCTTCTCCGCTGCTAAGCGCTGCTGCGCCCTTCTGTTCCACCCCCCCTCGCGACAGCTCTATTATGCACGTAAGTTGCCGGTTTTGCAATCAAATTCTGTCTCTGTTGTAGGTCCGGTTATCTATGCCCGTCTTTCTCTGTTCATCAATTCTCTCTGGCCGCTATCTGCTTCCTCCCCTTCCCCCCCCCATTCCCCCGATGTTGAACCTCCTGCAGCGTGATCCCGTGCTCCGTGCCTCCGTGTCCCGTGCTCTCGGATGAAGGGGGGGTTAACTCGAAAGAGGCCGAGCCTGCATCTGGCCACTCTACTACTTCTTTTATTGTGCGGCTCCTTACTTGCCTGCCCCGCCCCCCTCGCCGTCCCCCCGCCCCTCCCCCTCCCTCCTCCAGCCCTCGGCTTGCCCGTGCGTGTCTGTGCGCCGCC